>CM023540.1:61007194-61372194 GCA_013350335.1 Chimonanthus salicifolius
GTGGGAATTGGAAGAGTTTTGCCCAGCTTTAACCACCCAAACAAGTCCCACACGTTGGGGACTTGTTGGGGTGATTTTCATGATGGCATTTAAATGGGAATACATGGGAATTGGATGAAATGCATGGGAGTGCCAAAGGGTGTGTTGGAAGTGCCAAGGGGTGCCTTGGATGGCACCCAATGCTCACCGTTTTGAGCAAGAAGTTATGAGGAATTGAGAGGTTTTTTGGGGGCTGAAAAACAAAAGGAGTGATCACCCTCACTTGGCCGAATTCCACATTGCAAAAGCATTAGAATTCCATCTCCTTTCCCTCTCTCAAGAACACCTCCTTGGCCGAATTTTATCTTGGTGATTTCACCATTGGTTCATGCTTCTAATCAGCTGAGACAAAGGAAGAAAGAAGGAAGGAAACAAGAGGGAAGAAGGCAAGGAGCAAAGGCATAAGAAAAGCTTGGAATTTGGTAAGAATTCCTTACAATGTTATTTAATAAGTTAGATTAAGTGGAACATGAATTGGCCATGGAATGGCTGATTTTATCAAGGACCTAAGCCTTGGTTAAAGGTTGTCTTAAGTGGTAAACAAATCACATTGGGTTCGGCCAGTTTGGATGGCCGAACCCCATGACATTTGCTTGGGTATTTTGATGGTTTTTGGAGGCTAAAAACCATGCAAAAATGATGAACAATTGTATGTGTTTAGATGCAAGATAAAGGATTTTAAATCTTGGATTTGGATGGCATAATTCAGCCTTGGAATAGCCAAATGCATCAAGAGTCTAAACCATGGAAGAAGGTGTCAAAAGAAATGAAAAGAGTTGGTTAATGGTTATGGTTTTTGAAATTTAAAACCATCCATTTGGGGACTGTTTTTACTTATTTTATTAAGATTTAAAATACATGCTTAAAGAGGGTTAAAACATGGGTTTGGATATCAGAAAAGGCTGAAGATATGTGGTCTAATCAGTGGAGTAAAATTGGAGAAGATGGACCATGGGATCGGCCATCTTGGATGGCCGAATCCCATGATATCATGTTGAAATCTTGATGATTTTTGTAGGATAAAACCATGCAAATGTTTTACTGTTTTGGATGATTAGATTAGACATAAGATGACATGTTTAAGTGGTTCAAACCAAAGGCCATAGGGTTCGGCCAATGAGCATGGCCGAACCCCATGCAATGGTGTGATCATTTTGTGGTTAATGGTGATGGTTTTGAGAGATAAAAACCATACATTATCATGGAGTTTTTATGTGATTTACATGAAGATTATGTACTGATTTTGGTTGGCCAATATATGGCTGAACCATGGTAATGTTATGGTTAAGTTACTGATCTAAAACAGTAGATTAAAACTGGAAAAATGGACCATGGGGATTGGCCATCTTGGATGGCCGAATCCCATGAGGTATGATGGTTATTTGGACAAAATAATTAGATGGTTTTGAGAGGTTAAAGTGCAGCAATGATGTGCTGATTTTATATGAATAAGTGACACCAAAAATATGTATGAAAGACCAAAACATGGACTTAGGGTTCGGCCACCTTGGATGGCCGAACCCCATGTAAGTCTTTCATGTGTTTGGTGAGTTAAAAACCATATGAAGATATGGTGTTTTTATGGTAATAAATGGATTAATATGTTACTGTTTTGGTGGGTTAATATGCGGCTGAACCATGTTTAATTCATGGTTGAGTTAGCATGATTAGACCCTGAGTGATCATGGTGTTGGTTGGATCAAGTGAACCCCATGGGGCTGTTTTGAAATAAATGGGCTGTTTTGAATAGGGAACTTATGGTTGTTTTAATTAAGGAGACATACATGATAATTATGGACTATGTAATCAACCATTGATGATGATGGAAAGTGGGATAAAAACCCATAGGATGTGGTTCGGCCAAGTAGTATGGCCGAACCCAATCAATGATTATTTGATAAGTTTGGAGATTAAAGTTGACGAATGAAGAACCCCACAAGATGTTTGGGTCTTATATGTGAATGGATATTTAAATATTAGAATGATTTACTTATTGTTACATCACAAGGTGACGAGAGTTGAAGGAAGTACGAGTCGTGACCGAGTGAAGCTCAAAAAGGAACGGACACTTAATCAAAGTTTAAGTAGGTTTCCTACCTACTTGTAACCACAGTTTTTACCCAATATTTCTTATGATACTCTTGTTTTAACATATGTGTTTCAAATGATATATTATGCATTAACAAATGGCATACAGGCATTGGCATCTCATGCATAGTCATGGGATAATGAATGAAGTTCTACAGTGATGGATACGATGGTACATGATGGGGGTTGCTCATTACATGTACATCGCTTATAGAAGAGATGAAGGTGTGTTGTAATTTACCTTGTCGGTGCGAGGCACGTCAAGTGATGGCTATGAAAGTACATGATGGGGGATGCTCATTGCATGTGCATATTTCATAGCATTGTTTTACCTGTTTTGATGATCATGTAATATGATATGTATATGCATGTTTTATATGCTAACATGTGGTAGCCCTGATTCGGGAACCTACTGGGCGCGTTGATCTAACGCCCTAATTCTATCCTCAGAGGAGATTGCAGGTACAAGCAAGGGGAAAGGGAAGGTCATTGACCAAGAGGGGAGCTGAGCCTAAGTGCTTAAATAATGGATTTGGATTACGTTTTATTACTGTCATTTGAATACTATTGTTGGACATGTAATAATTCGTTATTTGCTATGGTTTGTTTAGGATCATAACTTGTGGATGGTTGATTTATGTTATTTAATATTTAAGAATATTACTTGCTATCTCGTCTTTTTATTCCGCATGTTGATGTTAGTTCCATGTGTGAATCACTATCATGGTCTATTCCATGTACACATGGGTGGCCAGTTAAGGTTCAGACTTGGGTAGTCTGAACTTAACTCGCGTCGTGACGCCGCCCGCTCTCTTCCGTTGTTTATATAAAAAAAAAAAAAAAAAAATTAGACTCTGAAACTCTCGGAAATGGCGGGGCGTTACAAAACAATCCCAAATCATCCCCCTGGATGGAAGAACCATCATCAAGGTATCATAATTACATACCACATCCCTGATAAATTAAACACATCAAAATATCCCCATGTCTGTTTATCGGTCGCCCCGACGGAGCGTGGACTCCGGTTTCATTTCATCCTTCCCCTGTCATATCCTTCCCATGCCATGCATGAGATGTAGATGCCATATGCCATGTAATATATGTAAATCATAGTCATAAAACCCCTCTTAAAACAATTACATGATTACCAAATAAATTAAAGGGAAACCATCACATAATACTTAATCCAAAACCCCTCTTAAAACATTCACATGATTTCCAAAATAAATTAAAGGAAAACACCACATAATACTTAATCCAAAACCCATCTTAAAACATTCACATGATTTCCAAAATAAATTAAAGGGAAACCATCACATAATACTTAATCCATGGCTTACAAAAAGGTCGGAATCCTACCGAATACCGACTAGTGTCCTTTTTCGTTTCCGTTCGATAATCCGGTCACCAACACGCGCACCACTTGCGACGTCCAATACCTTATTACATATTTATAATCAGTCCAGGTTTTATCATATCTAAGTCCATTATCTAAGCCTTAGTGGGTTCGGCCATACACCATGGCCGAACCTCACTATGCAGTTTTGTGGGTCCCATTTAATCCATTAATTACTTCTAATTACATGAGTTTAAAAACCAGCCACCCTAGGCTTTATTAGTCATACATAAGGTTATTACTTAGATCCCCTAGGTCCATGATCATCTCCCATGGGCTTCTTCATTTTTGCCAATATTTACGGTTTTGCCACTACCCTTTTTCCATGACTAATCACTCATTTATCCATGTACATTATGGTCCATAATTGATCCATACCTTAGACCCATTAATGTTCCATAACTTAGGTCCGTTAATGACCCCTCAACCTTGTCATAAGATCATTAAAAATAACCATTTTATTAACTTAATCTTTATTCATTCAAACACATACATAACCCCATACTTAGCCCATCAATTGATCCATAGACTTGGATCCCTTAATGACTCCTTAGCCATAACATCATCACAAATTAGCCACTTGATTTCCCTAATCCCATTAATTAATCCATACGCATACACCTTAATCTTAGTCCATCAATTGGTTCACAAAATGGGTCCATTGATGTCTCATTAACCATGACATAACCACATTAGAAATCAACCATTTAATTAGCCTAAACTCCATTCATTTAAACATATACACACACATTAATCTTAGGCCAAAAATGATCTACCATTGGGTCATGGGTTCATTAAAAATCAGCCCTTTTTATCTTAACCAAAACCCCATTTTTCCTTGGGTCTTTGGTTACACTTTAGATCCATCACAAGTCCCTCCATTGAGAGAACCTAAACCATACATTTAATTCATCATTCTTTAATCATATTTAAGTCCATTGACTTAGCCACATTCCCATTACAACATTAGGTTCATCATTTGGAGTTCATCAACATAACCAATCTTCCCCACCATTTATTTTTCCATTCTTTTACATCCATCATCATTCCACATTCATCACCATAGGGTTCATCCCCATCTACCATTCTTTTTGGAGATCATTAAAATCACCAACATTTCCCATGATTTTTTCCTCATTTAAAATCCTTTCACAATTACTACATTTAATCATTTAACAACTTAAAACCCTAACTCATTTCTTCATGCTTCCATTCTTAAAAACCCTAAAAAAAATCACACATCACTTAATTCACCCACCATGGGGTCCGGCCATACTACATGGCTGAACCTTATGGCCCATAATTCTCGTCCAACATTACACCAATCCATGCTTAAATAATTTAAATACATAGTGTCCTTAATCCATTTATTTTTTTCTTAACCCTAATTTACCCATTTAGGGTTAGCCCATCTTTCCTCCTTTCACTTGATGGATTTAAGATCCAAGGCCATGATGTTTTGGCCACCTCTAAATCCAAGAAGTGGATTTCATAACCTCTTAAACCCTAAGAAAAATTTAATCTCTTGTTTAGAAAATACTTACGATCCGACGCCTCCTCCGACTTTCGTTACTCCCGTCGGCTTCCTTAACCTTCTTTCTTCTCCTTCTCCTTTATTGGTTAGCTAAAATACTTGATCAATGGTGAAAACCTCCAAGCTTGGGTTCGGCCATGGTAGGGTTAGATTTGAGAGAGGAAAGGGAGGAGAAGATGGGGATAACTAACCCAAAGTCTTGATCTTGGAGTGATGGGCCCAAGCTTACACCTTTCTCCTCTCTTTTCTTCCAAGCTTTTCTTCTTCTTTCTCTTGGTTTTCTTCCTTTCCTTCTTCTTTGGGTGTGGGACGGTTTTGAGAGCAAAAGAGGGAGAACGTGTAAATGAGAGTGGGAGAGATGGAGAGAGTGAGATAAAGATGGAATGAGATGAAAATATCTCATTTGGTGACTTAAAATACTCTCCACCCTTAAATTCCCACCAAACAAGCACAAGATATTTTTCATGCTTTTTGACCCAACCAACACTAGCCAACATTTTTTTTACATGTTTGGAATGGATTGTTTGGTCTTCCCATTTGACCATTAGACCATTCTTTTAACTTAGCTTAATTAACTAATTAATTAATTGGATCATTAGGTTAAGTTAATTAATTCCTACTTTAACTTAATTCCATCTACTTAAATTGCCTTCATACATCCACCCATGGTTGACCAATTCAACCATGGTGGCCGGCCCCACCAATCCTTGGTCCACACGCCACCTCATTTGGGTGAGGTGGAGGTGGGTCCCACTCGGCCATGTCACCTTGGCTAATTCATCACTAACTTAGGTGATTTAATTTAATTAAAACCATTCCAACTAATTGGATCACCATTGGGCCCATGGCCCAATTACATTCACCTCCTACCCATTTACCTTAGGGCTTACATCATCCTGATCCAATGGGTCCCAAATGGGCATTGGGCCCAATTTGACCATCCTTGGCCCAATTGACCATCATTGACCCTTTAAATGAATTTAAATCCAATCCATGGTTCATTGGGCCATACTTGGGCCTTTGTCCATATTTGGATCCACTTAACAGTTATTCCATCAAATTTCCCAATTTCCATCATTAAAATAAATAATAGCCACATTTATATTGATTTAAAAAAATCCGGGCCATTACATTATGCTTATTTTACTTAATTGATTTTGAAACAATGTATTGAGATAATTGATAGTTTGGGATTGTAATAACTTGGATTTATTTTGCTATGGTTTGATATTATTTTGGATATTTAAGTTTCAGTTAAATTAATAGTGATTGGCTTCCTTGCTTATTAATATCATGGATATGGATAGTATTTTTATTCATATAATCATTCCACAGTTAAATGTGAAGCGTGTTAATTGTTTTAGTGGACTTGGTCCATGCACATGTATCGGTGGCCAGTTAAGGGTCGGGTTTTAGAAACTCAGACTTAGCTCGCATCGTGACGTTTACTGCTCTCTCTCACTCTTTATTTAAAAAAAAATAAAAATTTATACTGATTTTCGGCGAGTGAAAAAGGGTGGGGTGTTACAGTTGGTATCAGAACGAAAAACCGGAAATGTGAATCTTTCAAAGTAAGATTAATGCGGTATCACGTCTTGTAATACCCCAGATTTTCAGTTTATCAATATTTACAGAAATTGCCATTGAAATGGTGAATTAAAAGGATATGACCTTAGATGGGTAAGGTGTTGGCAAATGGCCTAATTAAGACCCAATGTTAATGTTATAAGGATCAATTTAAAGTAAATGGGAAAGGTGCATTTAATTGGGTCAAGGTGGTTATTTGGGTCAAAAGGTCTAATAGGGACCCAATGGGTCGCAGTTGACTTGGTTGACCATTAGGTGAGCTCAAGCCTAATTTGGTTAAGGCTGAATTAAATGGGGATGCAAACAAGTGTTTGAGTTGATTCAAGTGAATTAAATGGGTGAGTTGAGTTTAGTGGTGGTTTGGATTAAATGGTTGAGTTGAGTTAAATTAATAAGTTGAGCTTAAGTGAGTTAAAGAGATTGGAAATAAATTATATGAGAAGTGTGTAGATGAAAGGTGTATGGGTTGTTTTCAAATTTCAAATATTACTACACGTTGGTTGCATGGAGAATTTTATCTCATGCATGAAAACCAAATGGGAATTAAATGGGGAGATGAAAGGGTTTTGGAGGTTACACAAGGCTTAACCTTAGCACATGTTGGAAAGTTGGGAGTTTCATTTCATAGAATGAAACTCCAAATTGTATCACTAATGGGAGGTGGACTCTTTTATTACACAATTCAACCATGGCACAAGTTGGAAGCATGGAGGGTTTCCATCTCAAGATGGAAACCCAAGGGTCAATGGTGGGTGTGTTTCATCTCATGCATGAAACCTCCAAATAAACCATTAATGGGAGGAAGAAAGGTTGGTGGAGGTTACACCATTCAAACAAGGCAGCACCTTTGGGGGCCTTGGAGTTTCATCTTATGGATGAAACCCCCAAGATGGAACACCAATGGGAGGTGGACGGTTACATAAAGCATCAAGCATATTGTTGGGACATGGGAGATGAAAGGACATGGAGTTTCATCTCATGGATGAAACTCCCAAATAGTCCAATAATGGAGAGGTGGCGGTTACACAAGCCAAACAATGGCAACACCGTTGGAGCCTTGGGAATTTCATCCCATGGATGAAACTCCCAAGTGAGGAAAAAGGATTATGGTTAAATGCAAATGGGAGTTACAAGTTGTGCCACCAAGAGACACCACCATGGGCTGAATTTCATTAACCAAAGGATTTTTCATTTCACTCTCTCTCTTTCCCTCCTTTGGCCATTTTTCACCTCTCAAGACAAGGAACCTTGGCTGGTTGTCTCTCACACAAATCATTCCTTGGTTGATCACTCCTCAAAGACAAAGTGGACTTAGAACAAAGAAGTTTGCATCTCAAGGTTTTATCATTCACACCCAAAGCTGAAATACTCTCTCTCTTATACCTAAATACCTTGGCCGAACCACTCCAAGGACTGCGTCAAGATCAGTCTCGGCTAAAGGACAAGAAGGAAGGAAGGAAAGGCTAAGGAAAAAAAAAAAATGAACAAGCCTGAGCAAAAGAAAACTGGAGGAGTCGTGGAACCGGTGAGTAATTTACTAGTTTTTGTTTATAAGAACCATAGGTTTCAGCCATGAGTATGGCCGAACCATAGGGTTCAGCCATGAGTATGGCCAAACCCCATGGAGGAAAATTAAGGAATGTATGATTATTTTAAAAGGAGTAGATGAACCATAGGGTTCGGCCATATGTATGGCCAAACCCCATGAAAAGACTTGGTTATTTTTATGGGTTTTTGAGAGATAAAAACCATACAATGTTATGAAGGTTTTAAAGGTGTTTTAAATGGAGATAAGGTTAAGGTTGTGGGTCGGCCATTGCATGGCTGAACCATAATGTTATTATGGCTAAGGTGTTGAGCATAAACCATATATAAATATTCGAATTTTTGAAACAAGAAAACCATGGACCATTTTTATGGGTTAATTGGAGTTAAGAACATGGTTAGAAATTATTAATGGTTATATGCTTTTGATTAAGGAATCACATGTGATTATCTTGGGACTTAGTATTAAGTAAGTAATCAGCCATGATAGATGATGACAAATGGGACAAAAATCAATATGGTGAGGTTCGGCCATGTTGTATGGGAGAACCCCACTAATGGTTATTTGGTGGACTTAGTTTCTTTTGAAGTGGTCAACTTGTAATATAATTGGTCAAATCAAAATGGAGACTTATGTATGATGGATTAAAATAAATGAAAGGTTAAACAAGGGTTAGGCTAATGGCAATATTGTAAATATGGAATGAAAAGATCAAAGGACTTGAAAAAGGGACCAAACCCAAGATGGTGAGGTTCGGCCATGTCGTATGGCCGAACCCCACTAAGGAGTATTTGGTGGGTTATTGATTAACCTAGGCATGTTTTTGAATGGAATGGTTAGCCATAGAATGAGCAATGGCATAAAATGTAAATAGGAGTAAAAATGCAAGATCATGGGTTCGGTCATGGTGAATGGCAGAACCCCATGAGGAATGGTTTGTTTATGTATTTTATGGATTGAGTTTTAAATGAGTACTTGGATGGGCTTGGTTGAATAAAAGAGAGATCAAATTCAAGTGAGTGAGGTTCGGCCATGGTGTATGGCTGAACCCCACAAGGTGGTGTGTTTGGTCTCAGACTTAATTAGAAACCAAATGAGATATGTGTTTGACTTATTGACATATAACAAGGTGACGGAACTTCTTAAACGGTGCGCAATCGTGAGCCGGTGACAGTTTAAGAAGAGCGGACATTTTAAGTGACCTTTGGTAGTGTAATAGCCCAGAATTTTTAAATCAATGAATATGTGGATATTATTTATTTTAATGATGGAAATTGAGAATTTTAATGAATAAATGTTAAGTGGATCAAAATATGGACAATGGACCAATTATGGCCCAATTGGACCATGGATTGGATGAAATTCATTTAATGGGTCAATAATGATTAATTGGATCAAGAATGGTCAAATTGGGTCAAATACCCATTTGGGACCCAATGGGTCAAGATAGTTAAGCTCTAAGATAAATGGATAAGGGTGAACTTAATTGGGCTATGGGCCCAATGGTGATCCAATAAGAGGAATGGATTTAATTAAATTTAAATCACCTAAGTTGGTGATGAATTGACCAAGGTGACATGGTCCAATGGGACCCACCTCCACGTCACCAAGTGAGGTGGCGTGTGGACCAAGGATTGGTGGGGCCGGCCACCATGGTTGAATTGGTCAACCATGGGTGGATGTATGAAGGAGCCTACGCAAATGGAATTAAGTTAAATGGAAATTAATTAACCTAATGATCTAATTAATTAATTAATTAAACTAAACAAATGAGGGTCAAATGGTCAAAGAGGTGGAAGACTAAAACATCTCATTCCAAGCTCAAACACGTTGGACTTAGGTGGTGGTTATCTCAACCACCGCCATAAAGCAAGATAAATATCTCATGTGGGGTGGTTGGGAGACTTAATGTTAAAATGTAAATTAAGTAACCAAAGAGATAAGATAACTTTTCATCTTATCCCATCCTTATTTCACTCTCTCCATCTCTTTCACTTCAAAAACCGTCCCACACCCAAGGGAGAAGAAAAAGAAAACTAAGGAAGAAGAAGGAGAAGAGCTTAGGGAGAGGAAGAAAAGCCCAAGTGTTGGCCCACCACCTCAAGGTAAAAATTTTGAGACACCTTTCTCATCTCCATTCTTCCCCTCTCTCTCTCAAATCTAACCTTACGTTGGCCGAACCCAAGCCTTGAGGTTTTCACCATGGATCAAACATCTTAGCCGATCAAACAAGGAGAGGAAGGAGAAAGGAGGCCAAGGAGTCCAACGGGAGCGAAGAAAGTCGGAGGAGACGACGGATTGTAAGTATTTTCTAAAACAAGAGATTTGGATTTTTAGGGTTTAAGATTTGGGATCCATTTTTGTTAAAGTTGATGGTGGCCAAATGATCATAGGCCTTGGATCTCAAATCCATCAAATGGAAGGATGGAAAGATGGGCCAACCCTAAATGGGTAAATTAGGGTTAAGGGAAAAAAAAAAAGTAAATGGATTAAGGATATAATGTATTTAGATTATTTAAATATGGAATTATGTAAATTTGGAAGGAAGTTATGGGCCATAGGGTTCGGCCATGTAGTATGGCCGAACCCCATGGTAAATGGTTGATGAATTTAATTAGGGTTTTAAGGTTTAAAGCCATGGAGAATGATTATGATTTTTAGGGTTATAAATGATTAAATGTTGGAAAAATTTAAAGGGGTTTAAATGAGGAAAAATCATGGAGTATGTGAATGGATTTTGTGGCCTCAAGAGGCATGGAAAATGATGGATCATGAACCATGGATTCGGTCATGGTGTATGGCCAAACCCTATGGTGATCAAATGGTGGATTTAATGGTTATGAATTATGGAAAAATAAATGGGGAATGTTGGTGGTGTTGATGGACCAATGTGAACCTAATGTTGATAGTGGGATGGGAATGTGGTTAAGTTAATGGACTGAAATGTGATTAAGGAATGATAAATCAATATGGTTTAGGTTCTCTCAATGGAGGGACTTATGATGAATCTAATGTGTAACCAAAGACCAAGGAAAATGGGGATTTGGTTAAGTTAAAAGGGGCTGATTTTTAATGAACCCAATGGTAGATGATTTTTGGCCTAAGACTAATGTGTATGTATATGTTTAAATGAATGGAGTTTAGGTTAAATTAAATGGCTGATGTAAATGATCTTGTGATATGGGTGATGGGTCAATTATGGACCCAAGGTGTGGCTAAGAATGATGATTTGATTATAAATCATTTTTGTGGGCTAAGAAAGGGTTTATGTATATGGTTAATTAATGTGGATTAAGTTAAGAAAAAAGGGTTGTTTTAATGATATTATGGCATGATTAAATGGGTCACTAATGGACTAGTTATTAATGACTTTGAAGGTTTTGAATGAAAGAATAATAGTAATTTTTTAAAGGGGTCTTTAAATGAGGGAATCCATGGATGAAGGTTAATGTTTTATGGTCTTAAATGTCACCAATGAATGATGAACCCTTGACCCATTTTTATGAGCCACTTGATGGGCTAGGTATAGGGCTATGAGTATGTTTACATGGATGGAGATTAGGTTAATTAAATGGTTGATTTCTAATGTGGTTGTGTCATGGTTAATGAGACATCAAGGGACCCATTTCGTGAACCAATTGATGGACTAAGGTTAAGGTGTATGAGTATGGATTAATAAATGGGGATTAGAAAATCAAGTGGCTAATTTGTGATGATGTTATGGCTAAGGAGTCATTAAGGGATCCAAGTCTATGGATCAATTGATGGGCTAAGTATGGGGTTATATATGTGTTGAATAAATAAAGGTTAAGTAAACTAAATGGTTGATTTCAATGATCTTATGACATGGTTGAGGGGTCATTAACGAACCTAAGTTATGGAACATTAATGGATCTAGTGTATGGATCAATTATGAATAAAAATGTACATGGATCAAGTGAATGAGTAACCATGGAAGGGTAGTGGCAAAACCGTAAATATTGGCAAAAATGAAGAAACCCATGGGAGATGATCATGGACAAAGGGACTCTAAGTAATAACTTTATATGTGATTAATAAAGCCTAGGATGACTGAGCTTTGGACTCATATAATTAAAATATTTAATGGATTAAACGGAGCCCACAAAACTACATAGTGAGGTTCGGCCATGGTGTATGGCCGAACCCCACTAAGGTATGATTAATGGACTTAATAATGGTTAAAAACATGGACTAATTGATAATGTATAATAAGGTACCGGACATCGCAAACGGTGCGTGATCGGTGACCGGATCATCGAACGGAAGTGAAAAAGGACGCTAGTCGGTATTCGGTAGGATTTCTACCTTTTTGTAAGCCATGGATTAAGTATTATGTGATGTTTTCCTTTAATTTATTTTGGAAATCATGTGAATGTTTTAAGATGAGTTTTGGATTAAGTATTATGTGATGGTTTCCCTTTGATTTATTTGGTAATCATGTGATTGTTTTAGGATGGGTTTTATGACTATGATTTACATATATTACATGGCATATGGCATCTACATCTCATGCATGGCATGGGAGGGATATGGCAGGGGAAGGATGAAATGAAACCGGAGTCCATGCTCCGTCGGGGCGACCGATAAACAGACATGGGGATATTTTGATGTGTTTGATTTATCAGGGATGTTGTATGTAATTATGATACCTTGATGATGGTTCTTCCGTCAAGGGGGATGATTTGTGATTGGTTATATCTGGACGAGGTTTTGCCGTCCAGGGGGATGATTTGTGATTGTTTATATCTGGACGAGGTTTTGCCGTCCAGGGGGATGATTTGTGATTGTTTATATCTGGACGAGGTTTTGCCGTCAAGGGGGATATGACAGCATGATGGTATGGATGATGAGTGGGATTCATAACACAGACACCCATGGCATAGCATTCATTGTATGGTTTTTCGTTATAATATTATCTATATGCTTTGTTATCACTAATCCATGTGTTAGCCCTACTCGGAGTCCTACTGGGCGCGTTGTCTATAATAGCCCGAATTTTCGAATCAATATATATTTGGCATTTATTGATTTTAAATTGAATTTTGACATGATGGAATACCAAATTGATCAAAATTGGTCCAAACCCTAAGGTAAAGGGGTAGAAAATAATCGGTTGGGCCGTGGGCCCAATGGTGGGCCAATTAATTTAAAAAGGGTGATTTGGAATTAAAACCCCTAAGTTAGTAATGAAATGAAATGGTATGACCAAATGGGGCCCACCTCCACCTCACCAATTGAGGTGGCGTGTGGACCAAGGAAAAAGTGGGACCAACCATCATGGTTGACTTGGTCAACCATGATAAATTTAAGAAGACTAAGGTGGATTAAGGTAAATTAAATTGATTAAAATTATTGTAAAATTATCTAAGTTAAAATCAATGGAATTAAAATAACATGGCCAAGTGGGGCCCACCTCCACCTCATCAAGTGAGGTGGCGGGTGGGGTAGGTATAGGTGGGGGCCGTCCACCATGGTTGACTTGGTCAACCATGGGTGGATTTATTAGATAGATAATTTAATGGAATTAAATTGGATGGAAATTAATTAACCTAAGTGAGGACTTAACTTAATTAATTAGGTTGATTAATTAGGGTCAACATAAACAAGTCAAAGAGGACATGGGAGCCATGCTTGGTAGTTGGGTCTCAACCACCACCACCAAAGTCAAGCTAGCCCATGCTTGGTGGTGGTGGGGAAGTTAATGTTGAGTGAAGGCCACTCCAACCACCTCCATCTCATTTCAAACTAACCCATTTCACTCTAGCCTCCTCACACACAAAAACCGTCCTCTACCTTGCAAAGGAAAAGAGAAGAAAACTTAGAAAAAGAAGAGAGAAAAAAGAGAAGGAGAGAGCAAGCCTTGGTCCATCCCCTCAAGATCAAAGGCTAAGATCTTGTTTTCCATCACCTTCCCCTCTCCCTCTCTCAATCTAACCCCATCTACATAGCCGATCCAAGCATATCTCACCATTGATCAAGCTCATCTTGACCGTCCATCAAGGAGAGGAAGAGAAGAGAAGGCTAAGGAAATGCCCAAAAGCAAAGAAGGACCGAAGGAGTCTTCGGGTGGTAAGATTTCTTAAAACAAGATTTTTTTTTTTTTTTTAGGATATGGAATCCATTCCTTAGACCAAATGTGGCCAAAAACGTTGTGGGCCATGGATCTAAGATCCATCAAAAGGTAAGATAAGAAATGGATAAAAATGGAGGAATGGATTAAGAAAAAGATGAAATGGAAAAAATGCAATTTTTAAGTCTTTATTAAGCATAGGAAAATGGGATTTTAATGGATTAATGGGCCATAGGGTTCGGCCATGTAGCATGGCCGAACCCCATGGTCAATGGTGGGTGATTAGAAGATGTATGCAATTAATTAGGGTTTTGTAAGTAGGAAAAATGGTTAAGGGTTTTTAAGTACAAAAAATGATTAATGGTTTTTTTATGAAGATCTTAAAGTTGGTGATAGATAGTAATTTTAATGGATGAAAAAGGATAGAAAGTAATGGAGGAAATAATAGTTGCAAATGGATTTCCAAAGTGTATGACATAAGTTTTAAATGGACCAAATGAATGATATTATTGATTTTAAATGCAATTTTTAACAAAGAAAAATCATGGACAAATGTTCATAGAACTTTGGTCTTAAATGGCTCTAAGAAAGGTGGGCCATGAACCATGGGTTCGGCCATGGTGTATGGCCGAACCCTATGGTAATGGTTTGGAATTTCTAAGCATGGAAAATAATGTAGAGGAATGGAAATTTGAATAGATTGGTAAGTATGGTATATAGCATTTTTTTTTTATGGAAATGAGGATTTAGATGGATGATTTAATCTTCATTTGGAAGTATGTAAAATGGGTGAATGAAACCAAGAAAAATGGAGAAAGAAACATCATGGGTTCGGCCATGGTGTATGGCCGAACCCATGACCCAATTTTGGATCAATTTTAGTCTAAGATTAATGTATGTATCAATGCTTAGGAGTTTGTTCTAAAGGGCCAAAATGAATGAAGGTTAGTGATTTTAAATTGGATTATTTTGGGACAAAACGTTGGTCTTTAAAATGACATCCATAAAGGTGAGCCATGAACCATGGGTTCGGCCATGGTGTATGGCCGAACCCTATGGTGGTGATTGGTAATTTTAAAAATGGAGAAGAATGATAGAGGTTAATGGATTTTGTATGATATGTGATGTTTTAAAAGGATGAAAAATGGGGACTTGAATGAATGATTTAAATTTCATTGGAGATTGGATTAAAGGGAGTAAAATGGACCCAAGAAAATGGAGATAGGGTACCATGGGTTCGGCCATGGTGTATGGCCGAACCCATGATCCCTTTGTGGGCCATCTTTAGGGCCAAAATGTGAAAGGACATATAGGGTTAAATGTTTTTCAAAATCAAACAATAGGTGGCTGATTTTGGATATGTTATGGAATTATAAATGGGCCCAAGTTTATGGGTCAAATACGAATTCAAAATGTACATGGAAGAGGAGTGGCAAAACCGTAATTTATAGCCACTTTGAAGAACCCTATGTGGATTAGACATGGAATCGAATGCATTATGAATGATTAATTGAAACGTATAGATGCTGCGTTTTAGGCTCGCTCAATATAATATTTGAAATGGCCAAAATCGGATTTATGTATGTGTTTTAACCAAATGGATAATAGGCTAAGTTAAGGATCGATTTTTAATAAACTTGTAAAGGATCATTGAATGGATCTAGGGTTATGATCAGATAGGAATTTAATCATGGATAACGTATGGACTAATTCGGTAAATGTAATAAGGTATCGGGACGTCGCAAACGGTACGCGATCGGCGACCGGACTATCGAACGGAAAACGTAACGGAACACTACACAGTATTCGGTAGGATTCCTACCTTTTTGTAAGCGATGGATATGTGATGGTATTTTAGATTATTTTGATTTGTCTTATGATGGATTTATGATTATGATTTATCTTATGATGAGTTTTAAGTTATGAATCATATGGATTATATTTTAACATTATGCATTATATGGCTATGTATGGTATATCAAAATTATGGTTTATCTATATACTACATAGCATAATACACTACATCTCATGCATGGCATGGGCGGAAAAAAATAAACAAACCGGAGTCCATGCTCCGTCGGGGCGACTGAGAATCAGACATGGGGATAGCCTGAGGGCTATAACCGGAATCCATGCTCCATCGGGGCGACCGAGAATCAGACATGGGGATAGCCTGAGGGCCATAACCGGAGTCCATGCTCCGTCGGGGCGACCGAGAAGCAAACACGGGGACAATACATTGTATGATCATACAGATGATGGGTGGGACACATGACATAGGCACACATGGCATAACATTCATCACATGCTTATTTTGTTATATGTTATTTTATCGGTATGTGTATTATCACTAATCCATGTGCTAGCCCTACTCAGAGTCCTATTGGGCGCGTTGACTAACGCCCTACTTCTACCCTAGCTGATGACGCAGGGGATGGCGGAAGCGATGGACATGACAGGAGCCAAGCTTAGGAGCTTGGGCAGTGCAGTCTTAGTTTATTTACGTTTACATTTTGGAGATGTAATTTTAAAGTAACTTAGCTTGTCGGGTTGTATAAGTTTACATTTCTTGCGATGGTTTGGACGTTACTTATGGACGATTACATTTTGTGATATAAACATGAACATAGGGGCATTTTGGTAATTCAATGTTGTATCTTCCCTTCTATCCAAAAACCGGTAGATAGACTCTATTATCATGTTCCGCAATGATTATAATCCGCGAGCTTACTTCCTACGCGTGAACCATTCTCGTGGATTTAGTTCTGCGCATGCGTGGGGTTGACCAGTTAAGGGTCGGGCTTTAAAAGCTCGGACTTAACTCGCCTCGTGGCGTCCGCGCTCTCTCTCTCTTCTCTTTCAAAAAACAAAAATAGACTCTGATTTTCGGAAAGCGGGTGAAAAAGGGCCGGGCGTTACATTGTTTAACGCCCTACTTCTACCCTAGCTGATGACGCAGGAGATGCCGGAAACGAAGGATGAGGCGGAAGCGAAGCTTAGGAGCTTGGGGAGGCGGCTACTTAATTTATTGAAATTTGTTTTGGAAATGTATTTGAGTAGCCTAGCTTGTCGGAAATGTAATATTTTACATTACTTGCTATATTTTGGTTTTTATTTTGGACATTGTGATGTTGAGATATTTTGGTAATTAAATGAATGTTCTTCCCTGCTATCTAAAATTTGTAGGTTAGTCTCTATTGTCATTCCTCGAACTTACTTCTACGTGTGAATCATTCTCGTGGACTTCGTTCCACGCACACGTAGGGTTGGCCAGTTAAGGGCCGGGCTTTAGAAGCTCGGACTTAACTCGCGTAGTGACGTTCGCGCCCTTTGTCACTTTTTATTTTTAAAAAAAAAAAAATAGACTCTGATTTTTGGTGAAAAGTGGCGGCATTACAGGTAGGATTCCTACATCATTGAAACCATGGATGTGTATTATGTACTTATGATGATTTTATTTCATGTTTGATAAGTCATTTTGGTATCAAACAATATGTTGCAATTATGGGATTTTCATGCTATGTTTTGTAATATTCTATAGCATGTTGGCATTTGCATCTCATGCATAGCATGGGAGGGATGGAATATAACCCGAGATCCACACTCCGTTGGGGTGTCCTTAAAGTGAGGGGCATTGCAACCGGAGACCACCGCTCCGTCGGGGCGTCCGTAAGTTGTGAGGGGTATTTTAACCGAAGATCCACACTCCGTCGGGGCGTCCTTAAAGTGAGGGGTATTGTAACCTGAGATCCACACTCCGTCGGGGCGTCCATAAAACAATCGTGGGGGATACCTTGATGAGGATAATTCCATCAAGAGGATACTATGTATGATACCTTGATGATGAGAATCCCATCAAGAGGATACTATGTATGAAGACCTTGATGATGATCATTCCATCAAGAGGATACTATGAGTTTGTGATGGGTGAGACTCATTGCATATGATAGCATGGCATGGCATTGAATCGGCATGATTATGATCTTTATTATCATGTAAGGTTTCTGGTTTTTATCTTTATGATTGGATCTCTATTATCATATCCTGTTTTGGATATGATGCTTTACAAGTATGATATGGTATATTATATCTGGATTTTATATACTAACCAATGTGTTAGCCCTAATTGGAATACCTACTGGGCGCGTTGTCTAACGCCCTACTTCTACCCTAGTTGATGACACAGGAAGGGAACGGAGCGAGGACATGATTGGAGCCAAGCTTAGGAGCTTGGATGATTAAGCTATTTGTTGTTTATGTTATTCAGAATTGTAATAACGTAGGTTTATTTGTTATGGATTGAATGGTTAATGTTTGGATATTTAAGTTATGATAATTATTATTAAGTGTTGGACTACTTTGCTATCTAAATTGGAATATGATTGTTATCCTATTATTATTCTGCATATATGATTTATTCCGCAAGTTAACTTGAGTACGTGTGAACCATTTTAGTGGACTTGGTCCACGCACACGTATGGTTGGCCAGTTAAGGGTCGGACTTTAGAAGTCCGGACTTAGCTCGCGTCGTGACATCCCGCTCTCTATCACTTTTGTTTATTTTAAAAAAAAAATAAACTCTAATTTTCGGATTAAAGCTAGTAAAAAGGGCGGGGCGTTACATGTCTCACTGACAAGATAAGAATCCCACCTGACTGACTCTTCGGAGTCTGTTGCACGGGGGTCGGATTAATTTAGTTTGTTGAGAATCAGACTGTAAGCATTCAGTCTGAGAACAACACTTGGTGAGAAAAATAACAGCAAGGGAAGGACAATCACTATAATTTTGGATTTATCAAACATAGCGAAATAGGACATATTTCCCCAAAACAAGAAACATCAGGATTTCCCCAAAATGAGAAACAATATGTGATACATAGGAAAATTCCCCAAAATAAGAAATACAAGATGATGATTAGGAAATTTCCCAAACTATGTAAACATAAAACTTTATGAGAAAACTAAGTCAAGCAATGTTTCAATGACTTAGGAAAATGCCTCTGAGAAGAAGAAATACTCGACAAAACCCGCATCAGGAGGAAGAGGTACATGACCCACACCAGGAAGAGGGACGAAACAGTGTGAACATTCATGAAGTACCTCCTGAGTTGTAGAGCCTGATACAGGTAGTGGTCACTTCTGTTCTACAGCAACATCAGAACGGCAATGGAGGCGCAACCTCCAATGAATCATAGGACGGAAATATGGTCAGGGACTTCCAACAGCAGCGTCCCCCTTATTTCAAAAGGAAAGAGAGACCCGCAGGAGCGGAGAATTGGATCGAGAACATTACAAAAATCTTGAAACTACTCAAGATCACTGGTGATGAGGACAATACACTACTGGCTACTTCACAATTGGTGGATGATACTGGCAAATGGTGGAGAGTAGTAGAACGTCAACAAACACAGATTCTATCGGGGAAAAGGGCTGAGATGACATGGGACCAGTTCGTTGGAATGTTTCTGGATCATTATTTTCCAGAGGAGGAGAAGGAACGCCAGACACAAGCATTCATATCTCTGGTCCAGGGCACCATGACTGTTGCAGACTATTATCAAGAGTTTCTCCGTCTATCGTGTTACGCCTTGTACATGGTAGACACGGAATACAAGAAGGCCCGGAAGTTTGAACGGGGCTTGCGACCGAACCTAAGAGCCAGAATCACAATCTTCAAATTAGCCACTTTGGCAGAAGTGGTTAGTCGAGCTAGCAAAGCTGAGCAAGAACTGATGGAAATTGTCAAGTTTACGGATAACCGCCGAGGTTGTAACACCCCAATTTCTCAATAATATGAATATTTATGAAAATGCCACTAGATTGGTGAATTTAATAAAGGTGATTGTAAATTAGGAAATGGTGAGGCCCATTGTTCAAATTAAGACCCTATGAGCATATTATAAGTGTCAAATTTGATTGAAGAAGTAATGAACATCAAATTGGGTCAATATGGTTAATTGGGTCAAAGGACCCAATTGGACCCAATGGGTCATAATGGACTTATTAGACCATTGGGTGAGCCCAAATTTAATGGGGTTAAGCTGAATTGATTGGAAATTAAGTGGAGCATAAATGGGTAGGCTTGATGCACATGTGAAAGCCAAATGCAAATGGATAAAACAACCCATAAATGGGCCATGGAGTCAAAACGGGTCAACAAGCTAAATGGGGACCCAATGGGTCCGGTTGACCCTATTGACCATGGCTGACCATGTGGGCCCTCAAATGAGCTCAATGGTGAGTCAGATCAGGTTGAGTTGGATTGGAAAGAGTTGCATTTAAATTAAATGGTTGGGTTGACTCAAGTGTAATAAATGTATGGTATTTAATGTGGTGAGTTAAGCCATTGAGTTAGTTGAGTCAAAATGGAAATCAAAGGGGCTGTAAAATCAGTGAGTTGAAGGGAATATGACGAGGTGTCTTGGTCTCAAACAAACCAAAACAAGTCCCACATGATGGGGACTTGTAATGGAAGTTTCCATGCTAAGTCTTAAATGGAATTGATTTAAATGAGATAAGATTACATGGGGTTGCCAAAGGTTGCATTGGCTGGTGCCAAGGGATGTCTTGGTTGTGCCAAGTGACCCTTTGGTTTGATCAAGAATTTATGAGGGAAATTGAGAGGTCATGGTGGCTGATTTAACAAAACGGATGAACACCCCATTTGGCCGATTTTCACACAAAGAAAATCCTAAGAATCCTCATCCCTCTCCCTCTCTCAAGAACATCTTTTCTTGGACCGAACCAGCTGCTGTGTTTCACCATAGATCAAGCACCATTTCGGCAAGAGAAGGTTGATGACCAGGAGGGGAGCCAAGCATAAATGCTTGAGTGCTGGAATGGATTTATAATTGCTGTTATTTGAATACATTATTATGGACATGTAATAATGTAGTTATTTGCTATGGTTTGAGAATGCCCTGATGAATCTTAATTTGGTTTAAGTAATCTGAAAGGAATGACTTGTGCTTTGCTATCTATTCAGTTTAATTCCGCAGTTAGTTTATTTTATTCCGCTAACTTGTTTAGTTCCATGTGTGGATTGTTATCGTGGGTTAGTCCATGCACACATGGGTGGCCAGTTAAGGGTCGGACTTAGGTAGTTCGGACTTAGCTCGCGTCGTGACGCCGCCCGCTCTCTTCCGGTGTTATTCTATTATTATTTTTTAAAAAAAAATTTAGAGTCTGATTTCTCGGAGAGGGCGGGGCGTTACAGTTGGTATTATAGTGAAACGGGAAGTTGAATCATCGAAGTAAGATTAAGACGGTTTCATGTCTCACTGATAGATAAGAATCCCAATTGACCGACTCCTCGGAGTCCGCTCATTGGGGGCCGGATTAATTTACTTCGAGTGACTCAGACTGAATAATCAATCTGAGAATGACAATGAAAGATAGAAAGTAAAGTACAGTCATCATAATTGGACATATCAAACATATCAAAGTAAGATGCACTCCCCTGATATCCCCACACTGAGAAACAAACAACAGGAATTTAGAGATTTCCCTAGAAACAAAAGAAAACAAAGTGTGAAGATTTGGCAATTTTCCCAAACACAATGCATGATATGATATATAAGAAATTTCCCGAAACCAAGATTGGTTTTATTAGAACTTATGTTGATTATTTATGAGTTCTATGTGATGATACATATATGTCGAGTAACGTGGAATATACAGAATTGTGGGATAAAGGGACACCTAGCTGTCCAATAGATTTGGTGTCGGCTTCTAATAACACCAGCATGGAAGTCAACATGGACTTTCAGGAGGGACCACCCGAGGAAATTGAGGAGGATATAGCACCTTTTCCGGAGGATCTTATGGAAGACATTCCTTGGATAATGGAACCTCCCGAGGAAGATGAAAAAGATCTAGCACCTCTACCGGAGGATCCCATGGAAGATGTTCCAATAATAATGGAATCGGGTGGGGAGATAGATCCTGACTATACATGTGAGTTGTGCAACCAAGACGGGCACAACTGTAGGTATTGTCCTCACCCTCTAGGCATTGTCTGCCCGGTTTGTGGACTGCATGGGCACGGAGAGGCTAGGACTAATTGTCCTTATATTGGAGGACCAGGGGTAATACCCTGCATGACATGTGGAGTACTGGGTCATATGTATATGACATGTCCTGATAATCGCTTCAGGTTCGCGGATGATGCAGGATCTTCCACGGAAGATTAGGTTAAGAGGTAGAAAAGAAAGACAGGGAAAGGGGAATATTTTGTAAGGGTGCATTTTGTTATTCTAAGGGTTTGTTTTACCCTATCAACCCTTGTACAAAGATGAATTATGAATATATATAAAGTTTGTCATTTTATGATTCTATGAGGATTGCTAGTATTAAATGTATGTTGCGAAGAAAACTAAACTAATAATGTTTTCATGAATTAGGGAAAAATGGCACCACATAAAAAGATCCCAAAGAATCAGAAGGGAAAGGAGAAAGTATTGCAAATTGGATTAGGCAAAGGGGCTTCAAAAAGGAAGACCCGACAAGACGATCAAGGAAAGGAAAAAGAGATATCCTTCATTCCACATGAAGAGGAGTTATCTCAAATTATAAAGGAGAAAGTTGTACGTGACAAAGATGGGGAAGAACCTCAGCATGGGTCTGAGAAATCACTCCATGATAAGGAGGAAGAGGGGAACAACAACAGCGGCGTACAAACACCAATACCACATGTGCCGCCCAAACTACAAAGCTTGGTGCAAGCTGTAGTTACTTCCGTCCTCCAACAACATCTGAATGGAGGTGGAACCACTAGTGAGGCCAGTGACCGGAGCATGGTCAGGGACATCCAACAACAGCGGCACCTTATTTCAAGGGGAGAGAGGCGCCTTGTAACACCCCGATTTCTCAATAAGATGAATATTTACGAAAATGCCCCTGGATTGGTGAATTCAATAAATATGATTGTAAATAAGGAAATGGTGGGGCCCATTACTCAAATTAAGGTCATATGAGCACATTATAAATGTCAAGTTTGATTGGTTGGGTAATTTCTCAATGAAGTAGATAATTACGAAAATGCCCCTGATGTGTTAAATTAATTATTTTGTGATGTTAAATAAGGAAATGGTGGGGCCCATTGCTCAAATTAAGGACATATGAGCACATTATAAATGTCAAGTTTGATTGGTTGGGTAATTTCTCAATGAAGTGGATAATTACGAAAATGCCCCTGATGTGTTAAATTAATTATTTTGTGATGTTAAGTAAGGAAATAGTGGGGTCCATTGCTCAAATTAAAATAATGTGAGCATATTATGAATGTTAAGCTTGATTGTTGAGTAATTTACACCAATTGGGTAAAAAATG
This sequence comes from Chimonanthus salicifolius, assembly GCA_013350335.1. Classification (NCBI taxonomy): domain Eukaryota; kingdom Viridiplantae; phylum Streptophyta; class Magnoliopsida; order Laurales; family Calycanthaceae; genus Chimonanthus; species Chimonanthus salicifolius. Next base: position 61,030,806 of record CM023540.1, read on the forward strand.
GCTAAATGGGTCAAAAGGCCCAAATGGGACCCATCGGGTCTTACTGAATTATTTGACCGTGGTGTGAGCTTAAATTGAATGGGGTTAGGCTAATTTGATTGGAAATCAAGTAGAGAATAAATGGGTAGGCTGGATCCATATGTGAAAACCATTTACAAATGACCAAAATTCCATATTTGGGTCATGGAGTCAAAAACGGGTCAAGGAGCTAAAAGTGGACCCAACGGGTCGAGTTCACTATTGTTGACCGTGTGGACCCTCAAGTGAGCTAAAACACGAGTTGAATCAGTTCAGTGGGACTGAGGTGAGTTTGAATTAAATCAAGTTATGAGTCAACTCATGTGCATTAAATGAAATGCATTAAGTATGTGAGTTGGGTGAGTTGAGATGGAAATTTAAATGATCTTGAGTTGAGTGAGTCAAAAGGGAAATTGAAGGGGCTGTAAATCAGTGAGTCTAATGGGAATTGGAAGAGGTTGGCTGGTCTCAAACCAACCAAAACAAGTCCCACACGTTGGGGACTTGTTTTGGTGAGTTCCATGGTGAATATTAAATGTAAATACATGGGTTTGAGGTGAGTTGCTTGGGAAGCTGTATGGCTGCATGGGTAGCTGCCAAGGGGTGCCTTGGATGGCACCCAATACCCACGGGTTTGTGCAAGGCTTGATGAGGAGTAAATGGTGATGTGGTGGCTGAAAATACAAAAGCAATAAGCAACCATTTTGGGTGTGTTTTACCATTGTGAAAGCCGTACAATCCCATCTCTCTCCCTCTCTCCAATTGGTGTTCTTAGCTGGAACAGCAGAGGCTTTTGGTACCAAATATTCAAGCATACAACCAGCAAGGAGTTAAGGAAGCAAGGATTAAAAGTCAAGAGCAAAAGGCAAAGGAAAGTGGCAAGTTTTTCCCATTGATTTATGTTTAATAAAGTGGGTAAAATAAGACATGATTTGGCCATGTGATGGTCAAATCTATCAAAGGGTTAAATTATGATTTTTTATGCCCAATTAGATGGAAAACATGGACATAGGGTTCAGCCACTTTGGATGGCCGAACCCCATGAAATATTATGGTTAATCTTGATGGTTTTGTAAGATTTAAACCATGCAAGTATAGGACTGATTTTGGAGGTTTAAGATACATACTTTGGAAAGATTGAAAGCATGGATTTGAATGTCATAATTTGGCCATGCTATGGCCGAATTTGACAAGGGTCTAAACCATGTAAAAGATGGCTTGGTTTTCATGTTTTGAAACATGAAAACCATGGATTTTGTGGACTGTTTTTGATAGTTTTTGGAAATTAAAACCCTATGAAAATGGGCTAATTTTTGGATGGTTTCTTTGAAACTTAAAATCTGATTTTAATATACTACTATTACATGATTATCTGAGGTTTAAAACAGTAAACATAGCCATTGGGTTCGGCCACCATGGAGGGCCGAACCCCATGCAAAAGAATGTTGGTTTTCATGTAAACCATAGACTTTTTATGGACTGTTTTGGATGGTTTTTTTGAGAGTTAAAACCTGATATTAATATACTGTTTATACATGATTATCTAAGGTTTAAAAATAGTAAACATAGCCATTGGGTTCGGCCACCATGGAGGGCCGAACCCCATGTAAAAGAATGTTGGTTTCATGTTGGAAAAACATGTAAACCATAGACTTTTTATGGACTGCTTTGGATGGTTTCTTTGAGAGTTAAAACCTAATATTAATATACTGTTTATACATGATTATTGGAGGTTTAAAAACAGTAAGAATGACCATTGGGTTCGGCCACCATGGAGGGCCGAACCCCATGTAAAAGAGGGTTGGTTTTCATGTTGGAAAACATGGAAACCATAGACCTTTGTGGACTGTTTTTGGGAGAATTTTATGTGATAAGGTTACTGATTTTTGGTTGGCCATGGGATGGATAAACCATGAGTTTAATATGGCTAAGGGGTAGAGCCAATTATTATTTAAACAAAGGACATCATTGAGCAAAGAACCATAAGGGTTCGGCCATGAGTATGGACGAACCCCATGGACTGTTTTCATGGGTCATTTTATGGATGTATGTGTGATTAAAAATGGAATCATGTTTGCTGTTTTGGTCATCCAAAACATGACTGAACCATGTTAAGGTTACGGTTAAGGTTGTAGAATTTAATCAAGGTATTGGTGGCAATGGCAAATCTGTGAATACAAACCAAATGAAGAGATTGATCAAAAGTACTTATAAGATGTTTTAGGTCTCATATGTGAATGGACATGTAAATAAGATTATGATTTACTTATTGTTGCATAATAAGGTACCGAAAGTTGAACGACGAACGAGTCGTGACCGGTTAAAGCCTAAGAAAGAACGAACGCTGAAGTGATTCTTCAGTAGGTTTTCTACCCACTTGTAACCACGGTTTTTACCCAGTTTTTCTTATGATACTCTTGTTTTTATATATGTGTTTCAAATGATATATTATGCATTAACAAATGGCATACAGGCATTGGCATCTCATGCATAGTCATGGGATAATGAATGAAGTTCTACAGTGATGGCTACAAATGTACATGATGGGGGTTGCTCATTGCATGTACATATTTTATAGAAGAGATGAAAGTGTGTTGTAATTTACCTTGTCGGTGCAAGGCTTGTCAAGTGATAGCTACAAATGTACATGATGGGGGTTGCTCATTGCATGTACATAGAAAAGATGAAAGTGTGTTGTAATTTTCCTTGTCAGTGCAAGGCACGTCAAGTGATGGCTATGAAAGTACATAATGGGGGATGCCCATTGCATGTGCATATTTCATAGCATTGTTTTAACTGTTTTTAATGATCATGTATTATGATATATATGCATGTTTTATATGCTGACGTGTGGTAGCCCTGATTCGGGAACCTACTGGGCGCGTTGATCTAACGCCCTAATTCTATCTTCAGAGGAGATTGCAGGTACAAGCAAAGGGAAAGGAAAGGTCGTTGACCGGGAGGGGAGCCAAGCCTAAGCGCTTGAATGATGGATTGGATTACTTTATGTTACTATCATTTGAATACTTTTGTTGGACATGTAATAATTCACTACTTACTATAGTTTGATTAGGTTGATAACATTTGGATGGTTGATCTATGTTAAATAATGTTTAGGACTGTTACTTGCTATCTGTTCTTTCTATTCCGCAATTAATCTAGGTTATTCCGCATGTTGATGTTAGTTCCATGTGTGATTCGTAATCATGGTCTGTTCCATGTACACATGGGTGGCCAGTTAAGGTTCAGACTTGGGTAGTCTGAACTTAACTCGCGTCGTGACGCCGCCAGCTCTCTTTCGATGTTTTATTATAACTTAAAAAAAAAATTAGACTCTGAAATCCTCGGAGAGGGCGGGGCGTTACAGTTGGTATCAGAGCGAAATGGGAAGTTGAATCATCGAACTAAGATTAAGACTGTTTCATGTCTCACTGACGGATAAGAATCCCAACTGACCGACTTTTCGGAGTCCGCTGACTGGGGGCCGGATTAATTTATTTCGAGTGACTCAGACTGAACAATCTCTCTGAGAACGACAATGAAAGATAGCAAAGTAAAGTACAGTTATCATAACTGGACATATCAAACATAGCAAAGTAGGATGTACTCCCCTGAAATCCCCACACTGAGAAACAAACAATAGGAAATTAGAGATTTCCCCAGAAACAAAAGAAAACAAAGAATGTTGATTTGGTAATCTTCCCAAACAAAGTACATGATATTATGCATGATCAAATTCCTTGGAAACCAAGAGTGGTTTATTTAGAATTATGGTTGAATGTTCTTGTGTTTTAAATGTTGTGGCACAGATATGTCGAGCAATGAGGAATACACAGAATTATGGGATAAAGGGACACCTAGTTGTCCAGTGGATTTGGTATCGACTTCCGACAGTGTCAGCATGGAAGTTAATGTGGACCTTCAGGAGGGACCTCCTGAGGAGGATGATATGGAATTAGCACCTATTTCAGAGGATCTGATGGATGACATTCCTGGGATGGTGGAACCTCCTGAGGAAGAAGAAGATGATCTAGCACATTTACTGGAGGATCCCATTGCTGATGTGCCTATTATATTGGAGTCGCTTGGGGAGATAGACCCCTACGAGACATGTGAGTTGTGCAATCAAGATGGGCACAACTGTAGGTACTGTCCTCATCCTCTGGGTGTTGTCTGCCCGTCCTGTGGACTACATGGACATGGAGAGGCAAGGACTAACTGTCCTTATATCGGAGGACCTAGATTAATACCCTGCACAACATGTGAAGTATTGGGGCACACGGCGATGATGTGTCCTGATAACCATTCAAGTTCGCTGATGATGCAGGATTTTCTACGGAAGACTAGGCTAGGAAGTAATATGATGGGGTATTAAAAAGAGGATTTTTGGCACTGAGATGTAGGTGACAAGGTCACTTGATTATACTACGACGTGGTATGGGTGCGTCCCTCACGTGATGTTGATGAATGAGATGTGGTATGTGTGCGTCCCTCACATGGTAATGATGAGATAAGAATATAGACTTCATGAGTATGGCCTAGAGTAGCTGTGAGACTGTGGGAACCTTGATAAGAAATACGGAGACTTGGTCCCATAGGACTACCGTTGAGGAGTGGGTCCCTCGCATGCTACGCGCTGGAGGGCGCTCTCATGGCTGTTTGGCACACTAGATGTGCTGAAATGCGCAGAGCTAGGTACTATTTTACCCGTTGGGGGTGGTACTAGCTTCGTCAGACGCGGAGCGACCGCCTTAGAGCTTGACTGAATCACCAATGAGGTGAAGGGATGCAGGGCGAGGTAGACCGGATCGCGTTGAACGTGGGTCTTCTGCTTGGTAAGTCATGAGCCCTAAGTCTTGCAAGGGGTCGGGATATATTTGTGATTTGATATGGTTACCACAGTCTTATGGTGATTCATTTGAATGTTGTTCTTACGGATATTAATCATGGATATATGATACTCATGGACAGAGGGATACCAAGGATGGATGGTTTCCATGAATGGATTATACCCATAGGTGGGTTATTTCATGGATAGTTATTAATCATACATAAATGATACTCATGGACAGAGTGATACCAAGGATGGATGGTTTCCATGAATGGATTATACCCATAGGTGGGTTATTTCATGGATAGTTATTAATCATACATAAATGATACTCATGGACAGAGTGATACCAAGGATGGATGGTTTCCATGAATGGATTATACCCATAAGTGGGTTATATTCATGGATAATTATAAAACAAAGATAGATGATATTTACTGAAAGCGAAACACCAGGGATGGATGTATTTAACCATGGGTGATTATTCCCATGGTGGTTTGGATTGATGCTGGGAATTGGTATCGTGGAAGTTGGAACAAAAGCTGTTAGTCACATAGAGACTTATGTGCAAAGAAAGATGTGTTTAAATTTGGAGATATACTCAACGGAAAAGATAAGTGTCTAGTGAAACTTGAATGAGAAGCTATGGGTGACTGCCGAGTTAGTCTAGCTAGCTGACTCTATAGTTAATCGATGGAGTTCCAAGAGAGTGCAACTAGAAACCTAGTTGAAATGGAATCAGAAAAAGCTCTGAGCATAGGCTTACATTGGCAGGCTACCTCACACAGAGAGTAGATAAAAGAACATATTGAGCCGGTACGTATCGAAAATACTATGAGAGCAGGTAAAGTGAAACAGAGTAGATTGATCTATGTGAGATCACAAATGGCTCACGAGAAAAAGATATAACATGAGACAAAACAAAAGGTGCTACGGAACCAAGCGATTCAATTTGTCAAAGTGGTGTGGACCGACATGGTAATGAAGATGTCACTTGGGAACTTGAAATCGGAAATAAGAATAGCACACTCTGAGATATTTATGGAATCTTTTAGAACCCTACTTCACTCGATTTTCGGGACGAAAATTTTAAAAAGAGGGTTATATTGTAACACCCCGATTTCTCAATAAGATGAATATTTACGAAAATGCCCCTAGATTGGTGAATTCAATAAATATGATTGTAAATAAGGAAATGGTGGGGCCCATTACTCAAATTAAGGTCATATGAGCACATTATAAATGTCAAGTTTGATTGGTTGGGTAATTTCTCAATGAAGTGGATAATTACGAAAATGCCCCTGATGTGTTAAATTAATTATTTTGTGATGTTAAATAAGGAAATGGTGGGGCCCATTGCTCAAAGTAAGGTCATATGAGCACATTATAAATGTCAAGTTTGATTGGTTGGGTAATTTCTCAATGAAGTGCATAATTACGAAAATGCCCCTGATGTGTTAAATTAATTATTTTGTGATGTTAAGTAAGGAAATAGTGGGGCCCATTGCTCAAATTAAAATAATATGAGCATATTATGAATGTTAAGTTTGATTGGTTGAGTAATTTACACCAATTGGGTCAAAAATGGCTAAATGGGTCAAAAGGCCCAAATGGGACCCATCGGGTCTTACTGAATTATTTGACCGTGGTGTGAGCTTAAATTAAATGGGGTTAGGCTAATTTGATTGGAAATCAAGTAGAGAATAAATGGGTAGGCTGGATCCATATGTGAAAACCATTTACAAATGACCAAAATTCCATATTTGGGTCATGGAGTCAAAAAAGGGTCAAGGAGCTAAAAGTGGACCCAATGGGTCGAGTTCACTATTGTTGACCGTGTGGACCCTCAAGGGAGCTAAAACATGAGTTAAATCAGTTCAGTGGGACTGAGGTGAGTTGGAATTAAATCAAGTTATGAGTCAACTCATGTGCATTAAATGAAATGCATTAAGTATGTGAGTTGGGTGAGTTGAGATGGAAATTTAAATGATCTTGAGTTGAGTGAGTCAAAAGGGAAATTGAAGGGGCTGTAAATCAGTGAGTCTAATGGGAATTGGAAGAGGTTGGCTGGTCTCAAACCAACCAAAACAAGTCCCACACGTTGGGGACTTGTTTTGGTGAGTTCCATGGTGAATATTAAATGTAAATACATGGGTTTGAGGTGAGTTGCTTGGGAAGCTGTATGGCTGCATGGGTAGCTGCCAAGGGGTGCCTTGGATGGCACCCAATACCCATGGGTTTGTGCAAGGCTTGATGAGGAGTAAATGGTGATGTGGTGGCTGAAAATACAAAAGCAATAAGCAACCATTTTGGGTGTGTTTTACCATTGTGAAAGCCTTACAATCCCATCTCTCTCCCTCTCTCCAATTGGTGGTCTTGGCTGGAATAGCAGAGGTTTTTGGTACCAAATATTCAAGCATACAACCATCAAGGAGTTAAGGAAGCAAGGATTAAAAGTCAAGAGCAAAAGGCAAAGGAAAGTGGTAAGTTTTTCCCATTGATTTATGTTTAATAAAGTGGGTAAAATAAGACATGATTTGGCCATGTGATGGTCAAATCTATCAAAGGGTTAAAGTATGATTTTTTATGCCCAATTAGATGGAAAACATGGACATAGGGTTCGGCCACTTTGGATGGCCAAACCCCATGAAATATTATGGTTAATCTTGATGGTTTTGTAAGATTTAAACCATGCAAGTATAGGACTGATTTTGGAGGTTTAAGATACATACTTTGGAAAGATTGAAAGCATGGATTTGAATGTCATAATTTGGCCATGCTATGGCCGAATTTGACAAGGGTCTAAACCATGTAAGAGATGGCTTGGTTTTCATGTTTTGAAACATGAAAACCATGGATTTTGTGGACTGTTTTTGATAGTTTTTGGAAATTAAAACCCTACGAAAATGGGCTAATTTTTGGATGGTTTCTTTGAAAGTTAAAATCTGATTTTAATATATTGTTATTACATGATTATCTGAGGTTTAAAAACAGTAAACATAGCCATTGGGTTCGTCGACCATGGAGGGCCGAACCCCATGCAAAAGAATGTTGGTTTTCATGTAAACCATAGACTTTTTATAGACTGTTTTGGATGGTTTCTTTGAGAGTTAAAACCTGATATTAATATACTGTTTATACATGATTATCTGAGGTTTAAAAATAGTAAACATGGCCATTGGGTTCGGCCATCATGGAGGGCCGAACCCCATGTAAAAGAATGTTGGTTTCATGTTGGAAAAACATGTAAACCATAGACTTTTTATGGACTGCTTTGGATGGTTTCTTTGAGAGTTAAAACCTAATATTAATATACTGTTTATACATGATTATTGGGGTTTAAAAACAGTAAGAATGACCATTGGGTTCGGCCACCATGGAGGGCCGAACCCCATGTAAAAGAGGGTTGGTTTTCATGTTGGAAAACATGGAAACCATAGACCTTTGTGGACTGTTTTTGGGAGAATTTTATGTGATAAGGTTACTGATTTTTGGTTGGCCATGTAACGCCCGCCCCTTTTTCACCGAAAATCAGAGTCTATTTTTTTTTTTTCCATAAAAGTGACAAAGGGCGCGGACGTCACGACGCGAGTTAAGTCCGAGCTTCTAAAGCCCGGCCCTTAACTGGCCAACCCTACGCGTGCGTGGAGCCAAGTCCACGAGTACGGTTCACGCGTAGATGTAAGCTCAAGGAATATTACTTCTCAGTGCGGAATTAACAACAAAGACTATCCTACAGATTTGAGATAGCAAGGAAGATAACATTCATTTAAATTTCTATAACACCTCTAAACCATAATGTCCATAATAAAATCCCAAAACATAGCCAGTAATCTAATTTATTACATTCCGACAAGCTAAGCTACTCAAATTACATTTTTCCAACATAACTTAAACAACATAATGGATCCGCCTTCCCAAGCTCCTGAGCTTGACTCCCGTCCTGTCCTTCCGTGCCGCCATCTCCTGCATCGTCGGCTAGGGTAGAAGTAGGGCGTTAGACCACGCGCCCAGTAGGACTCCGAGTAGGGCTAGCACATGGATTAGTAATAACAAAACATATAGAAGATATTATCTCAAAATTATGCCATTTGGTACAATGTAATGCAATGGTGTTTTATGTCATGAATCCCACCCATCAATCTCATCCTCAACTCTAGAATGTCCCTTTTTCCAACCATCCATAGTATTCCAAATAGAATCCATACCATCATCGTACCATGACCCTCTTGATGCAAAAGCCTCATCAAGATGCGATCCACACTAGGCATCCCCCCCTTGATGGAAGAACCATCATCCAGGTACAATAATAAATACAACATCCCCCTTGATGGAAAAGCATCATCAAGGTATCATAATACATATGTGAAATGTCCCCATGCTGTTTATCGGTCGCCCCGACGGAGCATGGACTCCGGTTTCATTTCATCATTTCCCTGTCATATCCCTCCCATGCCAGCATGAGATGTAGATGCCATGTGCCATGTAAATATATGTAGTTCAATAGTAACACAAAAACCCATCTTAAAACAATTACTTGATTATCAAATAAATCAAAGGGAAAAACATCCCATAATATTTAATCCAAAATGCATCTTAAGACATTCACATGATTTCCAAAATAATTTAAAGGAAAACATCACAAGATACATAATCCAAAACTCATCTTAAAGGCAACCACATGCTTTCCAAAATAAATTAAAGAAAACATCACCCAATCCATGGCTTACAAAAATGTAGGAATCCTACCTAATACCGACTTGCGTCCTTTTACATTTTTCCGCTCGACAAACCCGGTCGCCGATCGCGCACCGCCTGCGATGTCCAGTACCTTGTTACACACTAATCATTAGTCCATGTTTCAACCATTTATAAGCCCTTATGAAAAACCGGTCACCATTTAGGTTTTGTGGGTCCCACCTAATCCATTATATATTTTTAAGTACATATGTCTAAAATCAGCCACCCTAGGCTTTATTAACCACTTATAAGGTTATCACATTAGATCCCCTCATTCCATGATCAATCTCCATGGAATTCTTGAACTTGGCATTTAATTACGGTTTTGCCACTACCTCATTTTCCATGGTTAATCACCCATTTATGCATGCATGATTAAGTCCAAAATTGATTTTTAAACTTAGATCCCTAACTTAGGTTCATTTATGACCCACCAAACTATTAAAACTTGTCATCTAATTAATCCAATTCCCATTACTTAATCACATACATACACATTAACCTTAGACCTAAAAATGATCCACCATTTGGGTCATGGATTCAAAATACCTAATTCATCAAATCCTCCGATGGGGTTTACCTTATGCATTTAACTTCAATGAGTGCATCACTCATTCATTCCCTTTGGAGGCCACAAACACCATCCATCATCCAATTTAACCCACTACAATGGGTTACAATTGGGCCATGGGTTCGGCCATACACCATGGCAGAACCCATGGTGTCCTTTCCCCATTTTCCATCCTTTTAACCCCATTTAAAATTTGTAAAACATTACCATAGGGTATCATTTCATACTTTGGGTCCATCAAAATTATCAACATTTTCCCATTTATTTCTCCATAAATCATAACCATTAAATCCACCATTATCACCATAGGGTTCGGCCATACACCATGGCCGAACCCATGGTTCACAATCCATCACTTTCTATGCCCTCCAATGCCATAAAATCCCTTTACATTTCCATCATAAATCCTTTAAACCCATCATTTAATCACCATTACATCCATATAGGGTTCAAGGTTCACTTCATCCATGCCTTTCAAGGCCATACACCTCTTTGCATTTTCATCATAACACCATTTTAAAACTTTCCCACATTCATTCATTTACTAAAATTCATTAGTTAGAAATCCTCATTGCCTTCCATTTTTCAAACCCTAATAAATCATACATTACTTACCATGCTCAATTTAATAAATTACACCATACATTTAATACTTTTACTTATTTCTTTTCCCTAACCCTAATTCATCCATTTAGGGTTTCCTCCACCTTCCATTCCTTCCATTTGATAGCTTTAAAATCCATAGCATAAAATTATCTAACCACCATTAAATTCACAAAAATAAATTCCAATTCTTAAACCCTAAAAATTCAAAATTTCCTTATTTAAGAAATACTTACAATCCGTCGTCTCCTCCGATCTCCGTCGCTCCCGTCGGTCTCCGTAGCCTCCTATCTCCTTCCTCTTGATCTTTGATAGATCAAGATTCTTTATCAATGGTGGCAATCCCCAACCCTAGGATCGGCCATGTTAGGGTTTGTGTGAGAGAGGGAGAGAGAAAAAACCATGAGAGGGAAGATGTTAACCCTCACCTTAGAGTGATTTCCCTCCAATTTCTACTTCTTTCTTCTCTTCTTCTCTTCTCTTTTCCTTAGCTCTCTTTCTCTCCTTTACTTGGATGTAGGGGACGACCATGGAGAATGAAAAATGGAGAGTGCACAAATGAAGAGAGGATAAGAAATGAGAAAAGAATCAAGGCTTATCCCCATTTTTCTTCACATTAATGATCTCACCCACCCTAAGATATTTTTTAGATATTTAATTTGCTTTATGGTGGTGGTTATCTAAACCACCACCAAGCCCCAACGTATTTTATTTTGGGTTTGGGATGGGGTGATTTGGTTTTCACCCTTTGACCCCACTTTGACCACCTCATTTGTATAATTTTTAATCATTTTATATTTAGATATTTAAAATGCTTTATGGTGGTGGTTATCTAAACCACCACCAAGCCAACGTGTTTCACTTGAGTTTGAGATGAGGTGAGTCTTCACCTCATGGCCCCACTTTGACCACTCTTAACTACCATTTTAAATAATTTAATTATTTAATTAATTAGATAATTAACTTAGGTTAATCCATTGGTACTTAGCCTAAGTCCATTACTCCACCCATGGTTGACCAAATCAACCATGGTGGCCGGCCCCACCAAACCTTGGCCCACACGCCACCTCACTTGATGAGGTGGAGGTGGGTCCCACTTGGCCACATCACCATTGTTTAATTCCAAATAACTTAGGTGATTTAAAATCATTGAATTCACTCTAAGTGGATTACCATTGGGCCTATGGCCCAATTACATTTCCATCTAGCCCATTTACCTTAGAGCATAACCATCTTGACCCATTGGGTCCCAAATGGGTATTTGACCCAATTTGACCATTCTTGACCCATTTAAATAAATTTAAATCCAAACCATAGTCTATTGGGCCACACTTGGGCCTTTATCCAAATTTTGGCCCATTTACCATTTACTCCACCAATTTTCCAATTTTCATCCTTAAAATAAATAATATTCCCATTTATATTAATTTTAAAAATTCCGGGCCCTTACATTACAATCCTCTTTTAAAATTTTCGTCCCGAAAATTTGAGCGAAGTAGAGGTTCAAAACATCGACACAAAGAGTTCCGCAGTACCCTTTGTTCTCTCCCGATCACTCTGATCGGCTTCTCCACACACATCACGTCGCTTTGTACATCGACGTCTGGTACATTCAAGACATGTGAAGGGTTGGGGTTGTATTTTCCTCAACCCGAACACATGAAACACATCACGTAAAAATGATTACTGTGGAGGAAGTGCTAACTAATAGGCCACCTCCCCCACCCTCTTTAGGATTGGAAACGGCCCCACAATCTAGGCCACAGTTCCCCTTCTTTCTGAGTCTCATGTGTCCCTCCCGTGGTGAGACTTCCAAAAGCACCAAATCTCCCCCTCAACTCGGGGAAACTTCTCCTCTTGTCGGCGTAATACTTATAACGGCTCTGCGCAGTGAGTAAAGGTTACCGTATAAATTTAATCTACGCCGTAGTCTCCGCAAGTAACTTTGGTCCAACCAGTGCAGGCTCACCGACCTCTGTCTAACGCACTGGAGATCTACACGGCCTACCATATAAGGCCTCAAATGGATCCATCTGGAGGTACTGTTATTGTAGGAGAACTCCACCAGTGGCAGGCGATTCTCCCATCCACCCTTGAAATCCCGCATACCTGCTCTTAGCATATCCTCCAATATCTGTATTGTTCTCTCCGATTGTCCATCAGTGTGTGGGTGGAATACTGTGCTGGTCAACACGTCGGTCCCCATAGCCAATTACACGCTCTGCCATACTTTGTTAGTGAATCGGCCATCTCTGTTGGACACAATAGTCCGGGGTACACCATGTAGTCTAATAATATTTCGGATGTACCGTGTCGACCCATATTGCATCGTTGTCCCTTGATGACCTTAGCAGCCCTGTTACAAAGTCCATGGCTACATGTTCCCATCTCCACTCCGGCACTGGTAAGGGTTTGAGTAACCCCGGTGGCTCCTGATGCCCCCACCTTGACCTGCTGACAAATTAGGTAGCGAGCATAAACTCTGCCATATCTCTCTTGAGTCCATGCCACCATTAGTGCCTCTTAAGATCCTTGCACATCTTAGCGCTGCCCGGATGGGTAGAGAGCTTGGTTTGGTGTGCCTCAACCAACAACTCCCTTCCGCAGCTCTTAGGTACCTCCGTCCTACCTCGGAACACAAGACCCTATCCCGGTCGTAACTCAAATTCCGATACTACCTCACATGTAGACATCTTGGTCCAAGTCACCTCCATTTCTGGGTCTATTCGTTGTTCCCGTTTAATTGTGTCAAGTACCTCTTACTCACATCAACACCACTCATATCAACCTATGAGTTTCATTCTTTCAGAATTTACTTTGCCTCGTATTATCTCTTTTCCTCATGCATCCATTTGCGATTTTATGTAGACTAACGTATTCTATTTCACTTTATCTGTTGCCAAGACATTTCTCATACGTACTCCTTCAATACGTTCTTTTGTCTACTCTCCGTGTGAGTTAGTCTGCCAATACAAGCCTATGCTCAAGTCCATTGTTGATTCTATTTTAACTAGGTTTCTAGCTTCACCCTCCTGGAATTCCATCGGCCAACTACAGAGTCAGGTGATCAGTCTCACTCGGCAGTCGCCCATAGCTTCCCATTCAAGTTTCACTAGACTCTTAACCTTTCCCTTAAGCCTATCTATCAAAAGCAATCATACCTTTATTTGCATATAAGCCACTATGTGGCTAACCCTTTTTGTTCATAACTCCTACAATACCAATACCCGACATCAATCCAAATCATATAGATACCAATTTCCTACCCTTCTGGATTATTCCACATATATTCATAGATTCCTAAAAATAGTGATATATCTAAGCTTACTTAGGTTATGTCAAATAGTGCTCATTCACCACTAAAACATTCACAAGTATTACAAATTTCACCGTCCACCAAATTCCACCCTACACGCCTACGTTATCAATGGTTACCACATCATACGGTTCATATGCCTTCACTAGCAAGCCATGTAGAATTGAAATTACACACAATCATCGAATAACATAATTCATGTGTAACAAGATCTTTCATCTCCATTCTCATCAAACAATAACTTGAGGCAACATAAGAAATAACACATTAATATGATCTAGTGATTCAACCTAATTATGATTAGGTTACCCTACCCCATTTACAACATACACCTAGAGACTTTGAAATAACAATCTTACTCATCCAAAGCAAGTCATCCCAATACATTCGAAGACCATCCATGAATTCCTAAACTTTGGAATTTTTCATCAGCCCCACCTAGGTTTCCAACCAAACACATTGGCATATCACGGCCTCTTCATGCATACTACACATTCACAACTCCCGGTACTTTATTAACTCATCATCATACACATAGTCTATAACACATCCTTGTTCCTCAATGACTATTCATTGCATACCACCAATTACCAAAGTAACATCATATAAACTCATTGCAACGATTGATAATTCACCATTTAGTAACATCATAGGGAATCCTCATGCAATCACTAAATAAAATGCTTTCATAAATTCTTGGTCCATCATTCATTCATGCCTTTTAAGGACATAAACCCATTTCAAGGTCTATCATCACTCGTTCATAATCTATACTATACATTGGGAGAATGCAATTGCATTATACATACAAGGCTTTTTTTTTTTTTTTTACATACTCTTTCCTCACTTAATTAGTATGATCATAACTATTAATCTTTCCACATTTCATCACCTCATACACTCAACAATAAGAATTCAACACATGTATATTCACATGCACTCACAATACAAGTATGCTTGTGCAATTTAATATCACCCTTATTTTCTTCATTTAAAACCCCAAAATCATTAACTATCTTCTAATATAAGGACAGTTAGTCCTCTCTTTCCCGTGTCCATGTAGTCCACAAATCGGGTATACCACTTCAACAGGGTAAGGATAGTATGTGCAGTTGTGTCCAACCTAGTTGCACAACTCGTGCATACAATCGGGTTCCATTTCCCCTACCGACTCTCTTATCATTGGAAAGTCTTCCATATTCTCCTCAGGAAGAGATGCTACATCCTCTTCATCTTCCTCGGGAGGTCCCTCCTGAAAGTCCAGGCTAACTGCTATGCTAGAAGCAGACACCAAATCTATGAAACAGTTAGGGGTTTCCCTTATCCCATAATTCCGTACACTCCCCTTCATTTGACACACTTGTATTCATAGAATACAATTAGAACCCAAAAATCATCAACTGCAATTTCCAATAAAACCAATCTCGGTTTTGGGGAATTTCTTATGTATATCACAATATATTTTGTTTGGGGAAAGTTGCCAAATAAGCACACTTGTTTTTTCCTTTGTTTCTGGGGGGGGAATCTCTAAATTCCTATTGTCTGTTGTTCAAATTGGGAATACCGGGGAAGTACTTCCTACTTTGCTATGACTGATAAATCTAGTACAGTTTCATCAATTTGGGGGAAAAAAACTAGATGTTTTCTCATTTCTGGGGAAGTAAACCCTATCTTGCTATGTTTCAATAAATCTCTCCTAGAATGAATCTTTCTTCCCTTGCTATCATTCCTTTCCATCAATTGTTGTTCTCAGATTAAACACTTCAGTTTGAGTCAATCGAAGTAAATTAACCCGGCCCCCGTGCAGCGGTCTCCGAAGAGTCGGTCGGTTGGGATTCTTAGCCGTCAGTGAGACGTGCAACCGTCTTAATCTTACTTCGAGAGATTCATTCTTCCGAATTCGCTCTGATACCAACTGTAACGCCCGCCCCTTTTTCACCGAAAATCAGAGTCTATTTTTTTTTTTTCCATAAAAGTGACAAAGGGCGCGGACGTCACGACGCGAGTTAAGTCCGAGCTTCTAAAGCCCGGCCCTTAACTGGCCAACCCTACGCGTGCGTGGAGCCAAGTCCACGAGTACGGTTCACGCGTAGATGTAAGCTCAAGGAATATTACTTCTCAGTGCGGAATTAACAACAAAGACTATCCTACAGATTTGAGATAGCAAGGAAGATAACATTCATTTAAATTTCTATAACACCTCTAAACCATAATGTCCATAATAAAATCCCAAAACATAGCCAGTAATCTAATTTATTACATTCCGACAAGCTAAGCTACTCAAATTACATTTTTCCAACATAACTTAAACAACATAATGAATCCGCCTTCCCAAGCTCCTGAGCTTGACTCCCGTCCTGTCCTTCCGTGCCGCCATCTCCTGCATCGTCGGCTAGGGTAGAAGTAGGGCGTTAGACCACGCGCCCAGTAGGACTCCGAGTAGGGCTAGCACATGGATTAGTAATAACAAAGCATATAGAAGATATTATCTCAAAATTATGCCATTTGGTACAATGTAATGCAATGGTGTTTTATGTCATGAATCCCACCCATCAATCTCATCCTCAACTCTAGAATGTCCCTTTTTCCAACCATCCATAGTATTCCAAATAGAATCCATACCATCATCGTACCATGACCCTCTTGATGCAAAAGCCTCATCAAGATGCGATCCACACTAGGCATCCCCCCCTTGATGGAAGAACCATCATCCAGGTACAATAATAAATACAACATCCCCCTTGATGGAAAAGCATCATCAAGGTATCATAATACATATGTGAAATGTCCCCATGCTGTTTATCGGTCGCCCCGACGGAGCATGGACTCCGGTTTCATTTCATCATTTCCCTGTCATATCCCTCCCATGCCAGCATGAGATGTAGATGCCATGTGCCATGTAAATATATGTAGTTCAATAGTAACACAAAAACCCATCTTAAAACAATTACTTGATTATCAAATAAATCAAAGGGAAAAACATCCCATAATATTTAATCCAAAATGCATCTTAAGACATTCACATGATTTCCAAAATAATTTAAAGGAAAACATCACAAGATACATAATCCAAAACTCATCTTAAAGGCAACCACATGCTTTCCAAAATAAATTAAAGAAAACATCACCCAATCCATGGCTTACAAAAATGTAGGAATCCTACCTAATACCGACTTGCGTCCTTTTACATTTTTCCGCTCGACAAACCCGGTCGCCGATCGCGCACCGCCTGCGATGTCCAGTACCTTGTTACACACTAATCATTAGTCCATGTTTCAACCATTTATAAGCCCTTATGAAAAACCGGTCACCATTTAGGTTTTGTGGGTCCCACCTAATCCATTATATATTTTTAAGTACATATGTCTAAAATCAGCCACCCTAGGCTTTATTAACCACTTATAAGGTTATCACATTAGATCCCCTCATTCCATGATCAATCTCCATGGAATTCTTGAACTTGGCATTTAATTACGGTTTTGCCACTACCTCATTTTCCATGGTTAATCACCCATTTATGCATGCATGATTAAGTCCAAAATTGATTTTTAAACTTAGATCCCTAACTTAGGTTCATTTATGACCCACCAAACTATTAAAACTTGTCATCTAATTAATCCAATTCCCATTACTTAATCACATACATACACATTAACCTTAGACCTAAAAATGATCCACCATTTGGGTCATGGATTCAAAATACCTAATTCATCAAATCCTCCGATGGGGTTTACCTTATGCATTTAACTTCAATGAGTGCATCACTCATTCATTCCCTTTGGAGGCCACAAACACCATCCATCATCCAATTTAACCCACTACAATGGGTTACAATTGGGCCATGGGTTCGGCCATACACCATGGCAGAACCCATGGTGTCCTTTCCCCATTTTCCATCCTTTTAACCCCATTTAAAATTTGTAAAACATTACCATAGGGTATCATTTCATACTTTGGGTCCATCAAAATTATCAACATTTTCCCATTTATTTCTCCATAAATCATAACCATTAAATCCACCATTATCACCATAGGGTTCGGCCATACACCATGGCCGAACCCATGGTTCACAATCCATCACTTTCTATGCCCTCCAATGCCATAAAATCCCTTTACATTTCCATCATAAATCCTTTAAACCCATCATTTAATCACCATTACATCCATATAGGGTTCAAGGTTCACTTCATCCATGCCTTTCAAGGCCATACACCTCTTTGCATTTTCATCATAACACCATTTTAAAACTTTCCCACATTCATTCATTTACTAAAATTCATTAGTTAGAAATCCTCATTGCCTTCCATTTTTCAAACCCTAATAAATCATACATTACTTACCATGCTCAATTTAATAAATTACACCATACATTTAATACTTTTACTTATTTCTTTTCCCTAACCCTAATTCATCCATTTAGGGTTTCCTCCACCTTCCATTCCTTCCATTTGATAGCTTTAAAGTCCATAGCATAAAATTATCTAACCACCATTAAATTCACAAAAATAAATTCCAATTCTTAAACCCTAAAAATTCAAAATTTCCTTATTTAAGAAATACTTACAATCCGTCGTCTCCTCCGATCTCCGTCGCTCCCGTCGGTCTCCGTAGCCTCCTATCTCCTTCCTCTTGATCTTTGATAGGTCAAGATTCTTTATCAATGGTGGCAATCCCCAACCCTAGGATCGGCCATGTTAGGGTTTGTGTGAGAGAGGGAGAGAGAAAAAACCATGAGAGGGAAGATGTTAACCCTCACCTTAGAGTGATTTCCCTCCAATTTCTACTTCTTTCTTCTCTCCTTCTCTTCTCTTTTCCTTAGCTCTCTTTCTCTCCTTTACTTGGATGTAGGGGACGACCATGGAGAATGAAAAATGGAGAGTGCACAAATGAAGAGAGGATAAGAAATGAGAAAAGAATCAAGGCTTATCCCCATTTTTCTTCACATTAATGATCTCACCCACCCTAAGATATTTTTTAGATATTTAATTTGCTTTATGGTGGTGGTTATCTAAACCACCACCAAGCCCCAACGTATTTTATTTTGGGTTTGGGATGGGGTGATTTGGTTTTCACCCTTTGACCCCACTTTGACCACCTCATTTGTATAATTTTTAATCATTTTATATTTAGATATTTAAAATGCTTTATGGTGGTGGTTATCTAAACCACCACCAAGCCAACGTGTTTCACTTGAGTTTGAGATGAGGTGAGTCTTCACCTCATGGCCCCACTTTGACCACTCTTAACTACCATTTTAAATAATTTAATTATTTAATTAATTAGATAATTAACTTAGGTTAATCCATTGGTACTTAGCCTAAGTCCATTACTCCACCCATGGTTGACCAAATCAACCATGGTGGCCGGCCCCACCAAACCTTGGCCCACACGCCACCTCACTTGATGAGGTGGAGGTGGGTCCCACTTGGCCACATCACCATTGTTTAATTCCAAATAACTTAGGTGATTTAAAATCATTGAATTCACTCTAAGTGGATTACCATTGGGCCTATGGCCCAATTACATTTCCATCTAGCCCATTTACCTTAGAGCATAACCATCTTGACCCATTGGGTCCCAAATGGGTATTTGACCCAATTTGACCATTCTTGACCCATTTAAATAAATTTAAATCCAAACCATAGTCTATTGGGCCACACTTGGGCCTTTATCCAAATTTTGGCCCATTTACCATTTACTCCACCAATTTTCCAATTTTCATCCTTAAAATAAATAATATTCCCATTTATATTAATTTTAAAAATTCCGGGCCCTTACAGGCCATGGGATGGATAAACCATGAGTTTAATATGGCTAAGGGGTAGAGCCAATTATTATTTAAACAAAGGACATCATTGAGCAAAGAACCATAAGGGTTCGGCCATGAGTATGGACGAACCCCATGGACTGTTTTCATGGGTCATTTTATGGATGTATGTGTGATTAAAAATGGAATCATGTTTGCTGTTTTGGTCATCCAAAACATGACTCAACCATGTTTAGGTTACGGTTAAGGTTGTAGAATTTAATCAAGGTATTGGTGGCAATGGTAAATCTGTGAATACAAACCAAATGAAGAGATTGATCAAAAGTACTTATAAGATGTTTTAGGTCTCATATGTGAATGGACATGTAAATAAGATTATGATTTACTTATTGTTGCATAATAAGGTACCGAAAGTTGAACGACGAACGAGTCGTGACCGGTTAAAGCCTAAGAAAGAACGAATGCTGAAGTGATTCTTCAGTAGGTTTTCTACCCACTTGTAACCACGGTTTTTACCCAGTTTTTCTTATCATACTCTTGTTTTAATATATGTGTTTCAAATGATATATTATGCATTAACAAATGGCATACAGGCATTGGCATCTCATGCATAGTCATGGGATAAGGAATGAAGTTCTACAGTGATGGCTACAAATGTACATGATGGGGGTTGCTCATTGCATGTACATATTTTATAGAAGAGATGAAAGTGTGTTGTAATTTACCTTGTCGGTGCAAGGCACGTCAAGTGATGGCTACAAATGTACATGATGGGGGTTGCTCATTGCATGTACATAGAAGAGATGAAAGTGTATTGTAATTTTCCTTGTCGGTGCAAGGCACGTCAAGTGATGGCTATGAAATTACATAATGGGGGATGCCCATTGCATGTGCATATTTCATAGCATTGTTTTAACTGTTTTTAATGATCATGTATTATGAGATATATGCATGTTTTATATGCTGACATGCGGTAGCCCTGATTCGGGAACCTACTGGGCACGTTGATCTAACGCCCTAATTCTATCTTCAGAGGAGATTGCAGGTACAAGCAAAGGGAAAGGAAAGGTCGTTGACCGGGAGGGGAGCCAAGCCTAAGCGCTTGAATGATGGATTGGATTACTTTATGTTACTGTCATTTGAATACTTTTGTTGGACATGTAATAATTCACTACTTACTATGGTTTGATTAGGTTGATAACATTTGGATGGTTGATCTATGTTAAATAATGTTTAGGACTGTTACTTGCTATCTGGTCTTTCTATTCCGCAATTAATCTAGGTTATTCTGCATGTTGATGTTAGTTCCATGTGTGATTCGTAATCATGGTCTATTCCATGTACACATGGGTGGCCAGTTAAGGTTCAGACTTGGGTAGTCTGAACTTAACTCGCGTCGTGACGCCGCCCACTCTCTTTCGATGTTTTATTATAACTTAAAAAAAAAAATTAGACTTTGAAATCCTCGGAGAGGGCGGGGCGTTACAAGCCTTTTGGAGCAGAAAAATGGCTGAAGAAAATTTCCCAGATATTGACTCTGTTAGACATCAAGAGTCATACCCACAAGATTCTATTGGCCACATCACAGCTGATAGATGACGCTGGTAAGTGGTGGGAAGTAGTGGAAAAACAGCAGGCACTTGTACCAGAAAGGGAGAGAACTAAAATGACCTGGGAGCAATTCTCAGCGATGTTCCTGGAACACTATTTCCAGGAGGAGGAGAGGGAATGACAGACTCATGCATTTCTGTCATTGGTACAGGGCTCCATGACAGTAGCTGAGTATTATCGGGAGTTCTTGAGCTTATCATGTTATGGTTTCTACATTGTGGACACGGAGTATCGGAAGGCTCGCAAGTTCGAGCGTGGGTTGCGGCCAAACATTAGGGCTAGAGTGACTGTGTTCAAAGCAGCTACGCTGGCGGAAGTGGTCAGCAAAGCTACCATTGTGGAACAGGAACTGGCGGAGTTTGTACGAGTGGACAACCGTCGAGCGCCGAGTGGGAGGGGTACTTATCAACCCAACAAGAAGTTCCGACCGAACGTCAGCAGACCCTCGCCATCTGTTGGATCTACTGGGGGCTTTCATCCCAATCAGCCCTCCCAATCTGTAGCAGTCACCCAGGCTTCTAGAGGAGTGAGCACCTGCTTCCACTGTGATCAGCCAGGTCACTTAAAGAAAGACTGTCCAAAGCTCAACAAGCTGACATACTCTAGGGGATCATTCCGTACACCAGCCAGACCGGTTAACTCTAGAGGAGGCAGGACGTATAATCGGGCGAGACGAGAGTGTAACCCTACTAGAGCTGGACGATTATTTACATTAACTTCTCCAGAAGATGAGGATCATTCGGTGATACAAGGTATGGCGGTAGTGAGTAGTTTTTATGCATATGCACTATTTGATTCTAGAGCTTCACACTCCTTCATAGCTGCATCATTTATAACTGCTACCGGTACTTTAGTTCAAAGATTAGCCACAGCACTTACAATTGTGTCCCCTGTCGGAGACTCGGCATTGGGACTTATATGCACGGCAGTTAACACTGAACTAGCTGGACTCAGATTTGAGTTCAATTATCTGGTGCTTGACATGTCTGAGTATGATATAATATTTGGCATGGATTGGTTGGCTAAGTTTCAGGCCAACATTGACTGTTATCGCCGAAGAATGACATTTTGGTCACCCGAAGGAAAACAATATGTGGTTCATGCAGACAAGCAGGGTGGACTGCAGGAAGGGTTGAACCACGTGGTATTGAACAATATCATTATAAATAAAGCACCAATTACTGAACTTCCGACAATTGTAAAAGAATTTGCGGATGCGTTTCCCAAGGAACTCCCTAGTTTACCGCATATGAGGGAGATCAACTTCGAAATCAAGTTATACCCTGGTACTTCACTAGTGTCTCTACCACACTATCAGATGGCACCAGTAGAGATGTCGGAGCTAAAGAAGCAGATCGATGAACTGCTCAGGCTGGGATGCATCCGACACAGCACATCGTCATGGGGAGCTCCAGTATTGTTTGTAAAGAAGAAGGACGGTTCACTTCGGATGTGTGTTGATTATTGGAAGCTGAATCAGCTAACAATCCGGAACAAGTACCCTCTACCCAGGATAGATGATTTATTCGATCAATTGAAGGGTTCCAGCCACTTTTCAAAGATTGATTTGATGTCTGGTTATCATCAAATACGGGTTAGGGAGGAAGATATAGAGAAGACAGCCTTCCGGACGCGGTATGGACTATACGAGTTTGTAGTCATGCCATTTGGACTCACAAATGCGCCGGCTGTGTTCATGGACTTAATGAAAAGGATCTTCCGTCCATAATTGGATTAGTTTGTAATCGTGTTCATTGACAATATTCTGATCTATTGCAAGAGTCAGGAAGAACATGCGGAGCACCTATGGGTAGTTTTGAATACTTTGAGGCAGAATAAGCTGTATGCCAAGGCCAGTAAGTGTGAGTTCTGGCTATCTCAAGTAAATTTCTTGGGACATGTTATATCCGAGGAAGGAATACCCGTGGATCCGGCTAAGGTGGCGGCAGTGAAAGACTGGAAAGTGCCAAAGAATGTAACCGAAATCCGCAGTTTCTTAGGATTGGCGGGTTATTATCGGAAATTTATCATGGATTTTTCCAAAATAGCTGCTCCATTGACTCGACTCACTCAGAAAGGAGTCAAGTATGAGTGGTCAGATCAGTGCAACCGGAGATTTGAAACATTGAAAGAGAGACTTACAAGAGCTCCTATTTTAATTTTACTGGAAAGGGGCAAAGGATATGAAGTACAATGCGATGCTTCAGGAGAGGGCCTAGGATGTTCACTCATGCAAGGTCAACGTGTGGTGGCATATGGGTCAAGACAGTTAAAAATACAAGAACGTCTTTATCCCACACATGATCTGGAGCTAGCTACAGTGGTCTTCGCCCTCAAAAGTTGGAGACACTACCTCTACGGCGAGAAATTTGATGTATTTTCTGATCATAAGACTTTAAAATATTTATTTAATTAGAAGGAGATCAACTTGAGGCAACGTAGATGGATGGAGTATCTGGCGGATTATGAGTTTGCGCTTCGATACCATCCAGGCAAGGCAAACAAGGTGGCGGATGCCCTCAGCCGCCTATCACATGCATCGGTAGCATGCTTGATCAGAACAGAATGGGAGATGCTGAACACCATTCGAGAGTTCAATCTTTATATCAACAACCGTGGGAGTATGTATAATTTAATCATACGGTCCAATATAGTCACCAAGATTGAACAAGAACAAAGAGCAGATCCGGAAATGGAGGAGATATGCGCGAAGATGTCCACTGGCGTAGTCATACTGGAATGGGAATTACGACCAGGACAGGGTCTTTTATTCCGGGGAAGAATATATGTGCCAAAGAGTTGTAGGAAAGAGCTAATGATTGAGGCACATCAATCCAAGCTCTCCATTCATCCGGGTAGCACCAAAATGTATCACGATTTGAAAAGGCATTATTGGTGGCACGGACTAAAAAGGGATGTGGAAGAATTCGTGGCACATAGTTTAACTTGTCAGCAAGTTAAGACTGAATATCAAAAGCCACCAGGGTTACTCAAACCCTTATAAGTGCCAGAATGGAAATGGGAGCACATTTCCATGGATTTTGTGACGAGGTTACCGAGATCTTAAAAGGGCAATGATGCCATATGGGTCGTGGTAGACCGACTGACCAAGTCTGCGCATTTCATTCCTATTAAGATGATGGATTCATCTGAGACGTTGGGTCGGCGTTACATCAAGGAAATTATTCGGCTACATGGCATTCCCCGAACTATAGTATCTAACAGAGATGGCCGGCTTACCGGCAAAGTGTGGCAAAGCATGCAGTCAACTATGGGGACAGATCTACTGACTAGCACCGCTTTCCATTCACAGGCTGATGGACAGTCAGAAAGGATGATACAAACCTTGGAAGACATGTTGAGAGCATGCATGTTAGATTTCAAGGGTGGATGGGAGGACCACTTGCCACTGGTGGAGTTATCGTATAACAATAGTTATCCGGCAAGCCTTCAGATGGCTCCATTCGAGGCTTTATATAATAGGCCTTGTAGATAACCAGTGTGCTGGACAGAGGCTGGTGAGCCTGCATTGATTGGACCTGAGCTAGTCGCAGAGACTACAACACAAATTCAGTTAATACATCAGCACTTATTGACTGTACAGAGTCGGCAAAAGAGCTATGCTGACAAAAGAAGAAGGTTTCTGGAGTTTGAAGTGGGGGACATGGTATTCTTAAAGGTCTTGCCACGGAAAGGACACATGAGGTTTGGGAAGAAGGGGAAACTGTCACCAAGATTTGTGGGACCGTTTCCCATCATAAGAAAAGTGGGGGATGTGGCTTATCAGATAGCACTTCCTTCACAATTGGCACCTCTACATGATGTGTTTCACGTGTCGATGCTGAAAAAGTATAATCCCGATCCGTCCCATGTATTGAATGTGCAAGACATAGAAATACAAAGCGACGTAACATACGTCGAGAAACCAGTTAGGATACAGGAGACTGAGCAAAGGGTGTTGCGAAATAGAGCGATTCAGTTCGTAAAAGTGGTATGGGACCGACATGGTGTTGAAGAGGCCACATGGGAACTTGAATCGGAGATGAGAACAGCTCACCCCGAATTATTTATGCAATTTATTTTGGAACCCTACTTCGTTCGATTTTCGGGATGAAAATTTTAAAAAGAGGGTTATATTGTAACACCCCAATTTCTCAATAATATGAATATTTACGAAAATGCCACTAGATTGGTGAATTTAATAAAGGTGATTGTAAATTAGGAAATGGTGGGGCCCATTGTTCAAATTAAGACCCTATGAGCATATTGTAAGTGTCAAATTTGATTGAAGAAGTTATGAACATCAAATTGGGTCAATATGGTTAATTGGGTCAAAGGACCCAATTGGACCCAATGGGTCATAATGGACTTATTAGACCATTGGGTGAGCCCAAATTTAATGGGGTTAAGCTGAATTGATTGGAAATTAAGTGGAGCATAAATGGGTAGGCTTGATGCACATGTGAAAACCAAATGCAAATGGATAAAAAAACCCATAAATGGGTCATGGAGTCAAAACAGGTCAACAAGCTAAATGGGGACCCAATAGGTCGGGTTGACCTTGTTGACCAGGTTGACCGTATAGGCCCGCAAATGAGCTCAATGGTGAGTCAAATCAGGTTGAGTTGGATTGGAAAGAGTTGCATTTAAATTAAATGGTTGGGTTGACTCAAGTGTAATAAATGTATGGTATTTAATGTGGTGAGTTAAGCCATTGAGTTAGTTGAGTCAAAATGGAAATCAAAGGGGCTGTAAAATCAGTGAGTTGAAGGGAATATGAGGAGGTGTCTTGGTCTCAAACAAACCAAAACAAGTCCCACACGGTGGGGACTTGTAATGGTAGTTTCCATGCTAAGTCTTAAATGGAATTGATTTAAATGAGATAAGATTACATGGGGTTGCCAAAGGTTGCATTGGCTGGTGCCAAGGGATGTCTTGGTTGTGACAAGTGACCCTTTGTTTGATCAAGAATTTATGAGGGAAATTGAGAGGTCATGGTGGCTGATTTAACAAAAGGGATGAACACCCTGATTTGGCCGATTTTCACACAAAGAAAATCCTAAGAATCCTCATCCCTCTCCCTCTCTCAAGAACATCTTTTCTTGGACCGAACCAGCTGCTGTGTTTCACCATAGATCAAGCACCATTTCGGCAAGAGAAGGTTGATGACCAGGAGGGGAGCCAAGCGTAAATGCTTGAGTGCTGGAATGGATTTATAATTGTTGTTATTTGAATACATTATTATGGACATGTAATAATGTAGTTATTTGCTATGGTTTGAGAATGCCCTGATGAATCTTAATTTGGTTTAAGTAATCTGAAAGGAATGACTTGTGCTTTGCTATCTATTCAGTTTAATTCTGCAGTTAGTTTAGTTTATTCCTCATAACTTGTTTAGTTCCATGTGTGGATTGTTATCGTGGGTTAGTCCATGCACACATGGGTGGCCAGTTAAGGGTCAGACTTAGGTAGTCCGGACTTAGCTCACGTCGTGATGCCGCCCGCTCTCTTTCAGTGTTATTCTATTTTTATTTAAAAAAAAAAAAATTAGGCTCTGATTTCTCGGAGAGGGAGGGGCGTTACAGAGGTCAGAGCGGGGGAAATACTTTCCGCCCGAACAAGAGATTCAGACCTAACTTTGGGAGACCCTCGCCTTCTACTGGGTCCACTAGAGGTTTTCATCCTAATCAGCCCTCCACATCAGGATCAGTCTCTCAGGTTCCTCGAGGTGTTAGCACCTGTTTCCAGTGTGGCCAGTAGGACCATTTCAAGAGGGAGTGTCCACAGATCACTAGACCTTCTCACTCCAGGGGTTCATTTAGTCCTCCAGCTCGACCAGCTCAGTCACAAGCATCCAGAGCACATAACCAGACAGGACGGGCACCTATGTCGATAGGATCTGGAAGTCTATATACCTTGGTTCCTCCAGGGACAGTGGATCATTCAGTGATTCAAGGTATGGCAGTAGTTGGCAGTTCTTATGCCTTTGCATTATTTGATTCAGGAGTAGCCCACTCCTTTATATCTGCTGCGTTCATATCTGCCACTGGCACCTTAGTACAACAACTGTCCACTGTATTTACTAGTGTATCCCCTATTGGAGACACATCATTGGGCCTGATCTGTACTTCTGCAGACACTAAACTTGCTAGGTTCACATTTAAATTCAACTATCTGGTACTTGAGATGACAGAGTACGATATCATATTTGGCATGGATTGGTTGGCTAACTTCCAGGCCAGCATTGACTGCCATCTCCGCAAAGTGATATTTTGGTGACCCGAGGGGAAACAAGATGTAGTACATGCCGACCGACAGAGCATTCCTATGAACAGAAGATTGCATGAAGAAATGAACCATTTAGTACTGAACAACATCTGACTAGACAAGGCGCCAATGGTTGAACTACCTACAGCAGTGAAAGATTACACAAAGTTTTTTCTGACAGAACTCCCTCGATTACCTCCAAAAAGGGAGATTGACTCCGAGATCAAGTTATATCCTGGCACTATTCTGGTGTCATTGCCGCATTACCGGATGGCACCAGCAGAGATGTCTGAGCTGAAGAAGCAAATTGATGAGTTACTCAAACTGGGATGCATCCGGAATAGCGTTTCATCTTAAGTAGCACCGGTATTATTTGTGAAGAAGAAAGATGGTACGCTTCGAATGTATGTGGATTACAGAAAGTTGAATGAGTTGACTATCAGAAACAAGTGCCCTCTACCCCGAATTGATTATCTATTTGATCAACTCAGAGGTTCCAGCTATTTCTCCAAAATTGATCTGATGTCAGGCTACCATCAAATCCGTGTCAAGGATGAGACATAGAGAAGACGTCTTTCAGAACTCGGTATGGACTGTATGAATATGTAGTCATGCCGTTTGGACTCACCAATGCACCAGCCGTGGTCATGGATTTGATGAACATAATCTTTCATCCTTATTTAGACAAATTTGTAATTGTTTTCATTGATGATATCTTGATTTATTCCACCAGTCGGGAAGAGCATGCTGAAGATCTAAGGATATGTAACACTTTGGAATTTCATGTTATTAATATATATGAAATTTGCCATTTAAAATTTGAATTATTAGATATGGACCTTAGATGGGTAAAGGGTTGGGTCAATTGCCCAATTAAGACCCAACAGATTGTGGATATGGTTGCAATTGGAATAATTGGGTAAGATGTATTCAATTGGGTCAAGATTGGTAATTGGGTCAAAATTGTTATTTGGGTCAAAATGTCCAATTGAGACCCAATGGGTCGTGTTTGACTTGGTTGACCACCGAGTGAGTTGAGTTGATTTGAATTAAATTAAAGTGGTGAGTTGAATTAAATGAGTGGGTGTGGACAGTTATACAATTCAAATTCAAACGTTGGAGACATAATGGAGGTGGGTTGTTGTTTCAAATTCAAACAAATGGAGGCGTTATGGTTTAATTTTCAAATTCAAACGTTGGAGAGATGGAGGAGTAGTGGTGTGTTTCAAATTCAAACAAAGATACACATTTCAAATTCAAACCAAGGATTACATGTTGGAGAGGTAGGAAGTTATGGTTACACATTTCAAATTTAAACAAATGGAGGGGTTATGGTTTAATTTTCAAATTCAAACGTTGGAGAGATGGAGGAGTAGTGGTGTGTTTCAAATTCAAGCAAAGATACACATTTCAAATTCAAACCAAGGATTACATGTTGGAGAGGTAGGAAGTTATGGTTACACATTTCAAATTCAAACCAAGGCACACGTTGGGGCCTTGGAGTTTCATTTCATGGATGAAACTCCCACATGGAGAGATAGTGGGATGGACGGTTTTACAATTCAAATAATGGCATACACATTGGAGAGATGGAGGGGTTATGTTTGTTTCAAATTCAAACAAAGATACACGCTAGAAAGGTGGGGAGTGTTGGTTTAATTTTCAATTTCAAACAAGACTACACGTTGGAGAGATAATGGGGAGTTTTGGTTTAGTTTTCAAATTCAAATTCAAACAAGGCCCAACCCTTCCT
Source organism: Chimonanthus salicifolius (assembly GCA_013350335.1). Lineage (NCBI taxonomy): Eukaryota > Viridiplantae > Streptophyta > Magnoliopsida > Laurales > Calycanthaceae > Chimonanthus > Chimonanthus salicifolius. The sequence continues at coordinate 61,060,283 of CM023540.1, forward strand.
CTCCCTCTTGGCTGTTTCTCTCCCTCACACCCTCTCTTAGCCGACCACTCACAAGGACAAAAGAGAAAAGAACTTAGAGTTTACATCACAAATACCTCTCCCTCTCACTCAAAGCCTATCCTCTCTCAAACCCACATAATTTGGCCGAACTCTTATCTCTCTCTCAAGCTCTCACACTCAGCCAAAGGATCAAGAAGAAGGAGGAAAAGGCTAAGGAAAGAAAGGATTGAAAGAACAAGCTGGAGTAAAGGAAAACCGGAGGAGTCGCGGAACCGGTAAATATTTTATAAAATTTTGTTTAAAGAAAGGAACCATAGGGTTCGGCCATGGTAGATGGCCGAACCCCATGGAAGAAAATTGGGGGTTGATTTGGGTATTTCAATGGACAGGATGAACCAACATAGCCGAACCCCATGGAGAAAAATATGTATGGACTTAGGGAGGGACTTTTAAATGATAGACCATGGGTTCGGCCATGGTGTATGGCTGAACCACATGGGAAATGCTTGGTGGACTTAAATGGTTATCAATGATAAACAATTATGGTCTATGTGTGTTAGATGGTTAAATCAAAAGAGGTGAGGTTCGGCCATAGTGTATGGCCGAACCCCACAAGTTGGGTTTATGGACTGGGACACAAATAAGAAATCAAATAGAACATGGCTTGATTGATTGATGTGTAATAGGGTAACGGGACCTCACAAGCGGGGCACGATCGTGAGCGGTTGCCGGGTTATAAAGCAAGGTCACATTAGTGTCATTGATAGGATTCTACCTTTTTGGAACATGGTTTATGTATATGGTTTATTTGGTTTATTTTGATGAATTTATGTTTCAAAATGTGAGTTTTAAATGCTATGTTTATATGATAAAATAGCATGTGTTTCATTAGCATCTCATGCATGGCATGGGGTGAAGGATATGTAACCGGAGGGGCCACACTCCATCGGGGCGTCCAAAAAACCTATGTGGGATACCTTGATGTGCATTTCCATCAAGAAGAAACCAGAGGGGTGACACTCCGTCGGGGTTTCCGAAAGACCTATGTGGGATACTTATATGTACTTGTGATGGGTGGGACTCATTGCATTTGACATCATGACATGGCATGGTTTATATGATTTTTGACATTATGATATTATCTATGATTTGTACTAACCATGTGTAGACCCTAATAGAATTCCTACTGGGCACGTTGTTCTAACGCCCTACTTCTACCCTAGTGGATGATACAGGAAAGGGAAGGGACGATGAGCATGATCGAAGCCAAGCATAAGAGCTTGGATATGTGATTGGATCTTATTTTTATTTTATGTTACTCATGGACATGTATTTTGAGTAGCTAGTAATCGGCATGTAATAATTTAGATATTTGCTATGGTTTGTGAATGGTTACTTTGATGATTTAAGTTAAGTTAATCATTTATAATTGACGAAGTACTTTGCTATCTAAAAATGGACTAGAGTTAGGTTCTATTATAATCCGCAGTTTATATCTCAATAATCATGGGACCATATATAATTTGATCATACGATCCAACATGGTCTCCTAGATTAAACGGGAGCAACGGACAGATCCAGAGGTGGAGGAGATTTGGGCTAAGATGTCTACCAGCGAGGTTATACTGGAGTGGGAGTTACGACTAGGGCAGGGTCTTATGTTCCTAGGTAGGATATATGTGCCTAAGAATTGCAGAAGAGAGTTGCTGATTGAAGCACACCAAACCAAACTCTCTATCCACCCGGGCAGCACCAAGATGTATCATGATCTTAAGAGGCACTATTGGTGGCATGGACTTAAGAAAGATGTGGCAGAGTTTGTTGCTCGTTGCTTAACTTGTCAGCAGGTTAAGGCAGAACATCGGAAACCACCGGGCTTACTCACACCCTTACCGATACCAGAATGGAAATGGGAGCACATATCCATGGACTTTGTAACAGGGTTGCCAAGGACATCAAAGGGCAATGATGCGATATGGGTTATAGTGGACCGGTTGACCAAGTCCGTACATTTCCTTCCCATCAAAATGACAGAATCGTTAGAAACTTTGGGTCGATGGTACATCCGAGAGATCATCAGGCTACATGGTATTCCCCGGTCTATTGTGTCCGACAGGGATGGTCGATTCACCGGCAGAGTATGGCAGGGCATGCAGTCGGCTATGGGGACTGACGTATTAACTAGCACAGCATTTCATCCACAGACTGATGGACAATCAGAGAGGACGATACAGACACTCGAAGATATGCTGAGAGCATGCATGCTAGACTTCAAGGGCGGATGGGAGGATCATCTACCACTGGTGGAGTTCTCTTACAATAACAGTTACCAGGCAAGCCTACAGATGGCTCCATTTGAGGCCTTGTATGGTAGGCCGTGTAGGTCGCCAGTGTGTTGGACAGAGGCCGGTGAGCCTGCGTTGATTGGGCCGGATTTGATTGCGAAGACTACAGCACAGATTAAGTTGATACAGCAGCATCTACTCACTGCACAGAGCCGTCAGAAGAACTATGCCGACAAGAGGAGAAGGTTCCTCGAGTTTGAGGTGGGAGACTTGGTATTTCTGAAAGTCTGACCACGAAAGGGGCACATGAGGTTCTGGAAGAAAGGGAAATTGTCGCCTAGATTTGTGGGGCCGTTCCCGATACTGAAAAAGGGTGGGGGGGGGGGGGGGGGGAGCTTATCAGTTAGCACTCCCTTCACAGCTATCGTCTTTACATGATGTATTTCATGTGTCCATGCTGAGGAAGTACAACCCTAATCCTTCTCATGTATTAAATGTTCAAGACATCGATGTACAAAGCAATGTGACATATGTGGAGAAGCCGGTTAGAGTGATCGGGAGCGAACAAAGGGCACTGCGGATCCTCGCCATTCAGTTCGTCAAGGTGGTATGGGAACGACATGGTAGTGAAGAAACCACCTGGGAACTTGAGTCGGAGATGAAAGTCGCTTATTCGGAGCTCTTCGCATGAGTTGTTTTGAACCCCTACTTCGCTCGAATTTTCGGGACGAAAATTTCAAAAGAGGATTCTATTGTAATAGCCCAAAATTTTAAATCAATATATATTTGGCATTTATTTACTTTAATTTGAATTTTGATGTGATGGAATGCCAAATGGATCAAATTTTGGGACAAGGGCCCAAGAAGGACCCAATGGACCATAGAGTGAATGGAATTCGTCGAAAGGGTCAACGATGGTCAAAGTGGGTCCGATCACCATGTGGGACCCAATGGATCAAAATTGGTCCAAACTCTAAGGTAAAGGGGTAGAAAATAATTTGGTTGGGCAGTGGGCCCAATGGTGGGCCAATTAATTTAAAAAGGGTGAATAGGAATTAAACACTCTAAGTTAGTAATGAAACGAAATGGCATGACGAAGTGGGGCCCACCTCCACCTCACCAAGTGAGGTGGCGTGTGGACCAAGGTAAAGGTGGGGCCAACCATCATGGTTGACTTGGCCAACCATCATGGTTGACTTGGCCAACCATGGATAAATTGAGAAGGCTTAGGAGAGCAAGAGGAGAAGCAAAGAAGGACCGGAGGAGTCGTCGGGTGGTAAGAATTCTTAAAACAAGAGTTTATATATTTTTTTAAGATAAGATATGGAATCCATTTCTTGGACTAAATATGGCCAACAATGTTGTGGGCCATGGATCTAAGATCCATCCAACGGTAGGATAAGAAATGGATGAGATGGAAGAGATGGTTTAAGGAAAAAATAAAATGAATGGATTAAGCATGGAAAAATAGAAATTTTAATGGATTGATGGGCCATAGGGTTCAGCCATGTAGCATGGCCGAACCCCATGGTAAATGATGGATGATTTTTAATTAGGGTTTGAGGTCTAAAATTATGGAGAAGGGTTAACAATGTTGAGGTTTTTAAGTGATTAAAAAGTTGGTGACTTTTAAGGAGTTTTAATGAGAAAACCATGAGGAATGTAAATAGGTATTTTGGTTTTAAAAATGGCATGGATAAGATGGACCATGAGCCATGGGTTCGGCCATGGTGTATGGCCGAACCCTATGGTGGTGATTAGTGATTTTAATGAATGGAGATGGATAAAAAAATTTAAATGGATTTGTAAGTATAGTAGCTAATACTTTAAATGAGATGAAAATGGGGAGTTCAATGAATGATTTAAATTCAATTGTGATAGGATTAAATGAGGCAAGATGGACCCAAGAAATTGGAAAATGGACATCATGGGTTCGGCCATGGTGTATGGCCGAACCCATGACCCCTTTTTGTGGGCCACATTTTGGGCCAAATATGGAATGATATATGGGATTAAATGTTTTTCAAAATTAATTAAATAGGTGGCTGATTTTAAGTACATGATGTCATGGTTAGGGAATCACAAATGGGCCCAAGCTTATGGGTCAAATATGAATTTAAAATGTGCATGGAAGAGGAGTGGCAAAACCGTAAGGTGTAGCCACCTTGAAGAACCATGGGTTCGACCATGGTACATGGCCGAACTCTATGTGGTTGGACACGAAAATGGATATATTATGAATGAGTAAATGAAACGGATAGTTGCTGCGTTTTAGGCTTGCAAATCGGAATATTTAAAATGGGCAAAATGGGAATTATGCATATGGTTAAGCCAATGGAATATGTGGCTAAGTTAGGGGCTGATTTTGATAAATGTGTAATGTAATTAGGGATCTAAGGTTGTAATCAGTTAGGGATTTAATCATGAAATGAAATACGGACTAATTCGGTAAATGTGTAATAAGGTATCGGGACGTCGCAAAACGGTGCTCAATCGGCGATCGGTTTATCGAACGGAAACGTAACGGGACGCTAAGCGGTATTCGGTAGGATTCCTACCTCTTTGTAAGCCGTGGATATGTGATGGTTATTTTAATCTATTTTGATAATTATGTGATTTGTATTATGATGGGTTTTTGATTTATGAATTATATATTCATACTATGGTTTATATTTTTAATGTTATGCATTATATGGCTATGTATGATATATTAAGTTTATGAGATATATGTGTATATTACATAGCATAATGCACTTACATCTCATGCATGGCATGGGCGGGAAAATAATGAAACCGGAGTCCATGCTCCGTCGGGGCGACCGAGAAGCAAACATGGGGACACCTTGACGAGGCTTTGCCGTCAAGGGGGATACGATATTTTATGATGATACGGTGGATGTGTGGGACACATGACATAGGCACCCATGGCATGGCATTCATCATATGTTTATTATATTATTGTCAGTATGCATGTTATCACTAACCCATGTGCTAGCCCTACTCGGAGTCCTACTGGGCGCGTTGACTAACGCCCTACTTCTACCCTAGCTGATGAAGCAGGAGATGGCGGAAACGGTGGATACGCCGGGAGTCGAGCTTAGGAGCTGGGGAAGTGGATATCTAGTTTTATTTCAGTTTCATTTTGGAGATGTAATTTAAAGTAGCTTAGCTCGTCGGACTGTATAATTTATATTTCTTGCTATTGGTTGGACTACATTATGGACAATATCGTTTTGAGGCATAAATGTGAACATAGGGGTATTTTGGTAATTTAATGTTGTATCTTCCCTTCTATCTAAAAAACCGGTAGGATAGTCTCTATTATAACGTTCCGCACGTAATTATATTCCACGAGCTTACTTCATACGCGTGAACCGTTCCCGTGGACTTAGTTCCGCGCACGCGTGGGGTTGGCCAGTTAAGGGTCGAGCTTTAGAAGCTCGGACTTAACTCGCGTCGTGACGTCCGTACCCTTTGTCACTCTTCATTTTAAAAAAAAAAAAAAAATAGACTCTAATTTCGGTGAAAAAGGGGCGGGCGTTACACCTATCACAAGTACATATAACCTCTTGATGGAATTCTCATTATCAAGGTACCCCCACATAGGTTTTTCAGACGTCCCGACGGAGTGTGGCCCATCCGTTTACCTCTTGATGGAAAATGCACATCAAGGTGTCCCCACAGTGATCTTTCGGATGCCCCGACGGAGTGTGGCCCCTCCAGTTACATATCCTTCACCCCATGCCATGCATGAGATGCTAATGAAAAACATGTTATTTTATACTATAAACATGGCATTAAAACTCACATTTGGAATATATCTTCTGCAACATAAATTCATCAAAAAAAGATAAAAACCATCATACATAGACCCATGGTTTCAAAAAGGTAGAATCCTACCAAAGACCACTAAAATGTCCTTGCTTCTTAAACCGGCAACCGCTTATGATAGCGCATCGTTTATAAGGTCCCGTCACCTTGTTACATATCAACAAGTCAATCCCATATTCCATTTGATTTAACATTAGGTCTAAGTCCATAAACACAACCTTGTATGGCCGAACCTCACCCACTTGAATTTGTCCCTCCTTTGATTTAACCAATCATATACAAGTAGACCACTTTAAAAACCCTAAGTCCACCAAATACACCTTAGTGAGTTCGGCCATACAACATGGCCGAACCTCACCATCTTGATTTTAGTCCCTTTTTCAAGTCCTTTGATCTTTTAATTAAGTCCAAGACCATTCATCCTTTGATTCACTAATCTCATCACTTATGCAACCATTATTTAACATTAATAATAATCTAAGTCCACCAAACACATTCCTCATGTGGTTCGGCCATACACCATGGCCGAACCCATGATCTATCATTTTCTCCCATATTTACACATTTGCCATTATTCCCATCACTTCATGCTTAGGTCCAAAGTTGATCCATAACCTAGATTCATAAGTGATTCATAAATCATAACATAAAACTCCAATAATTCCCTTATTCCTTGTTTTGATAATCCCTTCCTTTACACATACATAGAACCACAAATGACCCATTTAAGAAGGTTCATGGGGTTCGGCCATGGTGATGTCTAAATTCCAATTTCTCCATTGAATCTATTACCATTTTTAAGTCCATAAACCAAGGTCCTTCCATGAGGTTTAGATTCATCCTTTTTGATCATCACTTACCATGATCTAAAAATACTTAAAGTCCACAAACCATCACTAACACACTTCCATGGGGTTCGGCTACGTAACATGGCCGAACCCTATGGTTCTTTAATTTCTTTTAAAAATCATACAAATAAGATTTTAGTCCTTTGATGGTTCTCATACACACATCCATTTAAACCCTTTAAAAACCTTTTAAACTCATACCCATATGTCCATGATTTTTATCCTCAAGATCCATTAAAATATAACCAATGTTCTTCCATGGGGTTCGGCCATGCACTATGGCCGAACCTTATGGTTCCTCCTTTCCATTAAAATGCTATAATCATGTTTTTAAGCCCATTAGAATATTAAACAATCCACATAATTCAATATCTAAGAAAACCCTAAATCCATAAATATTACTTGATGGGGTTCGGCCATACAACATGGCCGAACCTCACCCTTTGGCTTTGTGCCCTTCTTTTCCATTAAAATACCATAATTATCCCCCAATTTTCTTCCATGGGGTCGGCCATACACCATGGCCGAACCCTATGGTTCCTTACTTTAAACCAATATATCAAAATACCTACCAGTTTCGCGACTCCTCCGGTTTCTTTCGCTCTGACTTGTTCTTTCAATCATTTCTTTCCTTAGCCTCTTCCTCCTTCCTTCTTACTTCTTTGGCCGAGATTGTGACTTGAGAGAGAGGGAGAGTGTTCAGCCTTGTGTGCTAGCTTGAGATAAAAAAAAAATTCTAAGTCTTTTGTCTTGAGGAGTGATCGGCTAAGAGAGGGTTTGAGGGAGAGAAACATCTAAGAGGGAGAGAGAGAGAGAGTGAGATGAACATCAAAATTGTTTGAATTTGAAATGTGTAACCGTCCACCTCCATTATCTCTCCATGTGGGAGTTTCATCCATGAGATGAAACTCCAAGGCTCCAACGTGTGCCTTTGAATTTGAAATTTGAAATGGGTAACCATCCACCTCCATTAATTATCCAAATGGGGGTTTCATCCATGAGATGAAATCTCATTCCAACTCACCTAACTCATATAATTTTAACTCAAATCAACTCAACTCACTTAACTCATCATTTAAAATCAACTCAATCACTTGATTGCATTCCCATTTAATTCAGCCCCAATTAAGTTAGGCTTAAACTCACTTGGTGGTCGACCAAGTCAACTATGACCCATTGGGTCCCAATTGGGCATTTTGACCCAATTAGCAACCTTGACCCAATTAAATGCACCTTACCCATTTACTTTAATTTGAACCTTATACCATAACCGTTGGGTCTTAATTGGGCCATTGACCCAACACCTTACCCATCTAAGGTTCATATCCGTTAAGTCACAATTAGAATGGCAAATTCCGTAAATATTGATAACATGGAATTCCGAAGTGTTACATATTTTGATTAAAGAAATGTATATGATTATGAACTGTTTTCGATGGTAACATGTGATTTGAAATGAAATGGCATTATTGCATTCATGACCTCATGCATGGCTTGGGAGCGAGTACAAGGGACAACAAGCCAAGTTATGTGTTGTCCGGACATGACTTGGGGCTTAAAAACTAGCTTGAAAGAAGCTATTTGAACCATTGATATTTTGGCCTTATACGGGATTGCTAGATAGGGGAACGGTGTAATTTGGGCCAAAGAACTCTAGGGTAACCAGTCCAAAAACCCTGCGCAGAGGGAGGAGTCCACTCTCCATCGGTAATTCCAATTAACATACGTGGGGAGGTATAACAGTGACCTGGTGGTGCGGTCACAAAACACTGCGGATGTAAATGGCCAAGGGAACACTTTGATATTGCTTTATTTTATCAAGAAAACTATTGATATGATTTGTGTTGTGATTGGATATGGAAATTGGGTGAGAGATCATTGCCATATGACACCCATGACATAACACATATATTAGCCTGATTTTGATATGATTATCATGCACTGTTTTTAGTACTATGAGATGTTTTACAGTTTTGGATATGATGATGCTTATCTTTATTTTTACATTGATCCTATGTGTGCATAACCCTATTTGGAATTCCTACTGGGCACGTGGACTAACGCCTTACTTCTACCCTATAGATGATGGAACGGGGAATGGAAAGGACATGGGACGTGAAGAAAGCCAAGCATAGGAGCTTCGGCAGTTTATGCTTATTTTACTTAATTGATTTTGAAACAATGTGTTGAGATAACTGATATTTTGGGATTGTAATAACTTCGATTTATTTTGCTATGGTTTGATGATATTTTAGATATTTAAGTTTCAGTTAAATTAATAGTGATTGGCTTCCTTGCTTATTAATATCATGGATATGGGTAGTATTTTTATTCATATAATCATTCCGTAGTTAAATGTAAAGCGTGTGAACTGTTTTAGTGGACTTGGTCCACGCACACGTATTGGTGGCCAGTTAAGGGTCGGGTTTTGGAAACTCGGACTTAGCTCTCGTCGTGATGTTTACTGCTCTCTCTCACTCTTTATTTTTTTTTTAAAAAAAAATTATACTCTGATTTTCTGCAAGTGAAAATGCGCGGGGCGTTACAATACCATAAAATTTCGACATCCTGTTAATGGATAATTATTTCTTTTTGAAGTCTTTTATTTTCCTCTTTAAACTTATTCTTTTCAACATATGAGAGTTCAAGATTTGAGAGTAGAAGAGATTTTTCAGTTTTTAACTTTTCCACTTGACTAGAGAGGTTTAGTTCTTCATTTTTAACCTTGTTGAGTTTTTTAGCCAACCTTTCACTCTCAAGGAACAAAGCACTGTAGGAGTATGATCGAGGTTATGAAACCTTTCGGTACATCAACTTTTCGTTGGGTCTCTTCATCTGAATCACTCTCTGATTCAAAAGTTTCCACATGGGTCACACCCACATTCGTAACCTTTTTTACCTTTGTCATGCCTCGACCCAACGGACACGTGAGAAACAATAATATGTTTTTTTAACTCTGAAGCATGCACAACTCATAATCCAAACACGTGACACGTACACATATTGCGAGATCCTTTAGGATCCTAGGACTTATTGGACCCTTGATTTGATCGAACTGAATTATCAGCTACCTACGTAATCCAATGGAGATCAGATCTTGCGTAGTATTAATTCATTTATTTCATGGTACGAACCCCGTGTTTATCTTGTTGTCACATCAAGATATTGTAATTACCCAATCGTGGGCCTCATAAGTAGAATAGGTCTCATCTATCTCGGATCTAGCCAATCACGGGTCTCTACCAACCAAGGGAACACCATCAGCCATGGGGTCAATGTCACACATGGGATAAACCTCAACCATGGAACCTATACCCGAGCATAAGTACATCCCTCCTTGGGGACAATACTCTAAATATGGGTCCAATCACCTATGGAATCAATGCCATCCGTGAGAATATCCATCCACGGTAATAATATACATCCATGGTCACAATGCCCTCTATGAGGATAACCATCCATGGGAATAATATCTATCCTTGGAACCATCAAGTCCACCATGAGACCAATACGTCTATCATAGGACCAACATGTCTGTCATGGGGCCAATATGCCTAACATATAACTAATATCAAGGCATGAATCCAATGTGTCTTCCATGGGAACAACATCCATGTGACTACGCATCCATCTCTGGTAACACTCCATTAGTGAGTATCATCTATCCATGGGTATAAATCATCCATGAATATAACCCATCCATGGGTATAACTCATCCAGGGAACACATCATTTACCATGAGATCTTCTATATGTAGGAACAACATTCGCATGAATCACTACGTGACTGTGGCAACAATATCAAATCATAAACATACCACGACCCCTAGCAAGACTTAGGGCCAATGACTGAGTAAGAGGGAGACTCACGACTAGCATGATCAAGTCTACCTCGTCCTGCATCCCTTCACCTCATGGGTGGTTCAGTCAAGCTTTGAAGCGGTCGGACCGCGCCTTACAAAGCTTGTACGATCCCCATGGGGTAAATGAGTACCGAGCCATGTACATCAACACACATCAAATGTGCTATATAGCTGTGAGAACACCCTACAGTGCATAGCATGTGAGGGACTCACTCCTTGATGGCAACCATATTGGACCAAGTCTCCGTAGACGACCCACCGTGCAGAATAGGTCTCTGGAATGGGCATTCAAACACCATAATCACGTGAAGGGCGCACCCATACAATGTCTCAATATCAATATCAAGTGAGGGACGCACCCACATAATAAAAATGTACGAAATGGAATATAAACAATACTATGCAATCATGCCATGCTATCAATATCATTTGTGGGAAGGAAAACTCACATAAGGTCACCACTATGGAACAACAGTTATATAAAATCATAATATCTAGATCTGTATCGTGACTTAGGATCCACGACTTACTAAGCGGGTGACTCATGCCTAGCGGCTATCAGTCCACCTCGCCCTGCGTCCCTTCTGTCCTATGCCAAGGTGATCCAAAAATTGCGCCTTATCAGGCTAGCATATCATCCAACAAGTGTGTAATGCCAAACCCTGCACACAAACATGGGAGCCTTACCAAGCTGACTCTTCATCTTAAGATGCGCAATGTCTAACTCTGCGTCCAACCATCATGTCTTATTAAGCTAGTGCCACCCTCATGGAGTGTACACGTATCTAGCACTGAGTATAAACATGAATGCCTTACAAAGTCGACTCGTCTTATAAAGATGCGCAATGTCTAACTCTATGTCCAACCATCACATCTTACTAAGCTAGTACCACACTCATGGAGTGTACACATATCTAGCCCTACGAATAAACATGAACGTTACCAAGTTGGCCCCATTACCCAATTAGTAAATAGTACCCAACCCTGCGTCCAACACGTCTTACTAAGTTAGTACTGCCCGCATAGGCTCACGAATATCTGACCCTGCGCAAACTGTACACCAAGTGTACAAAATAGTCGTGAGAGACCTACAACGCGAAGCATGTGAGAGGCTATACTCATCAACGACAACCACAAATAGGACCAAGTCCCATAGCCGACACCATCGTTCCAATTGGGTTCCTTAAAAAATCATCATCTTATCACACCAATCTCCTCATGGGAGTGGGGACTACTACTAGTGGGCCCAAACAAGAGAAATGTACATCTTCAAGTCCTATATACTCTTTGGGTCTCATCCCAACACTAGTAATTCTGAATCTCATCTTGCCCATAACCACAACATCCCATACTCACCTCCTAGATAACCTCCTAGATGGCCGATTCAATAGCGGAGTATGGCAGAGCGTGCAATCGGCTATGGGGACCGATGTGTTGACCAGTACAACGTTCCACCCATAGACTGATGGACAGTCGGAAAGGACAATACAGATATTGAAGGATATGCTGAGAGCATGTATGCTGGATTTTAAGAGTGGATGGGAGGATCATTTGCCATTAGTGGAGTTCTCTTACAATAATAGTTACCAGGCAAGCCTCCAGATGGCTTCGTTCGAGGCCTTATACGGCAGGCCATGTAGATCACCAGTGTATTGGACAGAAGCTGGTGAGCCTGCGCTAGTTGGACCGGAATTGGTTGCAGAGACCACAGCATAGGTCAAATTGATACGCCAACATCTACTCACTGCACAGAACCGTCAGAAGAGTTACGCCAACAAGAGGAGAAGGTTCCTCGAATTTGAGGTGGGAGACTTGGTGTTTTTGAAAGTCTCATCACGGAAGGGACACATGAGATTCGGAAATAAGAGGAAACTGTCACCTAGATGGTGGGGCCGTTTCCAATCCTAAAGAGGGTGGGGGATTATTTGTTGGCGCTTCCTCCACAGTAATCATTTTTACGTGATGTGTTTCATGTGTCCGGGTTGAGGAAAATACAACCCCAACCCTTCACATGTCTTGAATGTACCAGACGTCGATGTACAAAGCGACGTGATGTGTGTGGAGAAGCCGATCAGAGTGATCGGGAGAGAACAAAGGGTACTGCGGAACTCTTTGTGTCGATGTTTTGAACCTCTACTTCGCTCGAATTTTCGGGACGAAAATTTTAAAAGAGGATTGTATTGTAAGGGCCCGGAATTTTTAAAATTAATATAAATGGGAATATTATTTATTTTAAGGATGAAAATTGGAAAATTGGTGGAGTAAATGGTAAATGGGCCAAAATTTGGATAAAGGCCCAAGTGTGGCCCAATAGACTATGGTTTGGATTTAAATTTATTTAAATGGGTCAAGAATGGTCAAATTGGGTCAAATACCCATTTGGGACCCAATGGGTCAAGATGGTTATGCTCTAAGGTAAATGGGCTAGATGGAAATGTAATTGGGCCATAGGCCCAATGGTAATCCACTTAGAGTGAATTCAATGATTTTAAATCACCTAAGTTATTTGGAATTAAACAATGGTGATGTGGCCAAGTGGGACCCACCTCCACCTCATCAAGTGAGGTGGCGTGTGGGCCAAGGTTTGGTGGGGCCGGCCACCATGGTTGATTTGGTCAACCATGGGTGGAGTAATGGACTTAGGCTAAGTACCAATGGATTAACCTAAGTTAATTATCTAATTAATTAAATAATTAAATTATTTAAAATGGTAGTTAAGAGTGGTCAAAGTGGGGCCATGAGGTGAAGACTCACCTCATCTCAAACTCAAGTGAAACACGTTGGCTTGGTGGTGGTTTAGATAACCACCACCATAAAGCATTTTAAATATCTAAGAAAATATCTTAAGGTTGGTGGGTGTCATTAATGTAAAGTAAAAAAATGGAGATGAGCTTTGTTGGTGTCTTATTCTCATTTTTTTTTGTTAACTCCATCCCTCCCACTCCTCCATTGCCGTCCCATGCTCCAAGTGAAGGAGAGGAAGAGAGTGAAGGAGAAGAGAAGAGAAGGAGAGAAGAAAAAAGTGGAAATTTAGGCAAAATCACTCTAAGATCAAGGTTATTCCCTCCCCTCTCATCATCTCTCCCTTTCCCTCTCTCAATTTAAGCTCTACTTTGGCCAATTCTAGGGTTGGGGATTGCCACCATTAATCAAGAACCTTGACCTATCAAAGATCAAGAGGAAGGAGAGAGGAGGCTACGGAGACCGACGGGAGTGACGGAAATCGGAGGAGACGGCGGATTGTAAGTGTTTCTTAAACAAGAAATTTTGGAATTTTAGGGTTTAAGAATTGGAATTTATTTTTGTGAAATAAATGGTGGATAGATAATTTTATGCTATGGAATTTAGATCCATCAAATGGAATGGTGGAAGATGGAGAAAACCCTAAATGGGTAAATTAGGGTTAGGGTAAGAAAATAAATAAATGGATTATGTGCATTGGGCAATTTATGAAATTAAGAATGGAAATTAGGTTATTGGAAGGAAATCATGGGCCATAAGGTTCGGCCATGCTATGGTGAGTGATTTGGTGGTTAGTTTAATTGGTTAGGGTTTTATGGATGGAAAACAATGAGGGTTTTGATTAATGAATTTATGGTTTTAATGAATGCATGGGAGTAAGGTTTTAAAATGAGTTTGTGATAAAAATGCAATGGAGTCTTATGGTTTTGAAATGCATGGAGGGAATGAGCCTTGAACCATGGGTTCGGCCATGGTAAATGGCCGAACCCTATGGTGATGAAATGATGATTAAATGGTGGATTTAAAGGATAATGTGTTGATGAATTTAGGGTTTTTAAATGAACAAGTGTAATGATCCAAATGGGGTTAAGAATATGGTTTAGATGCATGATTTAAAACCTCTCATGGGAAGAGTTGATGAATTAGGTATTTTGAACCCATGACCCATTTTGTAAGTCATTGTATGAGCTAAGGTTTGGTCCATGTTTGTGTTTAGATGAAGGAAAATTTTATTAATTTAGATGGCTGATTTTGTTTCATGTTGGGTCATGGTTAATGAATCCTTAGTGGATCTAAGTTATGGATGAATTTTAGACTTAAAATATACATGAATGGGTGAATGATTAAACATGGAAGGGAGAGTGGCAAAATGGTAATTATTAGCCACATTGAAGAACCATGGGTTCGGCCATAGTACATGGCCGAACCCCATGTATATTAGACATGAGCTTGGGTGCATTAGGATGACCTAATGAATGATTTAAATTGAATGGTGAATGGTGTTTGTGGTCCCCAAATGAAATGAATGAATAATGCACTCATATTAGTTAAATGCATGAGGTAAATCCCATGAAAAGATTTGATGAATTTGATGTTTTTGGACCCAAGAAAAAAATGGAGAAAGGAACATCATGGGTTCGGCCATGGTGTATGGCCGAACCCATGCCCCAAATTGTAAATCAATTTGGGTTTAAAGTCAATGGGTATATACGTGATTAAGTATGGGGTTTGAATGGGTTTAAATGAGTAATGGTTAGATTAATTACATGACAAATTTTAATGTTTTGGTAAGTCAATAATGGACCTAAGTTAAGGACCTAAGTTGTGGATTAAATTTTGGGCTTAAGTAGGCATGAATTAATGAAAAATTGTTTATGTGAAGGGTAGTGGCAAAAATGGTAAATATGGGCTAAAATGAAGAAACCCACTAAGTTATGATTTATGGGCTTGGAAATGATTAAAACTTGGATTGATTTGGTAATTTAATAAGGTACCGGATAGCGCGAGCGGTACGCGAGTCGGAAGCCGGATTGTCGGACGAAAACGAAATAAAGACGCGAGTCGGTATTCGGTAGGATTCCTACATTTTTGTAAGCCATGGATTGGGTGATGTTTTCTTTAATTTATTTTGGAAAGTATGTGGTTGTCTTTAAGATGAGTTTTGGATTATGGATCTTGTAATGTTTTCTTTTAAATTATTTTGGAAATTATGTGAATGCTTATGATGGGTTTTGGATTAAATATTGTGGGATGGTTTCCCTTTGATTTAGTTGGTAATCTTGTAATTGTTTTAAGATGGGTTTTATTACTATTGAATTTCATATATTACATGGCATATGGCATTTACATCTCATGTATGGCATGGGAGGCATATGACAGGGGAAGGATGAAACGAAACCGGAGTCCATGCTCCGTCGGGGCGACCGATAAACAGCATGGGGACATTTCACATATGTATTATTATACTTTGATGCTTGATGAGGCTTTGCCATCAAGGGGGGGGGACTCTTGTAATTATGATACCTTGATGATGGTTCTTCCATCAAGAGGGAGGATTTGTGATTGTTTGTATCTTGACGAGGTTTTTCCGTCAAGAGGGATATGACAGTATATGGCAGGAATGATGGGTGGGATTCATAACATTGACACCCATGGCATATCATTTACTTATATTTCAGTATATGGTGGTTTATAGTTTTCACTGTGTTATTATCTGTATGTGGTTATTACTAACCCATGTGCTAGCCCTACTCGGAATCCTACTGGGCGCGTTGTTCTAACGCCCTACTTCTACCCTAGCCGACGATGCAGGAGATGGCGGCACGGAAGGACAGGACGGGAGTCAAGCTCAGGAGCTTGGGAAGGCGGATTCATTATGTTGTTTAAGTTATGTTGGAAAAATGTAATTTGAGTAGCTTAGCTTGTCGGAATGTAATAAATTAGATTACTGGCTATGTTTTGGGATTTTATTATGGACATTATGGTTTTGAGGTATTATAGAAATTTAAATGAATGTTATCTTCCTTGCTATCTCAAATCTGTAGGATAGTCTTTGTTGTTAATTCCGCACTGAGAAGTAATATTCCTTGAGCTTACATCTACGCGTGAACCGTACTCGTGGACTTGGCTCCACGCACGCGTAGGGTTGGCCAGTTAAGGGCTGGGCTTTAGAAGCTCGGACTTAACTCGCGTCGTGACGTCCGCGCCCTTTGTCACTTTTATTTTAAAAAAAAAAGAAAAAAAAAATGTACTCTGATTTTACGGTGAAATGGGGCGGGCGTTACACATCGTACCCCTATCTAGCAATCCCGGACAAGGCCAATCATAACAACAGTTTACATAGCTTTTTCCAAGCTAGTTTTCAAGCCCCAAGTCATGTCCGGACAACTCATAACTTGGCCTGCTGCCCTATATACTCGCTCCCATGCCATGCATGAGATTATGGATGCACTATTGTCATTTTATATCAAAATACATATTTAATTGAAAAACAATTCATAAAACATATTCCATTCATTTAACCAAAATGATTCATCATGTTTGTAAATCAAACCAAGAACACATACATATATAGATCCCTCTGCATTTCAATTGTAACACCCCGCCCTCTCCGAGAAATCAGAGTCTAATTTTTTTTTTTAAAATAATAATAAAACATCGAAAGAGAGCAAGCGGCGTTACGACGTGAGCTAAGTCTGGACTACCCAAAGTCCGACCCTTAACTGGCCACCCATGTGTACATGGACTAAACCATGATAACAAAATCACACATGGAACTAAACAATAACTTGCGGAATAAACTAGACTAACTGCGGAAATAGAATGAATAGATAGCAAGTAACAGTCTCAACTAGTACTTAACATAAAACAACCATCCACAATTAATAACCTAATCAAACCATAGCAAAGTATTAACTTATTACATGACCATCAAATATAACTCAAACGACAATAAATAAAAAGTCATGTTCATCAATCAAGCGATTAGGCTTGGCTCCCCTCCTTATCATCAACCTTCTCTTTCCCTTTCCTTGTACTTGCATTCTCTTCTAAGGATAGAATTAGGGCGTTAGATCAACGTGCCCAGTAGGTTCCCGAATCAGGGCTACTACATGGTTAGCTTGTAAAACATGCATATATCAAATATATGATTATCAAAAGCAGGTAAAACAATGCTATGAAATATGCACATGTAATGAGTCCCTCCCAACATGCATAATCATAGCCATCACTTGACGTGACTCGCACTGTCAAGGTAAATCACAATAACATTTCTCCTGGCGGGACCTGCATCATCCAAGGAGACCAATGTATTTCTCAGTATCATAACATTTCTCCTCGCAGGACCTGCATCGCCTAAGGAGACCAATGTCTTATCATCATCATAATTCTACTCATGGCGGGACATGCATCGCCTAAGGAGGTTTAGAGTTGTATCACAGCATATCACCGGAGAGTGGGCTCCGGGTTCCACAATCTTCATCCCATGCCATGTATGAGATGTCAATGCATCATATGTCATTTGTAAACACATGATTTATCATTCGAAACCACATTTCAAACATAAATCAATTACAACATATCTCATAAAAACATGATAAAACCAAATCATAATTGTGGTTACAATTAGGTAGGAAACCTACTCAAGACTCTCTTCAGTATTTGATTTTTCTTAATCGTCTGCCGTTCACGACTCGTATGCCGTATACGCAAGTCTGGATACCCTATTTAAATAGCAGCAAACCAAACATTTATCATGTAATTCCAACTTGTCAATATCCCAAAAATGTACTATGTGGGATTCGGCCATGCCCATGGCCGAACCTCACCTATTTATCCTTTTGATCTCTTATTCGTTTAGTCCCTATTAAACATCAAATTGTACAAAAATACCTTGGTAGGGTTCGGCCATATAGCATGGCCGAACCATACCCCTTTGATTTGGGTCCATACAACCATACCTATGATCATTCCACCTTTGATCATTTCACCCATATTTACCATTATGCCATTGGTTCCAATACTCAATTATATCCCATTTTAACCTTTAAAACTACCGATCAATTCCATGATCTTTACATCGAAACCTTTTAATTCAATAAGAACATCCCACATAAAATAATCCATATGAAGTGGTCCATGGGGTTCGGCCCTATAAATGGCCGAACCCAATGACTCCTTTGGTCCAATAACTTTAACCTAGGTATTTAACTTAGGCTACACCCTTTTTCCAAGGTTATTACATGGTTCAGCCATCCATAGGCTGAGCCAAATCAGTAACCATAAACCCAAGTAAAACCCATAAACTTAGTCCATTTATCCCAAAAACAGCCCATGGGGTTCGGCCATACCCATAGCCAAACCCTATGGTTCACTTGGTCCAATATTCACCATGATTACACATGGTTTTAACATGCTAATTTAACCATGAACCATACATGGTTCAGCCCTATATTGACCAACCAAAAATAGTAAACATATCCTCATTTAATTCCCATAAAACACCATACTCTTATATGGTTTTTATCACACAAAATCATCAAATACTTTCATGGGGTTCGGCCATCCAAGGTGGCCGAACCCTATGTCCATGTCTTGGTCCTTATGAACATGTTTTAGGTCTCATTTAGACAAGTAATGATCAGTATAACATTACTGCATTTTTGCCTCTCAAAACCATCCAAATAAGTTCATCACTTTGTCCAAATGACCATAACACTTCATGGGATTCAGCCATCCAAGATGGCCGATCCCAATGGTCCATTTCATCAATTTAAATCCATGATTTAGACCCATGATACCTTCAGTCCTTGATGACATTCAAATCCATGTTTTAAATCTCTTTAAAACATACATTTTAATTACAATAAGAACATACAAAACAGTCCCACAAGTTGCATGGTTTTTATGTTTCAAAGACATCAAAACCAACCAATTATTTACATGGGGTTCGGCCCTCCATGGTGGCCGAACCCAATGATCACTTTTTCCATCTTAAAACCTCTATTACTCAAGGTTAAAACCTTGGTGCATTCGGCCATAACCATGGCCCAATACATACCCTTTTCTTACAACTTGTTTAACTTGAACACTTAAGAAAATCTTACCAACTTTCCTTTGCCTATGATCCTTGCCTTCTCCCTTCTTGTTTCTTCCTTTCTTCCTTAATCCTTTCCTGGCTTATGCTTGATTAATTGGTACCAACACCTCTGCTGTTCAGCCAAGAAAAACGAATTTGGAGAGAAGGAGAGAGAGATGGGAATTCTTTGGATTTTCAAAGTGAAAATCGGCTAAGAATGGTAATCTTTCCCTTTTGTACATCAGCCCCATCTACCATTCCCTTTCCCTCATTAAACTTTGCTAAAAACGATGGGATGTTGGGTGTCATCCAAGACACCCCTTCACCCAAACGTTGCATCTCTTCATAATTGACACATGCATCTCATGAGATGCATGGTGCCGCCCAACCTTGGTGTCCCTTGGCTTTGCCAAGGCACCTCTTCACTCTCAACGGCTGGGATTTGTTCTCCCAAGTGTTGTGTGAGATTAAGACACCTTTCCATATCCTCTTGACTCACTTGATTCATGGTATTTTTATTCCAACTCAACTCATCCAACTCCTCACATTTAATGCACCAAGTTTGGGTCAACTCTTTTCTTAAATCAAACTCACTCCAAATCAATCTAACTCAAGCTGAACTAAGTCACACTTGAGCTCATCTGAGGGTCCACACGGTCATCCTTGGTCAACCTAGTGAACCCGACCCATTGGGTCCCCAATCAGCCCTTTGACCCGTTTCGACAACATGACCCATTAATGGGCTGATTTTACCACTTTTAAATGGTTTTCACTTATGCATCAAGCCTACCCATTTTTGCTATACTTGATTTCCAATCAATTCAGCTTGACCCCATTTAATTTGAGCTTACGCAATGGTCAAATCAACCATTATGACCCATTGGGTCCAAATGGGCCCTTTGACCCATTTAGCCATTTTCAACCCAATTGATGTACATTACCCATCCAATCAAACTTGCATTTATAATGTGCTCATATGATCTTAATTTGAGCAATGGGCCCCACCATTTCCTTATTTGACATCACAAAATAATTAATTCAACAAACTAGGGGCATTTTCGTAATTATCCACTTCATTGAGATATTGGGGTGTTACATCAATAAGGTAGGAATCCTACCAAATTCCAGTTTACTGTCCTTGTTGTTTTGTGAAGATACCGTTCACCGATCACATCAAAATCAAACTGCAAACACTTTGCGAATCTCCTTTTCCTTATTACATTTAGCACATAAATAAATCAATTTGATGATCCAATTGATTTCCATCATCCCTTACATCATCCTATGTTCATTTCCATTTACGCATCGTACTTCTTAAACCGGTTAAGACCCTCAATGGGGTTCGGCCATACATCATGGCTGAAATGTGTTCATGTCCACAAAAACCCATCAATGGGGTTCGGCCATACAACATGGCCAAACCTCATTCTTTGGTTTTTGGCCCCTTTTTTTTATCCTTGTTTTATTTTAGACAATGAGAGTCAATCATCATTTGGGATAAACTGAACGTCTGTGAAAATTATATAAAAATTTTCATTTTTAAATTCAGTCGACTGAATCAAGAATTCAGTCGACTGAACCCAACAGATTACCGTCCGTTAGACGTCCTGCGGACCGTCGAAACCCATCCGCGGACGGTAATATCCATCCCGCAGACAGCGCAACTGTAACGCCCCGCCCTTTCCCAACCTTCCAAAAATCAGAGTCTATATATTTTTTTTTTTTATAAATAGACAAGTGGAAGAGAGTGGGGATCGTCACGACGCGAGCTAAGTCCGGACTTCCAAAGCCCAACCCTTAATTGGCCACCCATGTGTGCATGGACTAAATCATGATAGACAATACACACATGGAACTAAATAAGTCATGCAGAATAATATTAAACTAACTGCGGAACTAACTGATTGCGGAATTATACTGAGTAGATAGCAAGTACAAGTCATCCATTATAAACTACTTAAACCAAATATCCATCATCAAACTAATCACAAACCATAGCAAAGTTACTAAAACTATTACATGTCCATAAAAATGTATCCAAACAACAGTAAATAGAAACCCATTCCAACACCCAAGCTTCTATGCTTAGCTTTCCTCGTGATCCACAGCCTTTGCCTTTCCCTTTCCATTTCCTGCATCATTCTCTAAGGATAGAATTAGGGCGTTAAATCAACGCGTCCAGTAGGTTTTCCGATCAGGGCTACCACATGGTTAGTAAATAAAAACATGCATATACCATAATATTTGATCATCAAAAACATATAAAATCAATGCTATGTATGTATGTGCAAATGTAATGAGTCCCACCCATCACAAGTATACATAGCCATCACTTGACGGAAGTCTCACGTCAAGGTAATCCACAGTACTCCTCATTTCCTATGGATAGGACTCTCATCATTAAGTTATTCCTCCTGGCGGGACTCTCATCGCCTAAGGAGGCCCCACAGATGCGTCACGGGTATACCGACGGAGTGTGGGCTCTGGTTTCCATAATCATCACCCCATGCCATGCATGAGATGTCAATGACTATATGTCATTTGTAAATATATCTCAACATTCAAAACCCATTTGAAACATAAAACAATAACAACATAACTCACAAAAATCATGATAAAACCCAATATAACAGTGGTTACAAGTAGGTAGGAAACCTACAGAAAGTTCTCTTAATTGTCCGTTCTTTCTTAAGCGTCGCCTGTTCT
This sequence comes from Chimonanthus salicifolius, assembly GCA_013350335.1. Classification (NCBI taxonomy): domain Eukaryota; kingdom Viridiplantae; phylum Streptophyta; class Magnoliopsida; order Laurales; family Calycanthaceae; genus Chimonanthus; species Chimonanthus salicifolius. The sequence goes on from CM023540.1 coordinate 61,082,636, forward strand.
CGATTCGCGCGCCGTTCAAGTCTCGTTACCTTGTTTATACAATAGATCAAAATACTAATAATTTAATTTCCATTTAAAATTAAGTCCCACAAACCACCTTGTGGGGTTCGGCCATACCCATGGCCGAACCTCACCCACTTTAATTTGATCTATCTTTTTATTTAATCCTCATTAAAACATCTCACACTACAAACATACCTTGGTAGGGTTCGGCCATACAACATGGCCGAACCATACCACTTTCGTTTGACCCCTCTTTTAAGTCCTTTAATCCTTCTCTATCCATATTTGCATTATTACCTGTATTTACAGTTTTGCCACTAGACTTAAACCATATTAAAACCAAGATCCATAAAAACCACCTTAGTGGGGTTCGGCCATATTACTTGGCCGAACCTCACCAATCCAAATTGGGTCTCATTTCAATCCTTCATACTTAACTAGCCCTTAGTCTTTCATCATCTGTATGGCTTCACAAATACTTAAGTCCGTCAAAATCATTCCTTGGGGTTCGGCCATACTATGGTTCTTTATTTCTATCCATTTACATACTACAAATCCATTTATAATTTCCAAGTATGTTCTTATCTTTATACACCCATAAATGACCCATGGGGTTCGGCCATAAACATGGCCGACCCTATGGTTTTCTTGAGTCAATCCTTCCATCCTTTGTGTATGGTTCATATTCAACATTTTGACCATAATCTTAATATGATTCAGCCATCCAATGGCCAACCTACAACATCAATTTCTATTCCAAATAACACACTAAAAAACTCACATACATTGGTATGGTTTTTATCTCTCCAAAAACCATACAAAATTATCAAATGCTTTCATGGGGTTCGGCCATCCAAAGTGGCCGAACCCTATGATCCAAGTTTCTATCCCTTTTTAAACCTCATCTCATAATTTAAACCATTGATAAATTCGGCCATATCATGACCAAATCATGACATTCAAATCCATGATTTAAAACCCTTTAACTTGCATCTTATGTCTAATTAAAACATCTAGAAAATGTCCATCATATTGCATGGTTTTTAACTTACAAAAACCATCAACATAACCAAATTATTTCATGGGGTTCAGCCATCCAAAGTGGCCGAACCCTATGGTCCATGTTTTCTATCTTTTTAAACATCATTATTCATAATTTAAACCTTTGGTAGATTTGGCCATACCATGGCCAAACATGTTCCATTTAACCAACTTTATTAAACAAAATTCCGTGGAGTACTTACCAATTCTCTAAGCCTCTCTTCTTACCTTTGATCCTTGCTTCCTATCTTCCTTAGCCTCCCTCCTTTTGCTGATTATGTATTTGATCAATGGTGAACACACCAAAGAATGATTCGGCCAAGAGATAGGTTTTGAGAGAGAGGGGGAGAGAGATGAATTCTATGGTTTCTTTGAGGTGAAACTCGGCCAAAGGGTAGTGAACCTCCTTTGTAAAACAGCCCCCACAATCCTCTCAATTACCCTCATTAATTCTTGATCTAACCAAGGAGTCATTTGATGCCAACCAAGGCATCCCTTGGCACTCCCAATGTTGCAGCTTTGGGTTTCCATCATGAGATGGAAACCCTCCAAAGTCCCCAAGAGATTTTATCTCATTTCATTAAACCTTATGCATGGGAAACACTCCATGCCATCAACGTGTGGGACCTATCTTTGGTGGTGTTTGAGACCAAGGCAACTCCTCACCTCTCCATTTGACTCACTTGACTTCAAGGTCCCTTTGGTTTCCAATTTAACTCACCCAACTCATTAGCTCCACTCACCATATTTAATGCCATTCATTTAATGCACTTGAGTCAACTCCATTGCTTAATTCAAATCCAACTCACTTCAGCCCCGACTCAACCTGATTTAACTCACATTTGAGCTCACTTGTGTAACACCCCAATTTCTCAATTAATATGAATATTTACGAAAATGCTACTGGATTGGTGAATTTAATAAATATGATTGTAAATGAGGAAATGGTGGGGCCCATTGTTCAAATTAAGATCATATGAACATATTATAAGGGCCAATTTATCATGAATGGATAATGAACATCAAATTGGGTCAATATGGTTAATTGGGTCAAAGGATCCAATTGGGACCCAATGGGTCATAATGGACTTATTAGACCATTGGGTGAGCCCAAATCTAATGGGGTTAAGCTGAATCGATTGGAAATTAAGTGGAGCATAAATGGGTAGGCTTGATGCACATGTGGAAACCAAATGCAAATGGCTAAAACAACCCATAAATGGGTCATGGCGTCAAAACTAGTCAACAAGCTAAATGGGGACCCAATGGGTCAGATTGACCATGTTGACCATGGCTGACCGTGTGGACCCTTGAGTGAGCTCAATGGTGAGTCAAATTAGGGTGAGTTGGATTGGAATGAGTTGCATTTAAATTAAATGGTTGGGTTGACTCAAGTGTAATAAATGAATGGCAATTAATGTGGTGAATTAAGCCATTGAGTTGGGGTGAGTTAAAATGGAAATCAAAGAGGTCTTATTTCCATTGAGTCAAATGGAATATGAGGAGGTACCTTGGTCTCAAACAAACCAAAACAAGTCCCACACGTTGGGGACTTGTAATGGTAGCTTCCATGCATAATGTTAAATGGAATTCAATGAGAATGAGATAAAAATCTCATGGGAATATGGAGGGGTTTCCATCTCATATGGAAACCTAAGCCTCCAACGTTGGGATGCCAATGGGTGCATTAGTTGGCAGCAAGTGTCTCATTGGTATGAGCAAGATTTGATGAGGATTAAATGGGTGATATGGGGTTGTTTAACAAAAGCAAACAACACCATCACTTGGCCGAATTGGTCATTGCAAAACCTTAGGATTCTCATCTCCCTCCCTCTCTCTCCAAACTCATTCTCTTGGCCGAACCAGCTAGTGATGTTTTCACCAATTGATTAAGCATATAATCAGCAAAGGAGGAGAGGCTAAGAAAGATAGGAAGGCAAGGAGCAAAGGCAAAGGAAGTTTGGTAAGTGTTTATGTGGTATTTTGTTTAATAATATGGGTTAAGTGGGACATGATTTGGCCATGGGAGGGCCAAATCTACCAAAGGTTTAGAGTATGATTATTGATGTGTAGTTAGATGGAAAACATGGACATAGGGTTCGGCCACTTTGGATGGCCGAACCCCATGAACTAATTGGTTTTGAGTGATGGTTTTTGTAGGTTTAAATCCATGTAAAACCATGAGGATTAGTACATGTTTTTGATGAGGCAAAAATAGTTGTTAAAGAAGGTTTAAAACATGGATTTGGATGTCATGATTGGCCATGGAATGGCAGAATGCATCATGGGTCTAAACCTTGGGTTTAAATTGATAAAATGGATCATTGGGTTCGGCCACCTTAGATGGCCGAACCCCATGAAATGATGTTGGTATTTTGATGGTTTTTGGAAGGTTAAAAACCATGCAAAACCATGGAGGTTTTTACATGTTTTAATAAGGCTAAGTGTTTGATTAAAAGGTTTAAAATTATAGGCCATAGGGTTTGGCCAATTGGGATGGCCGGACCCCATGAAATGGGGTGATAATTTTATGGTGATTTGTAACGGTTTTGAGGGATAGGCATGCAATATTATGGGGTTTCTATGTGATTAAAATGGAGATATGGGTACTGTTTTGGGTCAGCCATTGGATGGCTGAACCATGTGGTAATCATAGCCAAAAGTATGTATGAATGTTGGAATTATTGAACCAAGGGAACCATTGGGTTCGGCCATGTGTATGGCCGAACCCCATGGACCATTTTATATCGACTGAATTGTTGAATCAAAGGGTTTCAAATTTGAAGATCATAGAACAATAGGAAGTGTTTAAAAAGGGTTCCAAGTGAACATTTGGACAAGTCATGGTTCGGCCATATGTATGGCCGAACCCCATGGACCATGATTATGGGTTTTATGAATCAATTTCATGGAAATGAATAGTGGTTTTAAAGTTTATGCATGATAAAATTATTTATTGGTAGCAATGGCAAATTTGTGAATAAGTGTAACAATCAAGAGATGAAAGAGGGGACCAAAGTACATAAGTGAGGTTCAGCCAAGATGTATGGCCGAACCACACTTATAAATATTTTTGGATATTGATTTTAATGGGCTGTTTTAATGGAGCTAGTGGATGAAATTATTAAATCAAGGGACTTGATTTGGGGACTTTAAAACAATGACAGAAATGGAAAAGAAAAAAAAGGGACCAACTTAGATGAACATGGCCGAACCCCATTCAAATGTGTTATGGGATTAAAGTCGATTCATGGTTTATGTGAATAAGGTGACGGATCTCTTTGACGGCACGCTAGTCGTAATCGGGTGACGCTTGAAAGGAACGGTCACTTGAGCGAATTCTCCGTAGGTTTCCTACCTACTTGTAACCACTATGATGATTAGTTTTATCATGATTTTGATAAGATATGTTGTTATTATTATTATGTTTCAATTGGTTTTTGAATCATGAGATTTATGTACATGCTTCATACATTCATTGGCATCTCATGCATGGACATGGGATGATGATTATGGAATGCCTCCTTAGGCGATGAGGGTCCCGCCAGGAGTAGTATCATGATGATGATAATACATTGGTCTCCTTAGGTGATGCAGGTCCCACCAGGAGAAATGTTATAATGATGAGAAATACATTGGTCTCCTTAGACGATGCAGGTCCCGCCATGAGAAATGTTACAATGATGAGAATCACATTGGTCTCCTTAGGCGATGAGGGTCCCGCCAGGAGAAATATTATGATGATGAGAGCCACATAGGCCTCCTTAGGCGTTGAGGGTCCCGCCAGGAGGAATATCATCAAGAAAAAATGAAAGTGTATTATGATTTACCTTGACGATGAGAGTCTCGTCAAGTGATGGCTATGTATATGCATGATGGGAGGGACTCATTACATGTGCATATCTACATAGCATTGATTTACCTGTTTTGATGACCATATATATTATGATATATGCATGTTTTTATATACTAACCATATGGTAGCCCTAATCGGAAATCCTACTGGGCACGTTGATCTAACGCCCTAATTCTATCCATAGAGGATAATACAGGAAATGGAAAAGGGAAAGAGAAGGTCATGGACCTGGAGGGGTGCCAAGCTTAAGCGCTTGATTGCTGATTGGGATGTCTTTATTACTGTCTTTTGAGTTATATTTTATGGACATGTAACAGCTAGTAAAATTTTCTATGGTTTGTTTATGGTATTGACAATGGATGTTTCGATTAAGTTATTTAATAATTGAGACTTGTACTTGCTATCTATTCAGTCTAATTCCGCAGTTAGTCTAGTTTATTCCGCATAACTTGTTTACTTCCATGTGTGGATTGTTATCGTGGGTTTAGTCCATGCACACATGGGTGGCCAGTTAAGGTTCGAACTTAGGAAGTCCGAACTTAGCTCGCATCGTGACGCCGCCCGCTCTCTTCCGGTGTTATTATATTATTATTTAAAAAAAAATCTAGACTCTGATTTCTCGGAGAGGGCGGAGCGTTACAGTTGGTACCAGAGCAAAACGGGAAGTTGAATCATCGAAGTAAGATTAAGAAGGTTTCATGTCTCACTGAAAGATAAGAATCCCAACTGACCGACTCTTCGGAGTCCGCTGACTGGGGGCCGGATTAATTTACTTCGAGTGACTCAGACTGAACAATCAATCTGAGAACGACAATGAAAGATAGCAAAGTAAAGTACAGTCATCATAACTGGACATATAAAACATAGCAAAGTAGGATGTACTCCCCTGATATCCCCCATTGAGAAATAAACAACAGGAATTTAGAGATTTCCCAAGAAACAAAAGAAAACAAAGTGTGAAGATTTGGCAATTTCCCCAAACAAAGCACATGAGATTATACATGAAAAATCCCCCAAAACCAAGATTGGTTCTTTATTGGAACGGTTGTTGTTGATTTATATGTTTTAGATGTTATGGCACAGATATGTCAAGCAACGTGGAATATACAAAGTTGTGGGATAAAGGGACACCTAGCTGTCCAATAGATTTGGTGTCGGCTTCCAACAACACCAGCATGGAAGTCAATATGGACCTTCAGGAGGGACCACCCGAGGAAATTGAGGAGGATATGTAATAGCCCGAATTTTTAAATCAACTTATATATGGCATTTATTTATTTTAATAATGGAAAAATTGGAATTTTGATATTATGGATGTTAAATGGATCAAATTTTGGGGCAAAGGCCCAAGTATGGTCCAATGGACCATGGATTGGATGGAATCCATTTAAAGGGTCAATAATGGTCAAAGTGGGCCCGATAACCATGTGGGACCCAATGGATCAAAATGATTCAAACTCTAAGGTAAATGGTAGAAAATAATTTAATTGGGCCATGGGCCCAATGGTGACCCAATTGATAGAAAGGGTTGAATTGAAATTAAACCCACCTAAGTTAATGATGAGATGATTAAGATGGCCTAACCAAGTGGGGCCCACCTCCACCTCACCAAGTGAGGTGGCGTGTGGACCAAGGAAGAGGTGGGGCCGACCATCATGGTTGACTTGGTCAACCATGGATAGGTTAAGGGGACTAAGGACAATTAAAGTGGATTAAGTTAATTAAATTATTTTAAATCATCTAAGTTAAGATTAATGGGGTTTAAGTGATATGGCCGAATGGGGCCCACCTCCACCTCATCAAGTGAGGTGACGGGTAGGGTAGGTGTTGGTGGGGGCCGTCCACCATGGTTGACTTGGTCAACCATGGGTGGATTTCTTAGAAAGAGAATTAAATGGAATTAAATTAAATAGGAATTAATTAACCTAAGTAAGGATTTAATTTAATTAATTTGGTTGGTCAAATTAGGGTCAAATGAATAAGTCAAAGGGGCAAGTCAAATGGTGGTTTCATCCCATTGAAACCACCCAAAGAAACACAAAAATACCATGGACTTAGGGTGGTGGTTTCATCTCAACCACCACCACTCAAGGTATGGGGACCCATACCTCTCATCATATGGTCAAGTGGTCAAAGGGAGGAAGACCAAACCACTCATTCAAACACACACCAAACCGTTGGCTTGGTGGTGGTTTGGTCTCAACCACCACCACCAAGGACAAGGGAGCCATGCTTGGTGGGTGAAGGCCATCATGGAAGTGTGTGGGCTAAGGCATCAAGGATTGAATGGGTTTCACCTTACCACTCATCTCACTCTCTTTCTCTCCTCCTCCCTCTCACCACCGTCCCTCACCCCTAAGAAAGAAAAAGAAGAAGAAAACTTGGAAAAAGAAGAGAAGAAAGAAGTGAAATTTTTAGTCTATCACCCAAGATCAAGGTCTATTATCTTCCCTCTCATCATCTTCCCCTCTCCCTCTCTCAAGCAAACCCTACATTGGCCGATCCTAAGTTGGAGGGTTCCACCATTGATCAAGCATCTTGGCCAACCAAAAATCAAGAGGAAGGAGAAAGGAGGCCAAGGAATCCGACGGGAGCAAAGAAAGGCCGGAGGAGTCATCGGTGTGGTAAGAAATTCTTAGACAAGCATTTATATTTTTAAAGGTTAAGACATAATTATGGAACTCATTTCTTAGAATGAATGGTGGCCACAAATGTTATGGGCCTTAGATCTAAGATCCATTCAATGATAAGATGAGAAATGGATGAAAAAGGGGAGAGATAGATTAAGAAAAATAATAAGTAAAAGGATTAAGGAGGTTATGAAATTAAATGGATTTAAGCATGGAAGTAATGTGTTTTTGAATGGATTGATGGACCATAGGGTTCGGCCATGTAGTGTGGCCGAACCCCATGGTAAATGGTTGATGACTTAATTAGGGTTTTAAGCCTTAAAGGCTATGGAGAATGATTATGATTGTAGGCTTGTAAATGATTAAATATTGGAAAAATTTAAAGGGGTTTAAATGAGGAAAAATCATGGAGTGTGTGAATGATTTTATGGCCCCAAGAAGCATAGGAAAAATGGGGAATCATGAACCATGGGTTCGGCCATGGTGTATGGCCGAACCCTATGGTGATGGAATGATGAGTTAAGTGGTCATGGAAGTATGGAAATTAATGAAGAAGGTTAATGGTAATTAAGTAGATTTTTTTTAGGTATTTTAAACAAGGTTTTAAATGAGTGGAAATGAGGCTTTTAAAATAAAATTATGGACCATGGGTTCGGCCATGGTACATGGCCGAACCCCATGGGGAGACTTTGAGGAAAATATGGGGTCTTGGAACCATGGAAAATAAAATGGAATGATGGTTAAATTAAATGGACCAAAGTACATCTCATGATAGTTATGAAAGGGTGATTTAAATTTATTTATGGTAGGACAAATGAGGTAGAATGGACCCAAGAAAAATGGAAAATAGGCATCATGGGTTCGGCCATGGTGTATGGCCGAACCCATGACCCATTTGTGGGTCATGTTATGGGCTAAATATTAAATTATGTATGGGATTAAATGATTGCAAATTTAATTAAATTAAGTGGCTGATTTTAGGGATGTTATGTCATGTTCATTAAATCATTAATGGGACTAAGTATGTGGATGAATTATGGACACAAATATACATGAATGGAGGGAATATTAAACCATGGAAGTCTAGTGGCAAAACCGTAATTATTGGCCACACTTGAGGAACCATTGATTCGACCATGGTACATGGCCGAACCCCTTGTAGGTTGGACATGAACTTGGGTACATTAAGATGACATTATGAGTGATTAAATGAAACTTAGGGTTGCAGCGTTTTAGACTCACAAATGAGAATGTTTAATGGGCTAAAACTTGGAATTATGCATGTATTTAAATCAATGGAAATGAGGCTAAGTTAAAGGCTGAATTATGATAATCTTGTAACATGATTAGGGATCATTAATGGATCTAAGGTTGTGATCGATTAGGGACTTAATCATGGATAAAATATGGACTAATTTGGTAAATGTATAATAAGGTATCGGGATGTCGCAAATGGTACGCGATCGGCAACCGGATTATCGAACGAAAACGTAACGGGACGCTAAGCGGTATTCGGTAGGATTCCTACCTTTTTGTAAGCTGTGGATTATGTGTATGTGATGGTTTCCTCGTTTTATTTCGGTAATTATATGATTTATCTTAAGATGGGTTTTAAATGCTATGAATTATACTTCAATGCTATGGATGATATTTTAAATGCTATCGGATTATATTTTAATGCTATGGATGATATTTTTAAGGCTATGGATTATATTTCAATGCTATGGATTTTATATTAAGGATATGAATTATATATATACTACATAGCATAATGCACTTACAACTCATGCATGGCATGGGCAGGAAAATAATGAAACCGGAGTCCATGCTCCGTCGGGGCGACCGAGAAGCAAACATGGGGATAGCCTGAGGTGCTATAACCGGAGTCCATACTCCGTCGGGGCGACCGAGAATCAAACATGGGGATAGATTGATATGTTATAACCGGAGTCCATGCTCTGTCGGGGCGATCGAGAATCAAACATGGGGATAGCTTGATATGTTATAACCGGAGTCCATGCTCCGTCGGGGCGACCGAGAAACAAATATGGGGACACCTTGACCAGGCTTTGCTGTCAAGGGGGATATGACATTTTATGATGATATGGATGATGGGTGGGACACATGACATAGGCACCCATGGCATGGCATTCATCATATGGTTTTATTATATTGTTATCGGTATGCTTGTTATCACTAATCCATGTGCTAGCCCTACTCGGAGTCCTACTGGGGCGTTGTCTAACACCCTACTTCTACCCTAGCTGATGACGCAGGAGACGGTGGAAACGGTGGACGCGACGGGAGCCAAGCTTAGGAACATGGGAAAACGGCTACTTAATTTTATTTAAGTCTTATTTTGGAAATGTAATTTAAGTACCTTAGCTTGTTGGATTGTAATAATTGTTGTTCCTTGCTATGGTTTGGACTGTACCCTGGACGTTATCATTTTGAGATATAATTATGAACATAGGGGTATTTTAGTAATTTAAGCGTCGTACTTCCTTGCTATCTAAAACTAGTAGGATAGTCTCTATTATAATGTTCCGTATGTAATTATGTTCCGCGAGCTTACTTCCTACGCGTGAACCGTTCTCGTGGACTTCATTCCGCGCACGCGTAGGGTTGGCCAGTTAAGGGCCGGGCTTTAGAAGCTCGAACTTAACTCACGTAGTGGCGTCCGCACCCGTTGTCACTTTTATATATATAAAAAAAAAAAATTAGACTCTGATTTCGGTGAAAATGGGGCGGGCGTTACAGGATATAGTACCTTTTCTGGAGGATCCTATGGAAGATGTTCCTTTGATAATGGAATCAATTGGGGAGATAGAGCCTGATGTTATGTGTGAGTTGTGTAACTAGGATGGGCACAGCTGCACTTATTGTCCCCACCCTCTGGAAGTGGTTTGCCCGGTTTGTGGACTGCATGGGCACGGAGAGGCAAGGACTAATTGTCCTTATATTGGAGGACCAAGGGTAATACCCTGCTTGACATGTGGAGTATTGGGACACATGTCGATGACATGTCCCGATAATCGCTTCAAGTTTGCTGATGATGCAGGGTCTTCCACTGAAGATTAGGTTAAGAGGTAGAAAAGAAAGACAGTGAAAGGGGAATATTTTGTAAGGGTGCATTTTGTTCTTTATAGGGTTTGTTTTAACCAACCCTTGTACAAAGTTGAAATATGAATATATATAGAATATGCAATTTTATGATTTTATGAGGATTTCTAGCATTTAATGTTGTTGCGAAGAAAAATAAGCCAATAATGTTTTCATGAATTAGGGAAAGATGGTGTAACACCCCGCCCTTTTCACTCTAATTTTCAGAGTTTATTTTTTTTTTAATATAATAATCATGTGATCGGGGTGAAGTGTCACGACGCTAGTTAAGTTCGGATCTCTAAATCCGACCCTTAACTGGCCAAGCCCATGTGCGTATGAACTAAGTCCATAAAACTGATCCGCACATGGTACATATATAACTAGCGGAATTAATTTAGTCTAAATCTAACTGAGGTTATAATAGATCCTATGACTAATCCAATTTTCCATTCTTAGATAGCAAAGTACCTAATTTATTCTCCAAAATTATTATATAACCTTAGTCTACCATTCATTCCAAACCATCCAAATAAATCCAACCATAGCATCTACTTAACTACTTATCACATGCCAACATCTAATTACCAAATTACATTGTCCAAATAAATCAAATAACAAGTCCATAAATAATCCATTCATAGTCCATTCCAATCATTCAAACCGCCCAAGTTTTCGTGCTTGGTCCTCTTCTCCAACCACGTTCTTTCCTTTCCCTGCATCATCCACTAAGGATATAGATAGGGAGTTAGTTCAACGCGCCCAGTAGTGTTTCCGATTAGGGCTACCACATGGTTAGTCAAAAACATGCAAATAATATGATAATAATACATGTGTGTCAAAATTCCATAAAACATGTTATGTATGAAATGAACATGTAATGAGTCCCACCCATCACCATTCAACATAGCCATCACTTGACGGGATTCTCATCGTCAAGGTAACCCACAGTGGTCTTTCGGACACCCCGACGGAGTGTGGCCTCCGGATTCCTCCTGATGGGATTCTCATCATCAGGGTAGCCCACAGTGGTCTTTCGGACGCCCCGACGGAGTGTGGCCTCCGGTTACAACACCATCATCCCATGCCATGCATGAGATGTCTATGCAAACATGTCATTTTAAACATAACTTTGCAATCATATAAGATATCAAAATCAACATAAAACAGCATAATAAATAGTGGTTACAACAAAGGTAGGAAACCTACTATAGTTTACTTTGTTCGACCCTTCCTTTGGACCGTCTTCCGATCACGGCTTGCTCACCGTTCTAAAAATCTGAATACCCTATGTACATGGCAGCAAGTTAATCATTTATCCACCTAATTTCCAGCAAAGCTTAATGTTCCAAGAACCACCTAGTGGGGTTCGGCCAAAGCCATAGCCGAACCTCATCCATTAAAACTTTGGTCATTCTTTTATTTAATTAAAACCATCTAATTACCCAAACTTCTAAATGAACCTTGGTAGGGTTCGGCCATACATTATGGCTGAACTTTACCACTTTGGTTTTAGCCCATTTATCCCATCATATGATCATCTTATTTTTTATCATTTCAGCCATAATTACGATTGTGCCATTGAGACCAACCTTTGCTTTAAATTAGCTAACTTCCATCACCTAACATAAAACCATCTTAGTGGGGTTCGGCCATACACACGGCTGAACCTCACCACTTAATTTGATCCTTCTTAAACCTTCCATATCTCCATATAAACTAACCACTATGTCCCACAATTACCATTAGTGGGGTTCGGCCATACACATGGCCGAACCTCACCAATGTGATTTTTATCCCCAATTTCCATCATTCATGTTGGCTTATTACTTACCCATACTAACTCCATAAACAAACATATATTATTCTTAAATCAAAGCATATAAATAATACCTAATGTCCATCATAAACTTAACCCAATTATTCCACAAAACAGTCCATGGGTTTTCATGGTTTCCATGGGGTTCACAACATGAAAACCAACATCCTTTTACATGGGGTTCGGCCCTCTATGGTGGCCAAACCCAATGGTTATGTTACTGTTTTTAAACCTCAATTAATCATGTAATTACAGTATATTTAAATCAGGCTTTTACCTTTCAAACAACCATCCAAAAATTAGCCCAATTCCATAGGGTTCGGCCATGCTCATTGGCCAAACACCATGAAGTTGATTTTGAACATTTAACCCTTTATCTTGGATCTGAAACCAGCACCCAAATCCATGTCTTTAACCATTCTAAAACATGTACTTACATCTTAAATCAAAACCCAAATCCATCCTCAAAACAGTCCATGGGGTTCGGCCATACACATGGCCGAACCCTATGGTTCTCTTAATGGAAATCCACCCATATTTATCTATGAAATTAATCAGCAAATTAACATAAGATAAATATGGTTCAGTCATGTCATATCTACTCCAAAACAGTAAGCTTAATTCCATACAAAAATCTTTTAAAAGCCTCACTCCAAAATATGGATTTTGACTTTCAAATACCATAGAATCCACCAAGTTTTTCCACGGGGTTCGGCCATCCAATGGGGCCGAACCCTATGGTCCATATTTTATCATTTTAAACATCATAATTCTAGATCTAAACCATTGATGGATCTGGCTATACAATGGCCAAATCTCATTTTCTTAACCAATCTATTAAACAAGGGTTCAAAATGCACTTACTAATACCGCGTCTCCTTCGGTTCTTTTGACTCCTTCTTTGACCCTTTATCTCCTTGACCTCTCCTTCTCTCTTACTGTTCTTTGGACTGAGACTGATCTTGATGCAAGCTCCTTGAGATAATTCAGCCAGGTGACAAGGACTTAAGAGAGAGAGAGAGAGAAAGGGAACTTTGGTCTTGAATGAAATTGCTAACCTTGTTGCCAAAACCCTTTTGCTGATTTTTGTCTTGATGAAAGGATTACCCAAAAACTAATTGAAATGAGCAACCAGCTGCTGCTCTTGGTTTAGAAAGATAGAGGACGTCCAAGAGAGGAGGAGATAGTGATAAAATGCAATCCTTTTTTTGGCTAATCACATTCAGCCCAATATTGGCTCCAAATGTAACTCTCCTCCCATTTACTTCCTCAACTTAATTCATGTGGGGTTTTATCCTTGAGATGAAACCCTCCAACAGTTTCTTGGCTTTTCATTTTCCATCTAAGATGGTAATCCTCATATCTCCAATGTGTGTAATAATGAGACCTTTGTGTAACCGTCATTTCTTAACACCTCCCTTGGGGGTTTCATCTTTGAGATGAAACTCCAAGGGCACCCAACGGCTCCTTGGATTGTATTTGTGTAACTTCATAAACAGCAGCTCCAAGTTTGGGGGTTACTTGCATGAAAATAATGATCCATACTACTCCAACGTGCATCACAATTTGAATTTGAAATGCACCCTCACCTTTGTAATTCCCATGTAATGCCACTCCCATTCATGTCTATCTTAGGAGTTACATGCATGAAATCACCTTGCAACTCACGTTTTTATTGAGTTAAAATTTGCAACCAGCTCATACCTCCATCTTACACTCACCTCACTCCTTAAAAATACCTATTCATCCAACTCATTTATTCAACTCACCCAACCTAACTCATTCCTTTAATTTAACTTAACTAATAAATTCAACTCAACTAAACCCATCATTCATTTCAACTCAACCCAAACTCAAGCAATTAATAAACTTAAATTAACTAAGCTTGAACTCAATCCATGGTTAATCATGCCATTCACTACCCATTGGGTCCCATCTAGCCATTTTGACCCATTTATCAAAATTTGACCCAAATATGATTCTTGACCCGTTTAAATTCATCTTATCCATTTATTTGTTTTGTAAACAAACTACCATCCTTTGGGTCTTCATTGAGCCATTGACCCATTTAAATTCAAATCAATTTTATCACAATGGCAATTCCGTAAATATGAATAATTTCATATAAAATGATAACTTTGAAATTCAAGGGTGTTACAAATGGCACCACAGAAAAAGATCCCAAAGAATTAGAAGGGAAAGGAGAAAGTATTACAAATTGGATTAGGCGAAGGCGCTTCAAAAAGGAAGACCCGACAAGACGATCATGGAAAGGAAAAAGAGATATCCTTCATTCCACATGAAGAGGAGTTATCTCAATTTATAAAGGAGAAAGTTGTACGTGACAAAGATGAGGAAGAACCTCAGCATGGGTCTGAGAAATCACTCCATGATAAGGCGGAAGAAGAGAACAGCAACAGCAGCGTACATACACCAATACCATATGTGCCGCCTGAACTACAAAGCTTGGTACAAGTTGTAGTTACTTCTGTCCTCCAACAACATCTGAATGGAGGTGGAAGCACCAGTGAGGCCAGTGACCGAAACATGGTCAGGGACTTCCAACAACAGCGGCCACCTTATTTCAAGGGGAGAGAGGGGCCTGTTGGAGCTGAGAACTGGCTGAAGAAAATTTCCCAGATATTGACTCTGCTGAACATCAAGAGCCATGCCCACAAGATTCTATTGGCCACATCACAGCTGATAGATGAAGCTGGTAAGTGGTGGGAAGTGGTGGAAAAGCAGCAGGCACTTGTGCCAGAAAGGGAGAGAACTGAAATGACCTGGGAGCAATTTTCAGCGACGTTCTTGGAACACTATTTCCCAGAGGAGGAGAGGGAACGTCAGACTCAAGTATTTCTATCATTGGTGCAGGGCTCCATGATAGTAGTTGAGTATCACAGGGAATTCTTGAGTTTATCATGCTATGCGTTCTACATTGTGGACACGGAGTATTGGAAGGCTGGCAAGTTCGAGCGTGGGTTACGGCCAAACATTTGGGCTAAAGTGACCGTGTTCAAAGTAGCTACGCTGGCGGAAGTGGTCAGGAAAGCTACCATTGTGGAGCAGGAACTGGCGGAGTTTGTACGAGTGGACCACCGTCGAGCGCTGAGTGGGAGGGGTACTTATCAACCCAACAAGAAGTTCCGACCGAACTTCAGCAGACCCTCGCCATCTGTTGGATCTACTTGGGGGCTTTCGTCCCAATCAGCCCTCCCAATCTGTAGCAGTCACTCAGGCTTCTAGAGGAGTGAGCACCTGCTTTCACTGTGATCAACCGGGTCATCTCCAGAGGGATTGTCCAAAACTCAATAGGCTTTCATACTCCAGAGGATCGTCTCGTCCAGTAGTCAGATCGGTTAACTCCCGGGGAAGCAGGACATATAATAGGGCAAGACGGGCGCCCAACCCTACTGGAGCTGGACGATTGTTTACTTTAACTTCTCCAGAAGATGAGGATCATTCGGTGATACAAGGTATGGCGGTAGTGAGTAGTTCTTATGTGTATGCACTATTTGATTCTGGAGCTTCACACTCCTTTATAGCTGCATCATTTATAACTGCTACCGGTACTCTAGTTCAAAAATTAGCCACAACACTTACAATTGTGTCCCCTGTCGGAAACTCGGCATTGGGACTTATATGCACGGCAGTTAACACTGAACTAGCTGGACTCAGATTTGAGTTCAATTATCTAGTGCTTGACATGTTTGAGTATGATATAATATTCGGCATGGATTGGTTGGCTAAGTTCCAGGCCAACATTGATTGTTATCGCCGAAGAGTGACATTTTGGTCACCTAGAGGAAAGCAATATGTGGCTCGTGCAGACAAGCAGAGTGGATTGCAGGAAGGGTTGAACCACGTGGTATTGAATAATATCATTATAAATAAAGCACCAATTACTGAATTTCCCTTAGTTGTGAAAGAATTTGCTGTTGTGTTTCCAAAGGAACTCCCTGGTTTACCGCCTATGAGGGAGATCAACTTCGAAATCAAGTTATACCCTGGCACTGCACCAGTATCTCTACCACACTATCGGATGGCGCCAGCTGAGATGTCTGAGCTAAAGAAGCAGATCGATGAACTGCTTAGGCTGGGTTGCATCCGGAACAGCACGTCGTCTTGGGGAGCTCCAGTATTGTTTGTAAAGAAGAAGGACGGTTCACTTCGGATGTGTGTTGATTATCGGAAGCTGAATCAGCTAACTGTCCGGAACAAGTACCCTCTACCCAGGATCGATGATTTGTTCGATCAATTGAGGGTTTCCAGCCATTTTTCAAAGATTGATTTGATGTCATCTATCCATGGTTAATAACCATCCATGAATATAATCATTCCATGGGCATAATCCATCCTTGGGCATAATTAATCCAGGGCACATCATCTACCATGAGATATTCTATCCAGGAACAACACTCGAATGAATCACTACATGACTGTGGCAACAATATCAAATCATAAATATACCCCGACCCCTAGCAAGACTTAGGGCCCATGACTTACTAAGCGGAAGACCAACGTCCAACGTGATCAGGTCTACCTCGTCCTGCATCCCTTCACCCTAAAGGTGATTCAGTCAAGCTCTAAGGCGGTCGAACCGCGTCTAACGAAGCTAGCACCACCCCCATGGGGTAAAATAGTATCTAGCTCTGCGCATCAACGCACATCAAGTATGTGAAATAGCCATGAGAGCGCCCTCTAGTGCGCAACATGTGAGGGACCCACTCCTCAACGGCAACCCTACAGGACCAAGCCTCCGTATGTTCATAACGAGGCTCCCACAGTCTCATGGCTACTGTAGGCCTTACTCATGGAATCTATATACTTATCTCATCATTTTAACTACACAAAGGTGAGACGCAATGATCTACTAATCGTACAGTCTCCTTTTTCCAACTGACTAAGGCACAACATTATCAATATCAGGTGAAAGACATACCCATACCACGTCTCAATCATCAATATCACGTGAGGGACGCACCCATACCACATCTCAATATAATCAAGTGACCTCGTCACATACATCTTCAGTTCCAAAGTCCTCATAAACTCTTAAGGTTGCATACTTTATTAAAAAGCCATCCAAACTTCCATCACAATACAAGGGTTGGTAGGGTTAGAAAAAACCCTTCAAAGAATAAAACGTACCCACAACCCTTACAAAATGTCCCCTTTCCCCGACATTTTCTTACCATTTCTTAGCCTAACCTTCCATAGAAGACCCTACATCATCACCAAAATCGAAGAAGTTGTCAAGGCATGTCGTCGACGTGTGCCCCAACACTCCACAAATCAGACAGGGTATTATTCCCAGTCCCCCAATGTAAGGACAGTTAGTCCTCTCCTTCCCGTGCCCATGAAGTCCACAAACAGGGCAAATAACCTCAAGGTGGTAGGGGCAGAAAGTACAGTTGTGTCCTCCTGGTTGCACAATTTGCACATATACTCGGGCGAGACTATCTCCCCTATGGATTCTCCTATCATTGGGATATCTCCCATATTCTCTTTGGAAAAGGGGCTGGAATCACTTTGACATCCTCGGGTGATCTTACTTAGACATCTATGTTAACTCCCACGGCGCGGTCTGGCCTCCCAATTAAATGTATCTTACCCATTTACCCTACATTGAACACTCATTCCATAACCGTTGGGTCTTAATTGGACCATTACCCAAAACCTTACCCATCTAAGGTCCATGTCCATTAATTCATAATTTAAATGGACAAAATTCATGTACATTGATATCTTGAAAATCTGGGGTGTTACAATACAATCCTCTTTTTAAAATTTTCATCTCGAAAATCGAGCAAAGTAAGGTTCCAAACAATTTACATAAATAACTCAGGGTGAGCTGTTCTCATTTCCGACTCCAGTTCCCATGTGGCTTCCTCATTATCGTGTCGATCCCATACCACCTTGACGAACTGAATCGCTTGGTTTCGTAATACCCTTTGCTCAATCTCCACTATTCTGACAGGCTTCTCGACGTAAGTCACATCACTTTGTACCTTTATATCTTATACATTCAATACATGTGAGGGATCGGGATTGTACTTCCTCAACATCGATATATGAAACACATCATGTATAGATGCCAATTGTGAAGGAAGTGCCAACGATAAGCTACATCCCCCATCCTTCTTATGATTGAAAACGGTCCCACACATTTTGGTGACAGCTTTCTCTTCTTTCCAAATCTCATGTGTCCCTTTCATGGCGAGACTTTCAAGAACACCATGTCCCCCACTTCAAATTCAATGAACCTCCTCCTCTTGTCAGCATAGATTTTCTGATGATTCTGTGCAGTTAATAGATGTTGTCGTATTAACTGTATTTGCGCTGTGATCTCTACAACCAACTCGGGTCCAATCAGTGAGGGCTCACCGGCCTCTGTCCAGCACACAGGCGATCTACATGGTTTACCATATAATGCCTCAAATGGTGCCATCTGAAGGCTTGCCTGGTAACTGTTGTTATATGAGAATTCTACCAACAGCAAGTGATCCTCCCATCCACCCTTGAAATCTAGTATACATGCTCTCAGTATATCCTCCAACGTTTGTATTGTCCTCTCAGATTACCCATCAGTCTGTGGATGAAATGCTGTGCTAGTCAGTAAATCTGTTCCCATGGCCAACTGCATACTTTGCCATACTCTGTTGGTGTATCGGCCATCTCTGTCGGACACTATAGTCAGAGGAATACCATGTAATCGGATGATATCCTTGATATACCGCTCTCTCAACGTCTTGGATGAGTCTATCATCTTAATTGGAAGCAAATGTGCAAACTTGGTCAGTCGGTCTACCACGACCCATATCGCATCGTTGCCCTTTGAAGGCCTTGGCAACCCTGTTACAAAATCCATGGAGAAGTGCTCCCATTTCCATTTCTGGATCTATCCGTTGTTCCTATCCAATCTTGTCAAGTAACACTTAATTACATCAAAATCACTCATATCAACCTGTGAGTTTCATTCTCGCAGAGTTTTACTCTATCTCATGTTATCTCTTTTTCTCGTGAACCCATTTACGATCTTATGTAGATCAATATACTCTGTTTCACTTTACCTGCTACCAAGATATTTTCCATACGTACTCGCTCAATACATTCATTCGTCTACTCTCTGTGTGAGGTAGCCTGCCAATACGAGCCTATGCTCAAGTCTTTTCCTGATTCCATTTTATCTAGGTTTCTAGCTGCATTCTCTTGGAACTCCATCGGCTAACTACAGAGTCAGCTAGCTAGACTAACTCGTGACTGCCCATAGCTTCCCATCCGAGTTTCACTAAACTCTTATCTTTTCCATTAAATACAACTCCAAAATTTAGCACATCTTCATTTGCACATAAGTCACTATGTGACTAACACCTTTTGTTCAAATCTTTTATGATACCGATACCCGACCTCAATCCAAACCACCATGGGAATCATCATCCATAGTTATACACATCCATGAATATAACCCCCCTCTCGGTATAATCCATTCATGGGCATAATTAATCCTGTGCACATCATCTACCATGAGATATTCTATCCATAGGAACAACACTCGAATGATTCACTACATGACTGTGGTAACAATATCAAATCATAAGTACACCCTGACCCCTAGCAAGACTTAGGGCCCATGACTTACTAAGCGGGAGACCCACGTCCAACGTGATCACGCCTACCTCGCCCTGCATCCCTTTACCCCAAGGGTGATTCAGTCAAGCTCTAAGGGGACTGGACCACGTCTGATGAAGCTAGCACCACCCCCACGGGGTAAAATAGTACTAGCTCTGTGTATCAACGCACAAGAAGTGTGTGAGATAGCCGTAAGAGCGCCCTCCAGCTCGCATGCGAGGGACCCACTCCTCAACGGCAACTCTATAGGATCCAGTCTCCGTATTTCATATCAAGGCTCCCACAGTCTCATAGCTACTTTAAGCCATACTCATGGAATCTATATACTTATTTCCTCAATATTACGTGAGGGACGCACCCATACCACCTCTCAGTCATCAATATCACGTGAGGGACGCACCCATACCACGTCTTAATATAATCAAGTGACCTCGTCACATACATCTCAATGCCAGAGTCCTCATAAACGTTTAAGTTTCCATACTTTATTAAAAGTCATTCAAACTTCCATCACAGTACAAGGGTTGGTAGGGCTAGAACAAACCCTTCAAAACGTACCCACAACCCTTACAAAATCTTTCCCTTTTTCCAGACATTTTCGTACCCTCCTTAGCCTAATCTTCCGTAGAAGACCCTGCATCATCATAAAAATCGAAGAAGCTGTCACGGCATGTCGTCGACGTGTGCCCCAACACTCCACAAGTCAAACAGGGTATTATTCCTGGTCCCTCAATGTAAGGAAAATTGGTCCTCTCTTTCCCTTGCCCGTGAAGTCCACAAATAGGGCAAATAACCTCAAGGGGGTAGGGGCAAAAAGTACAGTTGTGCCCCTCCTGATTGCACAACTCGTACATATACCGAGGCGCTATCTCCCCTACTGATTCTCCTACATTGGGATATCTCCCATATACTCTTCCGGAAAAGGGGCTAGATACACTTTGACATCCTCGGGGAATCTTACCTGGACGTCTCCGTTAACTTCCACAACGCGGTCTGGCCTGTTGGAGTTGTTGGAAGAAGAAGTCAGATTTATAGGATAGCTAGGAGTTCCTTTGTCCCACAACTCTGTATACTCTATGTTGCTCGACATATCTGTATCACAACAACAGCAACATATCAATGACAACAGCAATTCTAATCAAGCTAATCTTTATTTTGGGGAATTTTCCCTAATCATCATCTTGTATTTCTTGTTCTGGGGAGTTTACTATGTATCACATGCTATCTTTTGGGGAACTTTCCTATGCATCATATAATGTCTCTTGTTTGGGAACATTGCCAAATAAACATCTGGTATTTTCTTGTCCTTGGGGAAATTGCCAAATAAACACTCTTTGTATTTCTTTGTTTTTGGGGAAACTTCCTAAGTATCAAGTATTCGTTTCCTCCATTTGGAAATATCGGGGAAATATATCCTATTTTGCTATGTTTGATAAATCCAATTATTTTGACTGTACTTCCTTTGTTATCATTTATTGTTGTTCTCAGGTTGAATGTTTAGTCTAAGTCTAACGAAGTAAATTAATCCGGCCCCCGTGCAGCGGACTCCGAAGAGTCGATCAGTTGGGATTCTTATCTGTCAGTGAGACATGAAACCATCTTAATCTTACTTCGAAAGATTCAACCTTCCCATTTCGCTCTAATACCAACTGTAATGCCCCATCCTTTTTCACTTACTTTCCGAAAAATCAGAGTATATTTTTTTTTAAAGTGATAGAGAGCGGGACGTCACGACGGGAGCTTAATCCGGACTTCTAAAGTCTGACCCTTAACTGGCCAACCCTATGTGTGCATGAACTAAGTCGATGAAAATGGTTCACACATAGTAATTTATAATCTTTACGGAAATATAACATAAACTGACTGCGGATTATAATAGAACCTAAGGCTACTCCATTTTAGATAGCAAAGTACTTAGGCATGTAATAGCCCGAATTTTCGAAGCAATATATATTGGACATTTAATTATTTTAATTTGGAATTTGATGTGATGAAAATACCAAATGGATCAACTTTGGGACAAGGGTCCAAGAATGGCCCAATTGGGCCACAAATTGGATGAAATCCATTCAATGGGTCAATGAGAAGTAATTGGGTCAAAGATAGTCAATTTGAGTCAAAGTGGGCCCGATCACCATGTGGGACCCAATGGATCAAAATTGGTCCAAACCCTAAGGTAAAGGGGTAGAAAATAATCGGTTGGGCCGTGGGCCCAATGGTGGGCCAATTAATTTAAAAAGGGTGATTTGGAATTAAAACCCCTAAGTTAGTAATGAAATGAAATGGTATGACCAAATGGGGCCCACCTCCACCTCACCAATTGAGGTGGCGTGTGGACCAAGGAAAAAGTGGGACCAACCATCATGGTTGGATAAATTTAAGAAGACTAAGGTGGATTAAGGTAAATTAAATTGATTAAAATTATTGTAAAATTATCTAAGTTAAAAGCAATGGAATTAAAATAATATGGCCAAGTGGGGCCCACCTCCACCTCATTAAGTGAGGTGGCGGGTGGGGTAGGTATAGGTGGGGGCCGTCCACCATGGTTGACTTGGTCAACCATGGGTGGATTTATTAGATAGATAATTTAATGGAATTAAATTGGATGGAAATTAATTAACCTAAGTGAGGATTTAACTTAATTAATTAGGTTGATTAATTAGGGTCAACATAAACAAGTCAAAGAGGACATGGGAGCCATGCTTGGTGGTTGGGTCTCAACTACCACCACCAAAGTCAAGCTAGCCCATGCTTGGTGGGTGGGGAAGTTAATGTTGAGTGAAGGCCACTCCAACCACCTCCATCTCATTTCAAACTAACCCATTTCACTCTAGCCTCCTCACACACAAAAACCGTCCCCTACCTTGTAAAGGAAAAGAGAAGAAAACTTAGAAGAAGAAGAGAGAAAAAAAAGAAGGAGAGAGCAAGCCTTGGTCCATCCCCTCAAGATCAAAGGCTAAGATCTTGTTTTCCATCACCTTCCCCTCTCCCTCTCTCAAACTAACCCCATCTACATAGCCGATCCAAGCATATCTCACCATTGATCAAGCTCATCTTGACCGTCCATCAAGGAGAGGAAGAGAAGAGAAGGCTAAGGAAAGCCCAAAAGCAAAGAAGGACCGGAGGAGTCGTCGGGTGGTAAGATTTCTTAAAACAAGATTTTATTTTTTAGGATATGGAATCCATTCCTTAGACCAAATGTGGCCAAAAACGTTGTGGGCCATGGATCTAAGATCCATCAAAAGGTAGGATAAGAAATGGATAAAAATGGAGGAATGGATTAAGAAAAAGATGAAATGGAAAAATGGAATTTTTAAGTCTTTATTAAGCATACGAAAATGGGATTTTAATGGATTAATGGGCATAGGGTTCGGCCATGTAGCATGGCCGAACCCCATGGTCAATGATGGGTGATTAGAAGATGTATGCAATTAATTAGGATTTTGTAAGTAGGAAAAATGGTTAAGGGTTTTTAAGTACAAAAAATGATTAGTGGTTTTTATGAAGATCTTAAAGTTGGTGATAGATAGTAATTTTAATGGATGAAAAATGATAGAAAGTAATGGAGAAAATAATAGTTGCAAATGGATTTCCAAAGTGTATGACATAAGTTTTAGATGGACCAAATGAATGATATTATTGATTTTAAATGGAATTTTTAACAAAGAAAAATCATGGACAAATGTTCATAGAACTTTGGTCTTAAATGGCTCTAAGAAAGGTGGGCCATGAACCATGGGTTCGGCCATGGTGTATGGCCGAACCCTATGGTAATGGTTTGGGATTTCTAAGCATGGAAAATAATGTAGAGGAATGGAAATTTGAATAGATTGGTAAGTATGGTATATAGCATTTTTTTTTTATGGAAATGAGGATTTAGATGGATGATTTAATCTTCATTTGGAAGTATGTAAAATGGGTGAATGAAACCAAGAAAAATGGAGAAAGAAACATCATGGGTTCGGCCATGGTGTATGGCCGAACCCATGACCCAATTTTGGATAAATTTTAGTCTAAGGTTAATGTGTGTATCAATGCTTAGGCGTTTGTTTTTAAAGGGCCAAAATGAATGAAGGTTAGTGATTTTTAATGAAGGTAAAAAGAATGGAAAATGATGGAAAGAGATGACAAATTTAAATGGATTTATGAGTATGTAAGTGATGATTTAAATGAGATGAAAAATGGGGACTTAAATGGATGTTTTAATTTCATTGGAGATTGGATTAAAGGGAGTAAAATGGACCCAAGAAAATGAAGATAGGGTACCATGGGTTCGGCCATGGTGTATGGCCGAACCCATGATCCCTTGGTGGGCCACCTTTAGGGCCAAAATGTGAAAGGACATATGGGGTTAAATATTTTTCAAAATTAAACAATAGGTGGCTGATTTTGATATGTTATGGAATTATAAATGGGTCTAAGTTATGGATGAAATTTAGACTTAAAATAGACATAAGTGGGTGAATGATTAACCATAGAGGAGAGAGTGGCAAAATGGTAATTATTAGCCACTTTGAAGAACCATGGATTCGACCATGGTACATGGCCGAACCCTATGTGGATGAGACATGAAATTGAATGCATTCTGAATGATTAATTGGAACGGATAGTTGCTGCGTTTAGGTTCGCAAATTTGAGTATTTAAATGGCCAAAGAAATTGGATTTATGTATGTATTTTAACCAATGGATAATGGACTAAGCTGAGGGCTGATTTTTGATAAAATGGTAACATAATTAATGGCCATCAATGGGTCTAAGTAGATGGATCAATTATGAACTTAATCATGGATAACATATGGACTAATTCGGTAAATGTAATAAGGTATCGGACGTCGCAAACGGTACGCGATCGGCGACCGGATTATCGAACGGAAAACATAATGGAACGCTACACGGTATTCGGTAGGATTCCTACCTTTTTGTAAGCGATGGATATGTGATGGTATTTTAGATTATTTTGATTTGTCTTATGATGGATTTATGATTATGATTTATCTTATGATGAGTTTTAAGTTATGAATCATATGGATTATATTTTAACATTATGCATTATATGACTATGTATGGTATATCAAAATTATGGTTTATCTATATACTACATAGCATAATGCACTACATCTCATGCATGGCATGGGCCGAAAAAAAATAAACAAACCGGAGTCCATGCTCCGTCGGGGCGACCGAGAAGCAAACATGGGGATAGCTGAGGGGCCATAACCGGAGTCCATGCTCCGTCGGGGCGACCGAGAATTAGACATGGGGATAGCCTGAGGGCTATAACCGGAGTCCATGCTCCGTCGGGGCGACCGAGAAGCAAACATGGGGACAATACATTGTATGATCATATGGATGATGGGTGAGACACATGACATAGGCACCCATGGCATAACATTCATCACATGCTTATTTTGTTATATGTTATTTTATCGGTATGTGTATTATCACTAATCCATGTGCTAGCCCTACTCGGAGTCGTACTGGGCGCGTTGACTAACGCCCTACTTCTACCCTAGCTGATGACGCAGGGGATGGCGGAAGCGGTGGACATGACAGGAGCCAAGCTTAGGAGCTTGGGCAGCCCAGTCTTAGTTTATTTACGTTTACATTTTGGAGATGTAATTTTAAAGTAACTTAGCTTGTCGGGTTGTATAAGTTTACATTTCTTGCGATGGTTTGGACGTTACTTATGGACGATTACATTTTGTGATATAAATATGAACATAGGGGCATTTTGGTAATTCAATGTTGTATCTTTCCTTCTATCTAAAAGCCGGTAGGATAGACTCTATTATCATGTTCCGCAATAATTATAATCCGCGAGCTTACTTCTGCGCGTGAACCGTTCTCGTGGACTTAGCTCCGCGCACGTGTGGGGTTGGCCAGTTAAGGGCCAGGTTTTAGAAGCTCGGACTTAACTCGCGTCGTGGCGTCCGCGCCCTCTCTCACTCTTCTATTTAAAAAAAACAAAAAATAGACTCTGATTTTCGGAAAGCGGGTGAAAAAAGGCTCGGCGTTACAAGCCACTTAACCAAAAGTTACCTTAACTTAAACATCCAAATAACCCTTCCAAACCATAGCAAAAATATCTAAGTTATTACATGCCGACATCTAACTATTCAAATTACAAGTTCATATAACAAAGACATCCAATCACATATCCAAGCTCCTACGCTTGGCTTCTTTCACGATCATCGATCCCTTCCTTTCCTGTGTCATTCACTAGGGTATAAGTAGGGCGTTAGAACAACACGCCCAGTAGGAATTCTAAATAAGGCTAACACATGGGTTAGTAACAAAATCATATATAATATCGTATCCTCAAAACCATATGAAATCATGCCATGCCATATGTCTTATGCAATGAGTCCCACCCATCACACTACATGTAACCTCTTGATGGAATTCTCCTCATCAAGGTATCCCCACAGTGGTCTTTCAGATGCCCCGACAGAGTGTGGCCTCCGGATTCTTCTTGATGGGATTATACACATCAAGGTCTTTCCACGATTGCCTTACGAACACCACGACGAAGCGTGGCCTCCGGTTACAAACTTCCCTCCCATGCCATGCATGAGATGTACATGTCCATATGCTATGTAATATAAATAACCATAGCATTAAAAAATCCACATTTGAAACATAATATATTTACAACATAAATCATCAAAATAAAGATAAAAACGTATTAGATAACCATGTTCCAATGAGGTAGAATCCTACCCAAGACAACCAAGGTGTCCTTGAGCTTTAAACTGGCAACCGTTCATGATCGTGCCCCCTTTGTGGAGTCCCGTTACCTTATAACATATCCATAAATTAAACCAATAACCTATTTGATTTGTAATGGTATCTAAGTCCAAAAACGCAACTTGTGGGGTCCGGCCATACACTGTGGCCGAACCTCACCTATTTGATTTTTAATCCTTCCTTTGATCCATTACTCCCTCATTTCTTAGTTAATCACTTAACCATTTAATCATCCACCATTGTTAACCATCTAATCAATAAAAACTTTCCTCATGGGGTTCGGCCATGGTGATCTTCCATTTTTTTTCTCATAATTACATTCTATGCCATTAATCGTCCATGGATAATTACTTGACTTAATTACTTATGACCAAGTCCCAAAAATGATTCACAAAAAGGTTCATGGGGTTCGACCATACACCATGGCCGAACCCTTTGATACCTAAATCCATAAATAGCACTTGGTGGGGTTCGGCCGTACACCATGGCCGAATCTCACTCTTTGGTTTTGGTGCTCCTCTTTTCCATTCTTTTTTATCCAACAGTCCAATACCTTTCTAAATTATTAACCATCTTCAAAATTCATTACAAATGACCACACTATCCATCATTGTCTCTCCATGGGGTTCGGCCATATACATGGCCGAACCCTATGGTTCTTTATTTCCATTAAAATCTATTATACATCTATGATTGGTTCTCATACCTCCATCCATTTAAATCCTTTTAAAACTTTAACAAAATCAAACACATACACTTATGATTTCCTTCCTTCAATTTCCTTCCTTCAAATCCAATAAAATCAAAACAATGTATTTTCATGGGGTTTGGCCATACATAATGGTCGAACCTATGGTCCATGTTCTTCCCTTTTAAACATCATTTTAAACACATAAAACTTCTTTGACTCTTTCCATGGGGTTCCGCCATACATCATGGCCGAACCCTATGGTTCCTTATCTCCTCTTTTAAATTCAATAACCATGATTTTAACCCTTGATGGGTTTGGCCATACAATGACCGGATCATGTTTCCTTGACCATCTTATTTAACAAGAGTTTATTGAGCACTTACCAATCCCGCGACTCCTCTGGTTCTTTCACTCCTTCTTGCTCCTTTTCTTCCTTAGTCCCTCATTCCTTCCTTCTTGATCTTTAGCCGAGACTGACCTTGCTGGAAACCACTTGGAGTGGTTCGGCCAATAGATGTTTTTGAGGGAGAGAAGAATAACCAAGAGAGAGAGGGAGAGAATGAAATGAACACAATCTTGTTTTGTTCCAATGGAGTGGTCGACCAAAGATAATGCCTTTTGGTTAAACCCTTGTGTAACTCCCATCTCCTTAACCTCCCTCCTTAATGCTTCCCTTGGGGGTTTCATCCATGAGATGAAACTCCTAAGGCTCCAATGGCTGCAATGGGTATCTTGGCTTACAAAACCGTTCTCTCTCATTAGTGACCATTTTGGGGGTTTCATCCATGAGAATGAAACTCCCACCTCCAAATGTGAACCCCTTGTTTAAATTTGAAATAGCCATAACCCCTCACCTTTCCATTAATGGTTCACATGGGGGTTTCATGCATGAGATAAAAACTCCCCATGCATCCAACGTGTGCTTACCTTGATGTTACCTTGTGTAATCTCCACAAAACGCCTCCTCTCCATTTAATTCCCATTTGGTTTTCATGCATGAGATATACCTCCCATGCATCCAACGTGTTCCATTGTTTGAATTTTGAAAACAACCAAACACCTTTCATCTACACACTTCACTCACTTAAAATAAATATTCCATCCAATTCATTCAATTCAAATTTATTTAACTCACTTAACTCAACTCATCCATTTAATTCAACTCAACCATTTAATTCAACTCAACCATTTGATTCCATTTCCAACTCAAATCAGCCCCAACCAAGTTAAGCTTGGACTCACTTGGTGGTCAACCAAGTCAACCATGACACATTGGGTCCCTTTTGGGCATTTTGACCCAAATAGCCACCTTGACCCAATTAAATGTATTTTACCCATTTACCCTACATTGAACACTCATTCCATAACCGTTAGGTCTTAATTGGGCCATTGTCCAACACCTTACCTATCTAAGGTCCATGTCCATTAATTCATAATTTAAATGGACAAAATTCATGTAAATTGATATATCTTGAAAATCTGGGGTGTTACAAGAAGAAACTAGATCTATAGGATAATTAGGGGTTCCTCTGTCCCACAACTCTATATACTTTATGTTGGTTGACATATCTGTATCACAACAACACAAGCATATCAATGACAGCCACAGTTCTAATCAAACTAATCTTTGTTTTGGGGAATTTCCCTATGTATCACATAATTTTGTTTATTTTGGGGAAAATCTTGATGTTCCTTGTTTTGGGGAAATTGCCAAATCAGCATCTTGTATTTCTCATTTTTGGGGAAACTTCCTAAGTATCAAGTGTTGTTTCTCAATTTGGGGAAAAATCTGGATGTTTCTCATTTTTGGGGAAATATGTCCTATTTTGCTATGTTTGATAAGTCCATATTTATAGTGATTGTCCGTCCCTTGCTGTCATTCCTTTTTCATCAATTGTTGCTCTCAGATTGAATGCTTTAGTCTGAGTCTAATAAAAGTAAATTAAGCCAGCCCCCATGCAGCGGACTCCGAAGAGTCGGTCAGTTGGGATTCTTATCTTATCAGTGAGACATAATACCGTCTTAATCTTACTTTGAAAGATTTTTCTTCCCGTTTTGCTCTGATACCAACTGTAATGCCTCGCCCTTTTTTACTCTCCAAAAATCAGAGTCTATTTTTCTTTTTAAATAAAGTGTGAAAGAGAGTGGGAACGTCATGACGCGAGCTAAGTCCGAGCTTCCAAAGCCCGACCCTTAACTGGCCAACCATGCGTGTGCGTGGACAAGTCCACTAAAACATTTCACACGCGATACTACGACTTGCTGAATACCCATTGCAGAAATAACATCGGATTACAACATTTACTTAGCAAGGAAGGCAATTAATATAAATTAACTTCATCCAGATTAATCATCATTCGATCCATAGCAAATGGTCTAAGCTATTACATTCCCAAATACTAGCTACTCAAATTACATTGTCCATGAATAAACTTAAATAAAGTGAAACTAAATTATCCAAGCTCCTAAGTTTGGTTCCGATCGCGTCCTTCATTCCGTCCATTTCCTGTGTCATCGTCTAAGGTAGAAGTAGGGCGTTAGACAACGCGCCCAGTAGGTACTCCGAGTAGGGTCAACACATGGATTAGTATAACAAAACACATAGATATAAATAATATCAAAACCATGCAAGTCAATGCCATTCCATGGGTGTCGTATGCCATGAGTCCCACACATCATCCATAACACAATCACATAATATCCTTTTGATGGAAAATCCTCATCAAGGTATCCCCACGAATGCCTTATCGGTCGCCCCGAACGGAGCGTGGACTCCGGTTACATTACAAACATAGTATCCTCTTGATGGAAAATCCTCATCAAGTTATCCCCACGAATGCCTTATCGGTCACCCCGAACGGAGCATGGACTCTGGTTACATTACAAACATAGTATCCTCTTTATGGACAATCCTCATCAAGGTATCCCCACGAATGCCTTATCGGTCGTCCCGACCGGAGCGTGGACTCCGGTTACAAATCCATAGGAATCAGTGTAGATTGCTCCCCACGATTGTTTTTCAGTCCCACCGAACGAAGCGTGGACTCCGTTTACATCACAATCATCATAACCCGGAATCATTATGGATTCCTCCCCACGATTGTTTATTGGTCCCACCGAACGAAGCGTGGACTCCGTTTACATCGCAATCATCATAACCCGGAATCAGTGTGGATTCCTGCCCACGATTGTTTTATCAGAAAATCGAATGGAAGCGTGGACTCCCCTCATTTGATCCCTCCCATGCCATGCATTAGATGCAAATGCCAACATGCTATGTAATATTAAACATCATAGCATTTAAAATTCCATAATTGAAACATATCATTTGATAACAAAATAACTCATCAAAAACATGAATTAAAATCATCATATATACATATTCCATGGTTTTCAATAAGGTAGGAATCCTACCGACGTCCATTTATCGGGTCATTGTGTTTCCATCCAAAAATCGATCACCGATCGCCTCAAGCCGATCGTACACCGTTTGTGAAATCCCGTTACCTTATTACATTTAACACATACATATATCAATTTGGTGATCCATTTAATCTAATAAAATAACCAAATTAATTATTCCAATTGATTTAAACCATTCCCTTCATCCTTCCAATTTAACCTAACCATTTGGAAAATCATATAAATATTTCATTTCTAAAATCAGTCGGTTTCCCGCTGTCCACTACCCACTGTCCACTGTCCACCAAAACTCACTTGTGGGGTTCGGCCATACAACATGGACGAACCTCACTCTTTGGTTTTGACCTCCTTTTTAACCCTTGTTTTATTTTACACAAAATGGGTCCAATACCATCCATCTTTTGATTTATTCATCCAATCACATAAGGTAATCATTTAACAACCTAAGTCCATAAAGATGTCATCTTCATCATACACCTAGGCTCATGAAAAGCCTTTCATGGGGTTCGGCCATACAACATGGCCGAACCCATGGTTCCTTATTTTGTCATTTCTCATCTTAGCCACCATTCATTTTCATAGTTAATCACCTAACTTATTTACACATAACTTAGGTCCATGAATGATTTATTAACATAAACATAGATCCACAATAATTTCCTCCATTTCTTAGCTTGATCATTCATCCTTTAAACAAGCATATATCTACCAAAAGATCCATCAAAATGGTTCATGGGGTTCGGCCATGGTCCTTTGTTTCCATTTTTCTTGGTCTAAATACATGTAAATCCATCAATATTTCTCCATCATTTCATCCTTTAAAAACCCATTAAAATTAATAACCTACTTCCATTCTTTTCATCCTTTAAAACCCCATTAAAATTAATAATATACCTCCATGGGGTTTGGCCATACAACATGGCCTAACCCTATGGTTCATCATTTCCTCTTAAAAAAATCACATCCCCATATTTAAATCACTTAATGGGATTCGGCCATACCTCATGGCCGAATCCCTTCCAATCCCTTTTGAGTTCTCAAGGGTCCTTATACATAACAATCTAGGGTTTTGTCCATTTTTCCATCTCATTCCTTGGATGGATTTTGAATCCATGGCCCATAACATTTTGGCCAACCATTTCCAATCTATATGGAATGTTCCCTTTAATCTCTTTTTACTTAATAAA
Source organism: Chimonanthus salicifolius (assembly GCA_013350335.1). Taxonomy (NCBI): domain Eukaryota; kingdom Viridiplantae; phylum Streptophyta; class Magnoliopsida; order Laurales; family Calycanthaceae; genus Chimonanthus; species Chimonanthus salicifolius. The sequence continues at coordinate 61,114,768 of CM023540.1, forward strand.
ATCTTCACAAGTACCACTTACCGATTCCGCGACTCCTCCGATCTTCTTTCATTCCTTGGTCTTTTCTTTCTCCTCCTTGATTTTCTTTTGTTCCTTAGTCTTTCATTTCTTCCTCCTTGATCTTCGGCCAAAGAGTGGTGCTTGATTAAGATGAAAATCCTAAGAGTGGTTCGGCTAAGGAGGAGGTTTGAGAGAGGGAGAGGATTTGAGAATGGAAAACCCTAAGTCTTTTCTTTGTCTTGTGAGAGATTGGCCAAGGGGTGGTGTCCCTTGGGTTATGCCCCTTTGTAACAACCAAAACCCTTCATCTCCTTCATTAATGTTTCCTTTGGAGTTTCATCGCTTGAGATGAAACTCCCACCTCCCCAAGGTGTATGCCTTAGGTTATGCCCCTTTATAACAACAAAACCCTTCACCTCCCTCATTCATGTTTCTTTTGGAGTTTCATCCCATGAGATGAAACTCCCACCTCCCCAACGTGTATACCTTTTGGGTTTCCTCCTTCGAGAAGGAAACCCTCTATCTTCCCACTCTACTCACTTAAAATGAAAGTCCCATTAACTTCCCATTCAACTCACCTTAACTCAAATATTTTTAATTCTTTTAAACTCAAGACTTGTACTCATTCATTAACTCAATTCCTTGATTCCATTTTGAACTCACTCAATTGAACTTAATCCAATTTAATTCAGCCACACCTTAACTAAACTTGATCTCATTTGGTGGTGTCTTTTGAGATGAAACTCCTCATTTCTTTCATAATGGTTGTCTTCAACCCATGAGATGAGACCTTCCATCTCCCCCAACGTTGGTGCATGTCTTCATCCCATGAGATGAGACACTCCATCTCCCCCAACTTTGGTGCATGTCTTCGTCCCATGAGATGAGACCTTCCATCTCCCCCAACGTGTGGATCTTGATGGTGTCCCTTGAGATGGAACTCTCCATCTCCTTATTTAACTCATCTCTTTATTTCAGCTCATCTCTTTAATTCAACTCTATTTAACTCACTTAAAATCAACTCAATTTAATTCAATTTGGATTCATTACCAACTCAAAATAATTCAACTCAATACTTGGATTCACCCATTTATTTAAAATCAGCTAATAAATGACCCATTGGGTCCCAAATTGGAAATTGGCCCATTTAAGTACATTTACCAATTGTTTTCAAACCAAACCCTAATCATCAATTCATCTTGACCCATTGGGTCCCAATTGGGCATTTGACCCAATTAAATCACACTTATCCGCTTATCTTCATTCAAACGCTATCCATGACCCGTCTGGTCTTAATTGATCCAATTAAATATATTCTTACCAAATCCACTATCTATTGGATCCTAATTGGGCCATTGACCCAATTAAATTTATCCTTTACTCAATTACATTCCAAACCCATTTACTTTGACTCATCTTAATAAATTAATCACCCTTTAATTTCACTCTTAAGAGGGAATTTCCTTTATTTCCTGGGTTAAGATCTCGGGGTGTTACAATACTTGCAACCCGTGATGAAAAACATTGGACCTCTATCGAATATGAGATTATTGAAAATTTTTTGCAACTCTTTGGACTGTACAATGGAAGGCTCCACCTCTCATAATCAAATGGAGAATCAAGTGAGAGGTGAAAAATTCAAATGTTTTATAGCCTCCATTGGTGATGATCAAGAGGGCCCCTCTAGTAAAGAGGATAGTGAAGAGGATCTTGATGAGGATGATGATGACCTCCAAGAATCCTATGATGCCTTGTGTTTAGAGAGTATGAGGTTGGCTAAGGATCTTGATAAAGGAAAAATTGAGAATGCCAAACTCTCTACCCAACTTCAAAATGCAAATGTTGAAAATGATTCTCTCTACAAATGATGAAATATTAAAATTAAGAGAAAATCAAATGTTGCATCAAGAAAAGTTAAAAGTTTTTGAAAATGAAAAATTGAAGCTAAATGAAGTTGGAAAATGTCTTAGAGATGAAAATATGAAATTGAGCTCAAACTTGGAAAATCTACAAAAATCTCAAGACATAGTTACCCAAGGGGAGCTAAAATTGGAAGAACCTATTTTGGGTAAACCTTATGGTTGGCATGGTATTGGACATTCTCAGTCAAACCTAAAGAGACCCGTGAACCAATTTATATTAGGTAAAACCCACGCCACACACACTTCTATAGTAAAATGCTTTTATTGTGGATTAACTGGGCATTTAAAGCATGAGTACAAGACAAGAAGAATGCAAGTTAAATCGAAGATGGCTAATGGTCTTTCTCCAAGAACAAAGAAGATAAAGAATGATATGATTGGAAATTCACACCATACCATGAAAAATAAGGTAAATCGTTATGTGAATGTTCCTAAGAAACACATTGCACCTCACTCCATCCATCATTCCTACATTTTAAAATCTATTAGGGATGAGTTAAGACCTCCTTATAATATGATTTGGAACAACAAAAGGAGGGTCTTGTTGTAATCTTTTGGACTTGGATGAAATGTTCGATATGGTAGAATTAAATTGCCCAAAGTCCAAGAATTTGAAAGGAAAGGTCTGGATAAAAAATTCATATGGATCCCCAAGGGATAGGACCTTACTCATGTCCTACATGGTCTAAGACTTGTGCTTAATTTGAGTATCTCCAGACCAAGTGTAGTTGAACTCAATCTTCATTCTTGTGAGTTCAAATAGCTCGTGTGCTATGACATGGCACATTTGACTCAAGCGAGCCTTGATTGTACTTTTCCTGGCTATATTATATGTCATGCTTGATGAGTCATACATGTATGGACTTTCGATTCCAAGTCCTACAGTGGTTGCTCAAATGTGTTATGGTTTACCAAAGTGGTTAACACATTTGAAGCATGGTTGAAATCTCCTTAGTATCTTGCCTTTAATCCCATGTTAACTATTGGTATATGTTTTGGGGATTGAATGTGTGCAAGATACTTGTGTGGCATATATACATATAATGATAGAATCATGTTTATTTTATGCCACATGGCTTTTAAAATCAAGAGGGAGATTTCAAAAGAAAAAAGATTTATAAGAATTTTTTTGTGTTTTGTTCTTCCGACACATCGTTGAGTTGATGTATCGAGGTTTCGACCCATCGACATCGTCGATGTATCGTGGATGCACAAATGGTTTTGGTCTGTCTCTGTTGCATTCCATGTTCATATATATGTAAATCTTTGTTGGAATGTGTGTTTACATGTAGGCTTGCACTTAAATGCCTTAATTTTTGGAATATATCATGTTTTATCTCATTCCTTGTTCTCAATTAGGTGTGTAATTTTGGAATGAATGATGTTGTGCATTGCCTCATGTATCTCTCCTGTATGTGCTTGCATTCTTGGTTTCATCTCTGTACTTAATTGGTAGTATCTTGCATGTGAGATGATCTTGTGCACATACATAGTGTTGTTTCATTCCCAGTTTATAAACTTTTTGAATGTCTTGTGGAATGAAACTTGATACATGCTTGTGAATGGTATTGATGATCCAAATGTGATCAAATGCTTAAAATAGGAATCCATTCATGTACCATTCAAGAATTTAGAACTTAAATGGAGCATTCCAATTTGAATGGTAATTTTGAAAAAAGCATCGGAGCAAAAATGGTTTTGGACAAACACTTGTATGCTCAACATGTAGATCATTTCCTTGATTGGTATATCTTGGTGCATTTGAGGATTTTTTGCAAGTTTTTGTTGGATATGTCATGTCATGAGCTCTTATCATTTTGCTTTTTTTTTTTTAATGTCATATCTCTCATACTTCATTACCATGCTTCTCATTGGTATATTATGTGAAATGGATGTATGTCTTATGTGCTTTTCATTTTCATTCCTATTCTCTTCATTGGTTCATGTTATGAGGAATGAATTGTGTTCATAAGCACCAAACTTTTGTTAAGCCTTGACTGCCTTATCACATGACATCACACATGGGCAATGTTCTTTCAAATGGTATATTGAATATGCCCAAGGAATTGGATTTGGTTTGGATCAAACATTTTACATGGACTTTCAAAGGTACATTGATCTAAAATCCAATATATTTGTGCAAATGTTTATAATTTGGTTGAACCTTCAAATGGCACAAATTGGTGTATGAATGTATGGACATTCATTGGCGTTCAAAGGTGGATTGCAAAGTTTGTTTTCATGTGGACCTACATGCATTACAAGCACACACACATTCATCCCTCAAATTGGAAAATCTTATAGGGATGGTTTTATGTTATTTCCATGTCTTGCTATGCACTATCTTGGAAAATATTAGACTTTGTAAATGTGTTTTTGGAGAAATGTTCAAACAAGAAAAATCTTCCTTCTCCAAAATATTGTTTATGAACCTTTGTTGTGGCTTTCATCTTTTAAAGGTAAATCTTAAAACCAAATGGGTTTTGGTAATGAAAGGCAACATGGTTAAGTGGTCCAAATGTTAATAGACTTGGTGCATTGTGCTCTCAAAATATTGAGCTAGAGAGAGCACACCTTGGAATGTTCATGGGAGGAAATTAGCCTCCAACTTCCAAATGCTTAATGGGTTTCCAAGGATAAGTTTTTTTGTTCATTCATTGAACCTTCATTGATATATGTTGTGTTGAATGAACTTGACTTTTGATTTGATGTATGTGTACTAATATTGGTAAATCTCGTTGCATCATCTCATCTTTCATGAACTATGTGCTAAAACTTGTGTATAATGGATATTGTTCATGATATTTTCACTCATATGCACTTCTCATGGAGAATATATTGTATGAGTGATTCCCTCCTCTTTGCATGCATAGTTGTTGTTCGAACTTGGTGTATTTTTTTGAAAATGCATGTGTCCCTCTTTCTCCATCTCCTCTTAGTCCATCTATTGGGACTTATTGAAGAACACTAACTGTGGTATATTTGTGCTTATTACCCTTTGTCAATTTAGGACAAAAAGGGGGAGAAATCTTAGAAGCTTGATGTAAGCTTTGGGTAGTTTTTGGAAGCTTGAAAGTATGTTTAAGTTAAGGGGGAGAAAGATAGAAGCCTTAAATAAGCTTATAAGGAGGAGAGTCTATGATTAAGGGGGAGATTAATCATTGAATATGTAATAGCCTGGAATTTTTAAATCAATAAAACTGTGGCTATTATTTATTTTAATGGTGGAAATTGGAAATTTGATGGACTAAATGGTGAATGGATCAAAATATGGACAAAGGCCCAAGTATGGCCCAATGGACCATGGATTGGATTTAAAATCATTTAAATGGTCAATGATGGTCAATTGGGTCCAATACCCATTTGGGACCCAATGGGTCAAGATAATGTAAGCTCTAAGGTAAATGGGTAAGGGTGAATGTAATTGGGCCATGGACCCAATGGTGATCCAATTAGTTGGAATGGATTTAATTAAAATTAAATCACCTAAGTTGGTGATGAATTGACCAAGGTGACATGGCCGATTGGGACCCACCTCCACCTCACCAAGTGAGGTGGCGTGTGGACCAAGGATTGGTGGGGCCGGCCACCATGGTTGAATTGGTCAACCATGGGTGGATGCATGGAGGGAATGTAAGGAAATGGAATTAAATTAAATGGAAATTAATTAACCTAGTGATCTAATTAATTAATTAATTAATTAAGCTAATAAAAAAAGGTGGTCAAATGGTCAAATTTGGGAGACCAAACCACCTTATCACCAAGCTCAAAAACGTTGGCTTAGGTGGTGGTTTATCCCAACCACCACCATAAAGCATAAATAAAAATCCCATGTGGTTGGTGAGAAAATTAAATGGTGGAGTGTAGGTCACTCCACCAAAGGAAATGAACCTTATCTCTTTCTCTTTTCATCCAACTCATTTGATTCTCTCCCTCTCTTGCTTTCCACCACCGTCCCACACCAAGAAGAAAAGAAGAAAAAAAAAAAACTAAGGAGAAAAGAAGAAGAAGACTTAGAGAAGAGAAGTGCAAGCAAAAGTCACAACTCCAAAATCAAGAACTAGCATCTTCTTCCTCACCATCTCCTCCTTTCCCTCTCTCAAAACACACTCCATGGTGGCCGAACCCAAGTGTTGATGTTTTCATCTTGATCAAGCATCTTGACCAGAGAATTGTAACACCCTGGAATTTCAAAGTTACCAATTTATATGAATTTATTCATATTTACGGAATTGCCATTGTGAAGTATTTGAGTTGAATTTAAATGGGTCAATGGTTCAATCAAGACCCAATGGTTCGTAGTTTTGATTACAAAACAATAAATGGAGAAGATGTACATAAACGGGTCGAAAAATCATAATTGGGTCAAATTTTGTTAAATGGGTCAAAGTGGCCAAATCGGACCCAATGGGTCGTAGTTGACATATTTGACTATTTGGTGAGCTCAAAGCTTAATTGGGTTAAGATGAGTTAAATGTTTGAGTTGGGTTTGAGTTGAAATAAATGTTGGAGTTGAGTTGAGTGGAATTTATTAGTTGAGTTACATTAAATGAATAAGTTGAGTTGAGGGAGTTAAATTTATTGTAAGTGAGTGAAGTGTGTGAATGAGAGGGGAAGTGTTTTAATTCCAAATTTTAAGCAAGGAAAACGTTGGTTGCATGAGACATTTCATGCATGTAACGGCTACTAAGGAGATATGAGGGGTGGTTGTTTTGAGAGTTACAAATGCAAGGATAATGAGAGATGAATAAAGGAGAGAATGCAAACAATCACAAAGATATGCATAGACACGTTGGAACATGAAAAGGTTTCACTTCATGAGGAAACTCCCATTTGAATTATTAATAAGAGAAGGAGCCAAAGAGGGGGGTTACACAAATTCAAACCATAAGGGACGTTGGTTACTTTGGGAGTTTCATTTCATAGATGAAACCCCAAGGAACTTAAAGGATTCTAATTATGGAGAGATGAGTTACACAAGGGCTGAATTAACCTTGGGCTGATTTTGGTTAAACAAAGGGTTCTTTTCATTTTACTCTCTCTATCTCTCTTTTCCTTGGACTGATATCATTTCCCAAACACCAAGAACAGCAGCTGGTCGCGGATTTGTAATCAATCTTCGGTTGTTTTCTTTCACCAAATCAAGAGCACACATTGAGCAAAGGAGGGAGGAATCAAGGTTTCTCATCTAAAGCCAATATTCTTTCTCTCTCTACCTCTTTACCGTGTCCTACATTTTAAAAATAAGAGCAGCAGCTGGTTGCTTAATCAGTCCTTGACCATCAAGGAATCAAGAAGAAGGAGAGGCTAAGAAAGGGAAAGGAACAAGCCGGAGTGAAGATCAATTGGAGGAGTCGCGGAAACGGTAGGTTTTCGATAAACAATTTTTAAATCATGATCCGGCCATTGGATGGCCGAATCTAACAAGGGTTAAATATTGGTTGGAAGTGCATGATTAGGATGAACAAAAATATGCAATGGAGAAGACTGACAAAACAGTCAGTCGACTGAATCATTGATTCAGTAGACTAAACTGACAATGGATGAATCAGAAACAAGTTTCTTGGAGTTTCAGCCTACTGAACTATGGTTTCAGTCGACTGAACTGATGATGAACGAATCAGAAATAAGTTTCTGGGAGTTTCAGCCGACTAAATGAAGGATTCAGTCGACTGAACTAACGGTGACTGGAAGCAGAAAGAGTTTCTGGAAGTTTCAGCCGACTGAATATACGATTCAGTCGACTGAATGGATGTTTGTTAAACACGTAAATGAATGATTGGTAGTTCAGCCGACTGACTATATGATTCAGTCGACTGAAAATAAACTGGCAGAACAAACAGATGACCTGATTCAAAGTCAGCCGACTGAATCTGTGATTCAGTCGACTGAAAGGGTACGAACCATGTTTCAGCCGACTGAATGTGTATTTCAGTCGACTGAAACTGAACTGGCAAGACAAACAGACAATCTGACTCGAAGTCAGCCGACTGAATCTGTGGTTCAGTCGATTGAACTTCTGATTCAGTCGACTGAACGCGTAATTCAGTCGACTGAATCGAAATGTACAGTTTTGAATGTTAACTTGCTGATATGTAAATAAGGTATTGGATTTGCTAGAATGGTGTACAAGTCGTGAACGGGAGACGGTTCAAAAGAAGAGTCAATCTAAGTGAATTTGGTGTAGGTTTCCTACCTTTTTGTAACCACATATGATATTGCCGCTTTATGTTGATTTCGATAAGTTGTTTGAATGTTATGTTATATTTACAAATGGCATGTATGCATAGACATCTCATGCATGGCATGGGGTGATGATGTTGTTGTAACCGGAGGCCACACTCCGTCGGGGCGTCCGAAAGACCACTGTGGGGTACCCTGATGATGAGAATCCCAACAGGAGGAATCCGGAGGCCACACTCCGTCGGGGCGTCCGAAAGACCACTGTGGGGTACCCTGATGATGAGAATCCCATCAGGAGGAATCTGGAGGCCACACTCCGTCGGGGCGTCCGAAAGACCACTGTGGGTTACCTTGATGATGAGAATCCCGTCAAGTGATGGCTATGTTGAATGGTAATGGGTGGGACTCATTACATGTTCATTTCATACATAGCATGTTCTATGGAATTTTGTCACACACGTGTTATTATTATATTATTTGCATGATTTTGACTAACCATGTGGTAGCCCTATTCGGAAACACTACTGGGCGCGTTGATCTAACGTCCTATCTATATCCTTAGTGGATGATGCAGGGAAAGGGAAGAACGTGGATCGAGAAGAGGACCAAGCAAGGAAACTTGGGCGTTTTGAATGATTTGGAATGAACTTTGAATGGACTATTTATGGACTTGTCATTTGATTTATTCGATCACTGTAATTTGGTAATTAGTTATGCTGGCTTGTAATAAGTAGATAAGTAGATGCTGTGGATTGATTTATTTTGGATGGTTGGATTGAATGGTAGACTAAGGTTATTTGATAATTTTGGAGAATAAATCTTGTACTTTGCTATCTTAAGTTTTAAAATGGATCAGTCTTAGGATTTATTCCTCAGTTAGACTAAGACTAAGTATTATTCCGCAAGTTGTATTTGTACCATGTGTGGTTCAGTTTATGGACTTAATTCGTATACACATGGGCTTGGCCAGTCAAGGGTTGGATTTAGAGATCCGAACTTAACTCGCGTCGTGACACTCCGCCCCGATCACATGATTATTATATTTAAAAACAAAATGTAAACTCTGAAAATTAGAGTGAAAAGGGCTGGGTGTTACAGTTGGTATCAGAGCGTATCAGAGCGAAACGGGAAGTTGAATCTTTCGAAGTAAGATTAAAACGGTTTCATGTCTCACTAACGGATAAGAATCCCAACTGACCGACTCTTCGGAGTCCGCTGACTGGGGGCCGGATTAATTTACTTCGTGGACTCAGACTGAACAAATCAATCTGAGAACAACAGTGAAAGATAGCAAAAGTACAGTATTATAATTGATCTATCAAACGTAGCAAAATAGGATATACATCCCCCAATACTCCCCAATTGAGAAAAACAAACATAGGGAATTTAGAGACTCTCCCCTCAAAAAAAAAAATAGAAAACCAAGTTTTCTTATTTGGAAATCTCCCCAAAATTGTGAAAAATACAAACTGTACGAGGAAACTAAGTCAATAATGTTTTTATGACTTAGGGAAATGGCTCCAAAGAAAAGGATCCCTCAAAACCAGAAAGGGAAGGAAAAGGTGTTGCAAATCACGCAACATGAGAAAGTGTTATCACAACACGGAAAATCTGTGCATGAGAAGGAGTCGTCTATACATGAGAAAGACGTAACCCAACCTGATGAGGAGCGATCTGTTCATGAAAAGTCTCACAATGGGGAAGAATCACAGCACTCTTGGAGGGAAGAAGAGGGGAGTGAGAATGCATCACGGAAGGAGGGAGAAGGGAACAGTGGTGTACATATACCACATGTGCCGCCTGAGCTTCAGGGCTTAGTCCAAGCAGTGGTAACCTCTGTACTCCAGCAGCATATGAATGGGAGTGAAAGTTCCAGGGATGCCAGTGACCGGAGTATGGCACGAGAATTTCAACAACAACGTCCTCCCTACTTCAAAGGGAAGGAAGGGGTTGTCGAAGCCGAGCATTGGCTGAAGAAGATCACTCAGATCTTAAAATTACTTAAGATCTCTAGTCATGCTTACAGGATTCTACTGGCTACTTCACAATTGATAGAAGATGCCGATAAATGGTGGGAGGTGGTGGAGAAGCAGAGGGCACTCATACCAGTTAGGGAGAGGACGGCCATGACATGGAATGAGTTTTCAGCAACCTTTCTGGAACACTACTTTCCGGAGGAGGAAAAGAAGCAACAGACGGAACTTTTTCTGTCCTTGGTACAGGGCTCTATGACGGTGGCAAAGTATCACCGTGAATTTCTCAGTTTATCCATTTATGCATTCTATATGGTGGACACAGAACTTCGTAAGGCAAGAAAGTTTGAGAGGGGTCTACGGCCAAACATCAGGGCCAAAGTGACCATATTTAAGTGCACCACATTGGCTGAGGTGGTCAGCAAGGCCACAATAGCAGAACAGGAGTTGAATGCAATAGTACGGTTTGACAATCGTCGAGCTCCAAGTGGGAGGGGTGGGTTTCAGCCCAACAAGAGGTTCCGTCCGAACTTCAGTAGACCCTCACCACCTACTGGGTCCGCGGGGAGCTTTCCTCCCAACCAGCCCTCCCCATCTACATCAGTCACCCAGTCATTCAGAGGGGTGAACAACTGTTTCCACTGTGATCATCCGGGTCACTTCAAGAGAGACTGCCCAAAGCTCAATAAGCTCTCATATTCCAAAGGATCTTTCCGTCCACCAGCTAGGCCAACTAACTCCCGAGGAGGCAAGACTTATAATCAGACGGGACGGGCGCCTAATCCTACCGGATCTGGACGACTATTTGCTCTGGAACCTCCTAAGGATGTGGATCATTCTGTGATTCAAGGTATGGCCGTTGTCAATAGTTCTTATGCTTATGCATTGTTTGATTCTGGAGCATCGCACTCTTTTATATCTGCATCCTTTATAACTGCTACTGGAACACTAGTTCAAAAGCTGTCCACCACACTCACAGTAGTATCCCCTGTCGGAGACACGTCTTTGGGACCCATATGCACGGCCATAAATACAGAACTCGCTGGACTCAGATTTGAGTTCAATTATCTGGTACTCAACATGACTGAGTACGATATTATATTCGGCATGGACTGGTTGGCTGGTTATGAAGCCAATATTGATTGTTATCGCCGAAGAGTGACATTTTGGTCACCCGAGGGAAAGCAGTATATAGTTCGTGCCGACAAGCAAAGCAGACTGCAGGAAGGGTTGCATCATGTGGTGTTGAACAATATTGTCATCAACAAAGCACCAGTCACTGAATTTCCAGCAATTGTGAAAGAATTTGTTGATGTCTTTCCAAAAGAACTCCCTGGTATACCGCCTATGAGGGAGCTAAATTTTGAGATCAAGATGTATCCTGGTACCTCACCAGTGTCTCTACCCCATTATCGGATGGCACCAGCAGAAATGTCTGAGTTGAAGAAGTAGCTTGATGAGTTACTCAGACTAGGTTGCATTCGGAACAGCACATCATCATGGGGAGCTCCAGTGTTGTTCGTGAAAAAGAAGGACGGTTCACTCAGAATGTGTGTGGACTACCGGAAGTTGAATCAGCTAACTGTCCGGAACAAGTATCCTCTACCCAGGATCGATCATTTATTCGATCAGTTAAGGGGATCCAGTCACTTTTCCAAGATTGACCTGATGTTCGGTTATCATCAAATCCGGGTCAGGGAGGAAGATATCGAGAAAACGGCTTTCAGAACACGGTATGGACTATTTGAATTTGTAGTCATGCCATTTGGGCTTACCAACGCACCGGCTGTGTTCATGGACTTAATGAACAGAATCTTCCGTCCATATCTGGATCAGTTTGTTATAGTGTTCATTGATGATATCCTGATCTATTCCAAGAGTCTGGAGGATCATGTTGAGCATCTTCGAATAGTATTGAACACCTTGAGACAGAACCAGTTGTATGCCAAAGCAAGCAAATGCGAATTTTGGCTACCTGAGGTCAAATTCTTAGGGCATGTTATAACAGCTGATGGTATAGCCGTTGATCCGGCTAAGGTGGCAGCAGTAAGCGAGTGGAAAGCACCAAAGAATGTCACTGAGATCCGTAGCTTCCTCGGTTTGGCTGGATATTATAGGAAGTTCATCATGGATTTCTCTAAAATAGCATCTCCATTGACTCGACTCACTCAGAAAGGGGTCAAATATGAGTGGTCAGAGTTGTGCAATCAGATGTTTGAGGAGATGAAAGAGAGACTTACAACTGCTCCTATTTTAGTTTTGCCGGAAAGAGGCAAAGGTTATGAAGTACAATGCGATGCATCAGGAGAGGGACTGGGATGTTCACTCATGCAACGGGATCGTGTGGTGGCATATGGTTCAAGACAACTAAAGATACATGAACGCCTCTACCCCACCCATGATCTGGAATTAGCTGCAGTGGTCTTTGCTCTTAAAAGCTGGAGACACTATCTATATGGTGAGAAGTTTGAAGTCTTTTCAGATCACAAGAGTTTGAAGTATTTATTTGATCAGAAAGAACTCAACCTGAGGCAGCGTAGATGGATGGAATATCTAGCGGACTATGAATTTGCACTCCGATATCATCCGGGAGAGGCCAACAAGGTGGCAGATGCTCTTAGCCGTATGTCTCATGCATCAGTGGCATGTCTGATCAAGACCGAATGGGAGATGTTGAATACCATTCGTGAGTTCAATCTATACATCACAAACCATGGGAGTATGTACAATTTGATCATACAATCCAACATGGTTATAAAGATTGAAGAGGAGCAGCAAGTAGATCCGGAAATGGCAGAGACATAGGGAAAGATGTCTATTGGCGAGGTTGTACCGGATTGGGAATTACGACCAGGACAGGGTCTTATGTTCCGGGGTAGAATTTATGTGCCAAGAAGCTGCAGAAAAGAATTACTGATAGAGGCACATCAGAGCAAGCTCTCCATTCATCCGGGTAGCACAAAAATGTATCATGACATGAAAAGACATTATTGGTGGCATGGACTCAAGAAGGATGTTGCAGAGTTTGTGGCGCATTATTTAACTTGTCAGCAAGTTAAGACGGAGCACCAGAAACCACCAGGGTTACTCAAACCCTTAGCAGTGCCGGAATGGAAATGAGAGCACATTTCCATGGACTTTGTGACGAAATTGCCGAGGTCCTCGAAGGGCAATGACACTATATGGGTCGTGGTAGATCGACTGACCAAATCCGCTCATTTTATTCCTATCAAGATGTCGGATTCATCTGAGACATTGGGTCGGAGATATATCAAAGACATCATCAGATTACATGGTGTTCCTCGGACAATCATATCTGATAGAGATGGCCGATTCACCGGCAGGGTGTGGCAGAGTATGCAGTCAGCCATGGGAACAGATTTACTGACTAGCACAGCGTTTCATCCACAGACTGATGGACAATCAGAAAGAACAATACAAACATTGGAGGACATGCTGAGGGCGTGCATGCTAGACTTCAAAGGTGGATGGGAGGATCATTTGCCATTGGTGGAGTTTTCTTATAACAATAGCTACCAAGCAAGCCTTCAGATGGCACCATTTGAAGCTTTGTATGGTAGACCATGCAGGTCACCAGTGTGCTGGACCGAGGTCGGCGAACCTGCACTGATAGGACCCGAGTTGGTTGCAGAAACTACTGCACAGATCTAGTTGATACATCAACATTTGTTGACCGCACAGAGTCGGCAAAAGAGCTATGCTGATAAAAGGAAGAGGTTTCTCGAATTTGAAGTGGGAGACATGGTATTTTTGAAGGTCTTGCCACGAAAAGGGCACATGAGATTTGGGAAGAAAGGAAAATTGTCGCCAAGATATGTGGGACCGTTTTCAATTATCAGAAGGATGGGAGATGTAGCCTATCACTTGGCACTACCTTCTCAATTGGCGTCTCTACATAATGTATTCCATGTGTCGATGCTGAGGAAGTACAACCCTGATCCGTCTCATGTTTTGAATGTGCAAGATATAGATGTGCAAAGCGACGTCACTTATGTCGAGAAGCCGGTCAGAATATTAGAGAGTGAACAAAGGGTGTTGCGTAACCGAACGATTCAGTTCGTCAAGGTGGTATGGGATTGACATGGTGTTGAGGAAGCCACTTGGGAACTGGAATCGGAGATGAGAACATCTCACCCTGAATTGTTTGTATGACTTATTTTGAAATCCTACTTCGTTCGATTTTCGGGACGAAAATTATAAAAAGAGTATTGTATTGTAACACCCTGGACTTTCAAAGTTACCAATTTATATGAATTTATTCATATTTACGGAATTGTCATTGTGAAATATTTGAGTTGAATTTAAATGGGTCAATGGTTCAATCAAGACCCAATGGTTAGTAGTTTTGATTACAAAACAATAAATGGAAAAGATGTACATAAACGGGTCGAAAAATCATAATTGGGTCAAATTTTGTTAAATCGGTCAAAGTGGCCAAATTGGACCCAATGGGTCGTAGTTGACATATTTGACTATTTGGTGAGCTCAAAGCTTAATTGGGTTAAGATGAGTTAAATGTTTGAGTTGGGTTTGAGTTGAAATAAATGTTGGAGTTGAGTTGAGTGGAATTTATTAGTTGAGTTACATTAAATGAATAAGTTGAGTTGAGGGAGTTAAATTTATTGTAAGTGAGTGAAGTGTGTGAATGAGAGGGGAAGTGTTTTAATTCCAAATTTTAAGCAAGGAAAATGTTGGTTGCATGAGACATTTCATGCATGTAACGGCTACTAAGGAGATATGAGGGGTGGTTGTTTTGAGAGTTACAAATGCAAGGATAATGAGAGATGAATAAAGGAGAGAATGTAAACAATCACAAAGATATGCATAGACACGTTGGAACATGAAAAGGTTTCACTTCATGAGGAAACTCCCATTTGAATTATTAATAAGAGAAGGAGCCAAAGAGGGGGGTTACACAAATTCAAACCATAAGGGACGTTGGTTACTTTGGGAGTTTCATTTCATAGATGAAACCCCAAGGAACTTAAAGGATTCTAATTATGGAGAGATGAGTTACACAAGGGCTGAATTAACCTTGGGCTGATTTTGGTTAAACAAAGGGTTCTTTTCATTTTACTCTCTCTATCTCTCTTTTCCTTGGACTGATATCATTTCTCAAACACCAAGAACAGCAGCTGGTCGCGGATTTGTAATCAGTCTTCGGTTGTTTTCTTTCACCAAATCAAGAGCACACATTGAGCGAAGGAGGGAGGAATCAAGGTTTCTCATCTAAAGCCAATATTCTTTCTCTCTCTACCTCTTTACCGTGTCCTACATTTTAAAAATAAGAGCAGCAGCTGGTTGCTTAATCAGTCCTTGACCATCAAGGAATCAAGAAGAAGGAGAGGCTAAGAAAGGGAAAGGAACAAGCCGGAGTGAAGATCAATTGGAGGAGTCGCGGAAACGGTAGGTTTTCGATAAACAATTTTTAAATCATGATCCGGCCATTGGATGGCCGAATCTAACAAGGGTTAAATATTGGTTGGAAGTGCATGATTAGGATGAACAAAAATATGCAATGGAGAAGACTGACAAAACAGTCAGTCGACTGAATCATTGATTCAGTCGACTAAACTGACAATGGATGAATCAGAAACAAGTTTCTTGGAGTTTCAGCCGACTGAACTATGGTTTCAGTCGACTGAACTGATGATGAACGAATCAGAAATAAGTTTCTGGGAGTTTCAGCCGACTGAATGAAGGATTCAGTCGACTGAACTAATGGAGACTGGAAGCAGAAAGAGTTTCTGGAAGTTTCAGCCGACTGAATATACGATTCAGTCGACTGAATGGATGCTTGTTAAACACGTAAATGAATGATTGGTAGTTCAGCCGACTGAATATATGATTCAGTCGACTGAAAATAAACTGGCAGAACAAACAGATGACCTGATTCAAAGTCAGCCGACTGAATCTGTGATTCAGTCGACTGAAAGGGTACGAACCATGTTTCAGCCGACTGAATGTGTATTTCAGTCGACTGAAACTGAACTGGCAAGATAAACAGACAATCTGACTCGAAGTCAGCCGACTGAATCTGTGGTTCAGTCGACTGAACTTCTGATTCAATCGACTGAACGCGTAATTCAGTCGACTGAATCGAAATGTACAGTTTTGAATGTTAACTTGCTGATATGTAAATAAGGTATTGGATTTGCTAGAATGGTGTACAAGTCGTGAACGGGAGACGGTTCAAAAGAAGAGTCAATCTAAGTGAATTTGGTGTAGGTTTCCTACCTTTTTGTAACCACATATGATATTGCCGTTTTATGTTGATTTCGATAAGTTGTTTGAATGGTATGTTATATTTACAAATGGCATGTATGCATAGACATCTCATGCATGGCATGGGGTGATGATGTTGTTGTAACCGGAGGCCACACTCCGTCGGGGCGTCCGAAAGACCACTGTGGGGTACCCTGATGATGAGAATCCCATCAGGAGGAATCTGGAGGCCACACTCCGTCGGGGCGTCCGAAAGACCACTGTGGGTTACCTTGATAATGAGAATCCCGTCAAGTGATGGCTATGTTGAATGGTAATGGGTGGGACTCATTACATGTTCATTTCATACATAGCATGTTCTATGGAATTTTGTCACACACGTGTTATTATTATATTATTTGCATGATTTTGACTAACCATGTGGTAGCCCTATTCGGAAACACTACTGGGCGCGTTGATCTAACGTCCTATCTATATCCTTAGTGGATGATGCAGGGAAAGGGAAGAACGTGGATCGAGAAGAGGACCAAGCAAGGAAACTTGGGCGTTTTGAATGATTTGGAATGAACTTTGAATGGACTATTTATGGACTTGTCATTTGATTTATTCGATCACTGTAATTTGGTAATTAGTTATGCTGGCTTGTAATAAGTAGATAAGTAGATGCTGTGGATTGATTTATTTTGGATGGTTGGATTGAATGGTAGACTAAGGTTATTTGATAATTTTGGAGAATAAATCTGTAACGCCCCGCCCTCTCCGAGAAATCAGAGTCTAATTTTTTTTTAAAAGTAATAATAAAACATCGAAAAAGAGCGGGCGGCGTCACGACGCGAGTTAAGTTCAGACTACCCAAGTCTGAACCTTAACTAGCCACCCATGTGTACATGGATTAGACCATAACATTAACATGCGGAATAACCTAGATTAATTGCGGAATAGAAAGACTAGATAGCAAGTAACAGTCTTAAACATTATTTATCATTGATCAACCATCCAAAGTTATTATCCTAATCAAACTATAGCAAGTAATGACTTATTACATGTCCAACAAAAGTATTCAAATGACAGTAATATAAAGTAGTCCAGTCCATCATTCAAGCGCTTAGGCTTGGCTCCCCTCCCGGTCAACAACCTTTTCTTTCCCTTTGCTTGTACCTGCATACTCCTCTGAGGATAGAATTAAGGCGTTAGATCAACGCGCCCAGTAGGTTCCCGAATCAAGGCTACCACATGTTAGCATATAAAACATGCATATATATCATATTACATGATCATTAAAAACAGTAAAACCATGCTATGAAGTATGCACATGCAATGAGCAACCCCCATCATGTACCTTCATAGCCATCACTTGACGTGCCTTGCACCGTCAAGGTAAATCACAATACAACTTCCATCTCTTCATCATTGACTGATTCATATCACGTATTAGTCCTCCTGGCGGGACTCTCATCGCCTAAGGAGACCAATGTGACTATGATCATCATGTTACTCCTCCTGGCGTGACTTGCACCACCGAGGAAGACGTAACCCATAAATTGTAACACTGTAGAACCTTATTCTTTATCCCATGTCTATGCATGAGATGCAATGCTTGTACGCCATTTGTTAATGCATAATATAACTTTTGAAACACATAAGATAAAATAAGAGTCTCATAAGAAAACTGGGTAAAACTGTGGTTACAAGTAGGTAGGAAACCTACTGAAGAATCACTTCAGTGTCCGTTCTTTTTTAAGCTTTATCTGGTCACCGCTCGCAGTCGTGCACTGTCACAGAGATCCGTCACCTTATTCACATAAATCATGAACCAACTTTAATCCCTTACTTCATTTGATTCCCATTTTTGAGTCTAAGTCCACAAATACCAACTCATGGGGTTCGGCCATACACTAGGGCCGAACCTCATCATCTTGATTTGGTCCTTCTTTCAAGTCCTTCCATTATTGCCCATATTTACAATTTTTTCCATTGGCTCATCTTTTATAATAATTTATGACCATGAAAATATTACCCGAAACAAATGTTTATAGGTGGGGTTCGGCCATACACCTTGGCCGAACCACACTTATTTCACTTTGGTCCATCTTTCATCTCATGATTGTGACCCTTATTTACAAACATGCCATTGGTTCCAATAACTTTAACCTAGGTATTTAACTTAGGCTATACCCTTTTTCCAAGGTTATTACATGGTTCAGCCATCCATAGGCTGAGCCAAATCAGTAAGCTTATCACATTTAAATCTCATAAGAAACCCATAAACTTTAGTCCTTTTATCCCAAAAACAGCCCCATTATTTAAATACCAATTGGCTCTACCCCTTAGCCATGTTAAAACAAGATTCAGCCATACATTGGCCAACCAAAATCAGTAAACAATCACATAAAAGTCTCCACCATTGGTATGGTTTTATCTCTCCAAAAACCATACCAAAAACAGTCCACAAAGGTCCATGGTTTCCATGTTTCCCAACATGAAAACCAACCCTCTTTTACATGTGGTTCGGCCCTCCACGGTGGCCGAACCCAATGGTTATTCTTACTATTTTTAAACCTCCAATAATCATGTATAAACAGTACATTAATATCAGGTTTTAACTTTCAAAGAAACCATCCAAAACAATCCATAACAGTCTATGGTTTTCATGTTTCCCAACATGAAAACCAACACTCTTTTACATGGGGTTCGGCCCTCCATGGTGGCCGAACCCAATGGTTATTCTTACTGTTTTTAAACCTCCAATTATCATGTAATTAACTGCATATTATTATTAAGTTTTACTAATCAAACATCATCGAATAATTAGCCCAATTCATAGGGTTCGGCCATGCTCATTGGCCGAACACCATGACCTTTGGTAATGAACATTTAACCCTTTATCTTGGGTCTGAAACCAACACTTAAATCCATGCTTTAACCTCCTTCAAACATGCATTTTAAATCCAACAACAACATCTAATATCAGTCCCAAATCATATGGTTTTAATTTCCAAAAACTATCAAAAACAACAACTTGTTTCCATGGGGTTCGGCCATGCTAAGTGGCCGAATCCAATGGTCCATTTCCATCTTTTAATCCACTGATTTTAGACCATATAAACTTCAGTCCCTATGTCATTCAGATCCATGTTTTTAACCATTCTAAGACATGTATTTAAATCTTAAATCAAAACCCAAAAACAGTCCACAAAATCCATGGTTTTCATGTTTCAAAACATGAAAACCAAGCCATCTCTTACATGGGGTTCGGCCCTCCATGATGGCCGAACCCAATGGTTATTTTTACCATTTTAAATCCTCCATAATCAAGGTTAAAACCTTGGTATATTCAGCCAAAACCATGGCCCAATACACACCCATTTTATTAATCCAAAAGTCCATGAAACACTTACCAAATTCCAAGCTCTCTTCTTGCCTTTGGTCCTTGGTTTCTCCCTTTTATTTCTTCTTTTGTTTTGCTGTTTCGTGCTTGATCTACTGGTGCAAACACCTCTCCTGTTCCAGCTAGGAAAAACGAATTTGAGAGAGGGAGAGAGGGATGAAAATTCTTGGCTTACCAATGGTGAAAAATGGCCAACCTTGGTGTTTGTTTCCTTTAGTAATTCAGCCCCCAAGACCCCTCCATTCCCTCATAAATTCCTACCAAAAACGATGGGTCTTGGGTGCTATTCCAAGCACCCCTTGGTACCTGCCTATGCAGCCTTTCCACTCCCCAAGCAACACCTCCCATTTCCATGTCTTTCATTTAAATCTTAACATGAAAAACACCCCAACAAGTCCCCAACGTGTGGGACTTGTTTTGGTGGTTATGACTGAGCCAAACTCCTCCTATTCCCTCTGAATTCACTGATTTACAGTCCCATTGACTTCCACTTTGACTCACCCAACTCACATGTCCAACTCATCTCATTAATTGACAATCATTTAATGCATTTGAATCAACTCATTTTTAATTCAAATTAAATAAAACCAGTTCCACTTAACCTGATTTAACTCATATTTTAGCTCCCTTGAGGGTCCACACGGTCAACCATAGTCAACTCGACCCGTTGGGTCCACTTTTAGCTCCTTGACCCATTTTTGACTCCATGACCCAATTATGGTATTTTGGTCATTTGCAATTTGTTTTTACATGTGGATCAAGCCTACCCATTTTTGCTATAACTTATTTCCTATCAGTTCATCTTGACCCCATTTAATTTGAGCTTACACAATGGTCAAATCATCCATTAAGACCTGATGGGTCCCATTTGGGCCCTTTGACCCATTTAGCCATTTTCGTCCCAATTGATGTTCATTACTCATCCAATCAAACTTGACATCCATAATGTGCTCATATGATTTTATTTTGAGCAATGGGCCTCACTATTTCCTTACTTAACATCACAAAATAATTAATTTAACAACTCAGGGGCACTTTGGTAATTTTCCACTTCATTGAGAAATTACCCAACCAATCAAACTTGACATTTATAATGTGCTCATATGACCTTAATTTGAGAAATGGGCCCCACCATTTTCTTATTTACAATCATATTTATGGAATTCACCAATCCAGGGGCATTTTCGTAAATATTCATCTTATTGAGAAATCGGGGTGTTACAAAATCTTGTACTTTGCTATCTTAAGTTTTAAAATGGATTAGTCTTAGGATCTATTCCTCAGTTAGACTAAGACTAAGTATTATTCCGCAAGTTGTATTTGTACCATGTGTGGTTCAGTTTATGGACTTAATTCATATACACATGGGTTTGGCCAGTCAAGGGTCGGATTTAGAGATCCGAACTTAACTCGCGTCGTGACACTCCGCCCCGATCACATGATTATTATATTTAAAAAAAAAAAAATAAACTCTGAAAATTAGGGTGAAAAGGGCGGGGTGTTACAAGAACAAAGGAGAAGAAGAAAAAAGAAGGCCAAGGAGTCCAAGAGGAGAAAGAAAAGCCGAAGGAGTCGTTAGATTGTAAGTAATTCTTAAACAAGAATTTTGCATTTTAAGGGTTAAGAGGTAATTATGGAATCCATTTTCTTTGGATTGGTTGGTGGCCAAATTATCATGGGCCTTGGATCTCAAATCCATCCAATAAAAAGAGGAAGAATGGGCAAACCCTAAATGGGTAAATTAGGTTAAAAAAATAAATAAAGGAGGCACTAAGGACATTATGTATCTAAATTAATTAAGCATGGATGTATGTGGATTTTTGAAGGATGCATTAAGGATTTTATGTATTAAAAAAATTACTTAAGCATGGTAGGTGATTAAATGATTTTATTAGGGTTTTAAAGAATGGAAGCTATGGAGGACAATTTATGATTTTTAAGATTTTAATAGTTAAATGTTGGTAATTTCAAAGGGGTTTAAATGAGGAAATGCATGAGAGATGTGAATGATGTTGATGGCTCAAAAATGCATGAATGAATAATGGACCATGAACTTATGGTGATGGTGTTAGAATTTTAATGGGATTAGAGAATGGAGGCTATGTTAAGTGGTTAATGATTTTTAAAGTTTTAAATGAAAGAATGGTAGAAATTTTGAAAAGGGTTTTTAAATGAGGGAATATGGAGGAAGCTTAATGTTTTTATGTCTTAAATGTCACCAATGAATGATGAATCAAGTATTTTGGAACCATGAAGAATGAATGGGAATAGGGCTAAGTTAATGGACTCAAATATGGTTAAGAATGATGTTTTAAATATGTGATTTAAACCCCTTCAAGGAAGGACTTATGGTGGAGCTAATGATGTATATAGACCCAAGTAAAAAATGGGAAAAAGACATCATGGGTTCGGCCATGGTGTATGGCCGAGCCCATGACCCAATTATAGGTCATCTTATGGGCAAAAATTGGTATTATGCATGTGTTTAAAATTAATGGGGATTAAGTGAACTTAAGGGCTGATTTTTTTAATGTGTTCATGTCATGATTGATGAATCACTAATGGATCTAAATTGTGAATCAATTATGGACAAAGAAATGTACATGGTTAAGTGGATGTTTAACCATGGGAGAGGTAGTGGCAAAATCGTAAATAATGGCCAAATTCAAGAACTTCATGGGAGATGATCATGGACTTAGGGGCTCTAAGTAACAAACTTATGTATGGTTAAATAAAGTCTAGGATGGCTGATTTTTAGATTCATGTGATTAAAATAGTTGATGGACTAAATGGGACCCACAAAACCTAGATAGTGAGGTTCGGCCATGGGGTATGGCCGGACCCCACTAAGGTATGATTTATGGGCTTAGAAATGGTTAAAAACATGGACTGATTATTCATATGTATAATAAGGTATCGGGACATCGCAATCGGTGCGCGATCAGCGACCGGATTCATGAACGGAAGCGTAAAGGGATGCTAGTCGGTATTCAGTAGGATTCCTACCTTTTTGTAAGCCATGGATTATGTGTTATGTATGGGTTTTTCCTTGATTTATTTTGGTAAGCATATGATTGTTTTAAGATGGGTTTTTAAGGCTATGATGTGTACATTGATGCTTTGCTTGATTTATTTTTTATAATCAAATTATACGTTTTAATGATGGGATTTTAAATGCCATGGTTTGTGCTATCATATATATTACATGGCATATGGCATCTACATCTCATGCATGACATGGGAGGGATATGGCATGGGAAGGATGAAAATACAGAAACCGGAGTCCATGCTCCGTCGGGGCTACCAAGAAGCAAACATGGGGACACCTTGAAGAGGTTTTGCTGTCAAGGGAGATGATTTGTGATTGTTTATATCTTGATGAGGTTTTTCCGTCAAGGGGGATGATTTGTGATTGTGTCTATCTTGACGAGGTTTTGCCGTCAAAGGGGATGATTTGTGATTGTTTATATTTTGACGAGATTTTGCCGTCAAGGGGGATGATTTGTGATTGTTTATATCTTGACGAGGTTTTGGCGTCAAGGGCGATGATTTGTGATTGTCTATATCTTGACGAGGTTTTGCCGTCAAGGGGGATGATGTGTGACTTTTTATATCTTGACGAGGTTTTACCATCAAGGGGGATGATTTGTGATTGTTTATATCTTGACGAGGTTTTTCCGTCAAGGGGGTTATGGCAGCATGATGGTATGGATGATGGGTGGGACTCATGACATAGGACACCCATGGCATGGCATTTCATTTTTATGGTTTTGATTATATTATTACCTATTGTGTCTGTTATCACTAATCCATGTGTTAGCCCTACTCGGAGTCCTACTGGGCGCGTTGTCTAAAGCCCTACTTCTACCCTAGCTGATGACACAGGAAATGGCGGAAACGAAGGACGAGACGGGAGCTAAGCGTAGGAGCTTGGGAAAGCGAGCTACTTAGTCTATTAAGATTTATTTTGGAAATGTAATTTGTGTAATGCAGCTCGTCGAACTGTAATAATGTAGATTTCTTTCTATGGTTGGGTCTTTACTTTGGACATTATCATTTTGAGATATAATTATGATTTTGAAGTATTTTAGTAATTAAATGAATGTCACTTCCCTGCAATCTAAAATTTGTAGGATAGTCTCTATTATAATTCTGCACTTAGTTTAATATTCCGCAAGCTTACTTCTACGTGTGAACCGTTCTTCGTGGACTTAGTTCCACGCACACGTAGGGTTAGCCAGTTAAGGGCCGGGCTTTAGAAGTTCGGACTTAACTTGGGTCATGACGTCCGCGCCCTTTGTCACTCTTTATTTCAAAAAAAAATAAAAAATAGACTCTGATTTCGGTGAAAAGGGGCGGGCGTTACAGAATAAGGGGGAGAAAAGTTACGATATTAGTCCATGTATTAAAAGGGAGAAATATTGTTTTTGTTGGACTAGTGTTGAAGGGGAGACCTAATCTTCCACCTAGTTTGCATTGTTTGTGTGTACAGGTACATGTAGAGGATCACAGTGGAGCTTGCAAGATAAGCAAAATGAAAGTCTCATCTTGAAGCATAGAGTCTAGGATTTTTTTACCATTTGAATATGTACTTTAATTGGTTGTATCATTTGTATTCAAATGTACGCATATTGGGCTAAGTAAGTCATCGAGTTTGTATTCATTAGCTTCTAGGTGTTTTTCCATGAAAATTGACAAAGAGGGAGATTTTAGTGCCTCGGCTTGCCGAGTCACCTATTTGTCAATTTCATGACTTATGTGAAGCATTGCCTCCTAAGGTTGAAGCCAATGAAATAAGACTCAAGTGATGAAGATAGAATCAAGAGCTTTAAAGATGGAAGATGAAGTACAAGATTCAACATCATCGGTGTATGGTAATCACACAAGTAAATTGGCCATATATGACTTTAGGTGGAACCCAAACCCTTAGGTGGACCTTGCCTAAACATAATGGAACATGTTGGAAACAAGATAACCAAGCCTCAGTGCACCCTTGACAGTCACAAAACCAAATGGGATAAACATTGGAAAAATGACAAACTGTCAGGTTGATGTCGAGTCCACTGACCCAACAGTGAAACAAGACAGACCAGTCGAGATCTTCGACATGTCAACCGGATTTACATACTTCATTACATCAATGTAAGGCATGAGCAAGGTCCCATCTCTTAGGGATCCATATGAATTTTTTATCTAGACCTTTCCTCTCAAATCTTTGAACATTGGGCAATTTTATTTTGCCATTTTGAACATTTGGCCCAAATTCATTGAATTGAGATAAGACTCTCCTTCTCATATTTCTAACCATAGTATGAGGAGATCGTGGATCTATCCCCTTTAGATTTTCCAATGAAGGGATGATGCATGTGGTGAGGTGCTTTATGTTTTTTAGGAACATTCACATAGTAAAAATGATTTACCTTGTGCTTTGCAATGTGTGAATTTCCACTGACCACCTTCTTTTTCTTCTTTATACTTGGAAAAGGATCTTTGGCCACCCATTTTTGGACCTGTATTCTTCTAGTCTTGCACTCATGCTTGAAGTGCCCAATTAATCCATAATAAAAACATTTTATACAAGAAGAGTGTGTCGTATGGGTAATACTAAGCTTGGATTGGTTCCTGGGTCTCTTTGTGTTAGATTGAGAATTGCCATGCCAATCATAAGGTTTACCCAATATAGATTCTTTCAATTTTTGCTCACTTTGGGTAATCATGTTTTGAGATTTTTTAAGTTTTTTCAAATTTGAGCTCAATTTTGAATTTTCATCTTTAAGACATCTTCCAACTTCCATAAGCTTCAAAATATCATTTTCATATACCTTTAAGGTTTCTTGGCGCCCATTTTGTGATTCTCTCAACTTCAAGATTTCATCATTTGCATTTTTCAAATTTGAAGAGAGAGAGCAATTTTCAACATCAACCTTTTGAAGTTGAAAAGAAAGTTTAGCATTCTCAATGTTCACCTTGTGGATTTCCTTAGCCAATCCCATACTCTCTAAATACAAGGCAGCAAAGGATTCTTGGAGGTCATCATCCTCATCAAGATCCTCTTCACCATCCTCTTCTTCACTAGGATTCCTCTTGGTTGGGAGTAATGGAGGCAATAAAACATTTGAAATTTGCACCTCTCTCTTGATTCTTCATTTGGTTATGAGAGGTGGAGCCTTCCATTAAACTATCCAAAGATGTACAAATATTTTCTATAAAATCATTTTGGATAGAGGTCCAATCATCTTCTTAATATGAGGCCAACATTTTTTCTGTTTTTGTTTTCATAGATGGTAAGAACAAAAGAGAAAAATGGATCAAAGTTTTGACACTCAAGATTGGTGTTCTAGCACAAAGATCTACTCAGATTGTTAGATTCTTTATGAAGAGCACAAGGCTCTGATGGAAATTGTGTAATAGCCTGAATTTTCGAATCAATATATACTTGGCATTTATTGATGTTAATTTGAATTTTGACATGATGGAATACCAAATGGATCAAAAGTTGGGACAAGGGTCCAAGAATGGTCCAATGAGCCATGGATTGGATGAAATCCATTTAATGGGTCAATGAGGACTAATCGGGTCAAGGATGGTCAAATTGGGCCCAATACTCATTTGGGACCCAATGGACCCAATTGAGGTAAGCCTAAGGTAAGGAGGAAATTTAATTGGGCCATGGGCCCAATGTCTACCCAACAAACCATGAATTGGAATTAATACAATTAATGGGTCAATGGTAAGTAATTGGGTCAAGATAGTCAATTTGGGTCAAAGGACCATATGGGACCCAATGGGCCAAAGTAGGTAAGCCCTAAAATAAATGGGAAAGACAAAATATAATTGGGCCATGGACCCAATGGTAGATAAATTAAATAGATTAGATAATTATAAAACTATCTAAGTTAAGATGTATCAAGATTAAGTAATATGGCCAAATGGGGCCCACCTCCACCTCAACCATTGAGGTGGCGTGTGGACTAAGGAAAAAGTGGGGCCAACCATCATGGTTGACTTGGTCAACCATGGATAAATTTAAGAAGACTAAGGTGGATTAAGGTAAATTAAATTGATTGAAATTATTGTAAAATTATCTAAGTTAAAATCAATGGAATTAAAATAACATGGCCAAGTGGGGCCCACCTCCACCTCATCAAGTGAGGTGTCGGGTGGGGCAGGTATAGGTGGGGGCCGTCCACCATGGTTGACTTGGTCAACCATGGGTGGATTTATTAGATAGATAATTTAATGGAATTAAATTGGATGGAAATTAATTAACCTAAGTGAGGACTTAACTTAACTAATTAGGTTGATTAATTAGGGTCAACATAGACAAGTCAAAGAGGACAAGGGAGCCATGCTTGGTGGTTGGGTCTCAACCACCACCACCAAAGTCAAGCTAGCCCATGCTTGGTTGGTGAGGAAGTTAATGTTTGAGTGAAGGCTACTCCAACCATCTCTATCTCATTTCAAACAAACATTTTTCACTCTATCTCTCCCTCCCACTCTCAAAAACCGTCCCATGCATTGGAGGAAAGAAAAAGAGAAGAAAACTTAGAAGAAGAAGAGAAGAAAAGAGAAGGAGAGAGAACAAGCCTTGGTCCACCCCTTCAAGATCAAAGGCTAAGATCTTGTTTTCCATCACCTTCCCCTCTCCCTCTCTCAATCTAACCCCATCTACCATAGCCGATCCAAGCATATCTCACCGTTGATCAAGCTCATCTTAACCGTACATCAAGGAGAAGAAGAGAAGAGAAGACTAAGGAGAGCAAGAGGAGAAGCAAGAGAGACCGGAGGAGTCGTCGGGTGGTAAGATTCTCTTAAAAGAAGATTTTATTTTTTTAGGATATGGAATCCATTTCTTAGACTAAATGTGGCCAAAAACGTTGTAGGCCATGGATCTAAGATCCATCAAAAGGTAGGATAAGAAATGGATAAAAATGGAGGAATGGATTAAGAAATGGATGAAATGGAAGAATGGAATTGTTAATGGAATTTTTAAGTCCTTATTAAGCGTAGGAAAATTGGATTTTTAATGGATTAATGGGCCATAGGGTTCGGCCATGTAGCATGGCCGAACCCCATGGTAAATAATGGATGACATTTAATTAAGGTTTAAGGTTTGAAAATGATGGAGAATGGTTAGGGTTTCAAGGGTTAAATGTAGTCAAACTTTTGGAAAAAAAAAAATAGACTCTGATTATCGGAAAACGGGTGAAAAAGGGCCGAGCGTTACAGTTGGTATCAGAGCGAAATTGGAAGAATGAATCTCTCGAAGTATGATTAAGACGGTTTCACGTCTCACTGACGGATAAGAATCCCAACTGACCGACTCTACGGAGTCCGCTGCACGGGGGCCGGGTTAATCTACTTCGATTGACTCAAACTAAAACATTCAATCTGAGCGCCACATTTGACGTAAGAAAATGATAGTAAGGGAAGTACAATCATTATAACCTTGATGGATTAATCGAACGCAGGAAAATTTCCCCGATTTCACCAAAAATGACAAACATAGCTAATTGGGAAGTTTTCCCCAAACCAAGTATGCATATTTGGCAATTTTCCCCAATATGAGAGACAATACGTAGTACTTAGGAATTATCCCCTCAAAAACTAAGTATGTCTATATTGGCAAATTTTCCCAAAAACTAAATGTATATGAACGCGCCAACATTATAAAGGAACTAAGTCGGTAAATGTTTTTTTTTTAATGACTTAGGAAAAAATGCCGCCAAAAAGAAGAACCCGTCGCAACCCACGAGTAGAGAAGGAGGTAACCCCCCCTCGACAAGAAGAGGAGGTACCGCCACCTCATCAAGAGGAAGTACACCCATCGCATCAAGAGGAGGTGCCACCACCTCATCAAGCCGAGGGACAAAATAGCATAAACATACAAGGTGTACCTCCCGAGCTAAGAGACGTAGTTCAAACGGCAGTCGCTTCCGCTCTTCAACAACACTCAAGCGGAAATGCGACCGCCAGCGGCTCCAGTAAACAGAAGATGGTCAAGGACTTCCAACAACAGCACCCTCCCTACTTCAGGGGAACAGAAGGGGTCGTCGGAGCGGAACATTGGTTAAAAAGGATCAATCAGATCTTTAATCTGTTCCAAATTTCCAATCCTGCTAATAAAATCTTATTGGCCACTTCCCAACTGATCGAGGATGCCAGTAGTTGGTGGGAAGTTGTAGAAAAGCAACAAGCAATGGTGCCAGAAGGGGAAAGGACCATCATGACATGGGAATGGTTCTCAGCCACCTTCCTAGAACAATATTTTCCAGACGGAAGAAAGAGAGAGCCAGATTGAAGCTTTCCTCTCATTGATACAAGGCAGCATGACGGTGGCAGAGTACCACAGAGAATTCCTTAAACTGTCCATCTATGCATTCTACATGGTGGACACTGAACACCGAAGGGCCTGCAAATTTGAACGTGGCCTTCGGCCAAGCATCAAGGCTAGAGTGACCATTTTCAAAGAGCCCACACTGGCAGGGGTGGTTAGCAGAGCCACCATCGCAGAACGGGAACTAAATGAGATAGTGCGGTTCGACAACCGCTGAGGGCAGGGTGGGCGGGGTACATTGCAACCCAACAAGAAGTTCTGCCCGAATCCTAGCAAGCCCTCACCCTCCACGGGATCTACTGGGGGCTTCCGCTCTAATCAGCCTTCTACATCAACATCAGTCACACAGGTTCCCCGGGGTGGGAACACCTGTTATCAGTGTGGCCAATAGGGCCACTACAAGAGAGAGTGTCCATAGACTAGCCGACCCTCCAACTTCAGGGGCCCTTTCCGCCCTCCAACTAGACCAACACAGTCGCGGGGAGGCAGGACATACAAACAGGCGGGGCGGGCACCAAACCCTGCGGGATCTGGATGACTCTTCACCATACCATCTCCAGTAGCAGTGGACCGTTCAGTGATGCAAGGTATGGCTATAATTAGTAGTTCCTATGCTGTTACTTTATTTGACTCTGGAGCATCACATTCATTTATATCTGCTGCATTCATATCTGCCACGGGTACACTAGTACAAAACCTGTCCACATCACTCACCATTGTATCCCCCGTCGGAGACACATCATTAGGACTTATATGTACGGCATTGAACACGGAACTCGCGGGATTCAGATTCCAGTTCAATTATTTAGTAATCGATATGGCGGAATATGATGTCATATTTGGCATGGACTGCTTGACTACGTATAAGGCCCATATTGACTGCCATCTTCGTAGGGTAACATTTTGGTCACCCGAAGGAAAGTGGTACGTGGTACACGCTGACAGGCAGGGCATCCCTAGAAGGCTGCAGGAAGAACTGAACCATCTTGCCTTGAACAGCCTCAGATTAGATAAGGTACCAACGGTTGAACTTCCGGCGGTAGTAGCAGATTTTGCCGAGGTATTCCCAATAGAACTCCCTGGTTTGCCACCCAAGAGGGAGATAGACTTTGAAGTCAAATTATACCCCGGCGCCTCTCCAGTATCATTACCCCATTATAGGATGGCACCAGCTGAAATGACCGAGTTAAAGAAGCAGATTGATGAACTGCTCAGACTAGGCTTTATTCGGAACAGCACATCAGCATGGGGAGCCCCAGTGTTATTTGTAAAGAAGAAAGACGGTACCCTGCGAATGTGTGTGGATTATAGAAAGTTGAACCAGCTGACTGTCCGGAATAAGTATCCCCTACCCCAGATTGATGTTCTATTTGATCAACTTAGGGGTTCCTCTCATTTCTCCAAGATTGATCTAATGTCCGGATATCACCAAATTCGGGTTAGAGAGGAGGACATAGAAAAGACAGCTTTCAGGACACGGTATGGTCTATATGAGTATGTAGTCATGCCGTTTGGGCTTACTAATGCACCGGCGGTGTTCATGGACCTGATGAATAGGATATCCCATCCTTACTTAGATCAGTTTGTGATCGTATTCATTGACGATATTCTGATCTACTCCAAAAGTCAGAATGAACATGCCGAGCACCTGTGGATAGTCCTAGACACCTTGAGAAAGAACCAATTGTATGCCAAAGCCAGCAAGTGTGAATTTTGGCTATCTGAAGTCAATTTCTTGGGGCACATCATATCAGAGGAAGGTATAGCCGTGGACCCGGCTAAGGTAGCAGCAGTCAAGGAATGGAAAGCGCCGACAAATGTGACCGAGATCCGCAGTTTTCTGGGATTGGCCGGTTACTATCGGAAATTATAATGAACTTCTCCAAGATTGCAGCTCCACTTCCCCAACTCACTCAGAAAGGAGTCAAGTTTGAGTGGTCCAATCTATGTAATCAAAGATTTGAGGAGCTAAAGGAGAGGCTTACGACCGCTCCTATTCTGATTTTGCCGGAAAGAGGCAGAAATTATGAGGTGTACTGTGATGCCTCCGGTGAGGAACTGGGGTGTACACTCAGTCAAGGTAATCGTGCAGTGGCGTACGGATCAAGACAGTTGAAAATTCATGAACGCCATTATCCCACACATGACCTAGAACTAGCAGCAGTGGTCTTCGCTCTCAAAAGCTGGAGACACTACCTCTATGGTGAGAAATTCGAGGTGTTCTCGGATCACAAGAGTTTGAAATACTTATTTGATCAGAAAGAACTCAATATGAGACAGCGTAGATGGATGGAATATCTGGCGGATTATGAGTTCGCACTTCGGTACCATCCTGGCAAGGCGAACAAAGTGGCGGACGCTCTCAGCCATTTGTCACATGCGACAGTAGCCAGCATGATCAGGACGGAATGGGAGGTACTGAATACCATCAGAGAATTTAAACTCTACCTCAATAATCATGGGACCATATATAATCTGATCATACGATCCAACATGGTCTCCGAGATTGAACGGGAGCAACGGACAGATCTAGAAGTGGAAGAGATTTGGGCTAAGATGTCTACCGGTGAGGTCGTACCGGAGTGGGAGTTACGACCCGGACAGGGTCTTA
Organism: Chimonanthus salicifolius; assembly: GCA_013350335.1. Classification (NCBI taxonomy): domain Eukaryota; kingdom Viridiplantae; phylum Streptophyta; class Magnoliopsida; order Laurales; family Calycanthaceae; genus Chimonanthus; species Chimonanthus salicifolius. Next base: position 61,146,428 of record CM023540.1, read on the forward strand.
TGTTCCGAGGCAGGACATACGTGCCTAAGAATTGCAGAAGAGAGTTGCTAATTGAAGCACACCAAACCAAACTCTCTATCCACCCGGGCAGCACCAAGATGTATCATGATCTTAAGAGGCACTATTGGTGTCATGGACTTAAGAAAGATGTAGCAGAGTTTGTTGCTCGTTGCTTAACTTGTTAGCAGGTTAAGGCAGAACATCGGAAACCACCGGGCTTACTCGCACCATTACCAATACCAGAATGGAAATGGGAACACATATCCATGGATTTTGTAACAGGGTTGCTAAGGACATCAAAGGGCAATGATGCTATATGGGTCATAGTGGACCGGTTGACCAAGTCCGCACATTTCCTTCCCATCAAAATGACAGATTCGTCAGAGACGTTAGGTCGACGGTACATCCGAGAGATCATCAGGCTACATGGTATTCCCCAGTCTATTGTGTCCGACAGGGATGGTCGATTCATCGGCAGAGTATGGCAGGGCATGCAGTCGGCTATGGGGACCGACGTATTAACTAGCACAGCATTTCACCCACAAACTGATGGGCAGTCAGAAAGAACGATACAGACACTGGAGGATATGCTGAGAGCATGCATGCTAGATTTCAAAGGCGGATGGGAGGATCATCTGCCACTGGTGGAGTTCTCTTACAATAACAGTTACCAGGCAAGCCTTCAGATGGCTCCATTTGAGGCCTTGTATGGTAGACCGTGTAGCTCGCCAGTGTGTTGGACGGAGGCCGGTGAGCCTGCGTTGATTGGGCAGGATTTGGTTATAGAGACTACAACACAAATTAAGTGATATGGCAACATCTACTCACTGTACAGAGCCGTCAGAAAAACTATGCCGACAAGAGGAGAAGGTTCCTCGAGTTTGAGGTGGGAGACTTGGTATTTCTGAAAGTCTCACCACGGAAGGGGCACATGAGATTCGGGAAGAAAGGGAAACTGTCGCCTAGATTTGTGGGGCCGTTCCGATATTGAAGAGGGTGGGAGGGGTAGCTTATCAATTAGCGCTCCCTCCACAGCTGTCATCTCTACATGATGTATTTCATGTGTCCATGCTGAGAAAGTACAATCCTGATCCTTCCCATGTAATAAATGTTCAAGACATCGATGTACAAAGCGATGTGACATATGTGGAGAAGCCGGTCAAAGTTATTGTAAGCGAACAAAGGGTGCTACGGAACCGCGCCATTCAGTTCGTCAAGGTGGTATGGGAACGACATGGCAGTGAAGAAACCACCTGGGAACTTGAGTCGAAGATGAAAACCGCTTATCCGGAGCTCTTTGCATGAGTTGTTTTGGACCCCTACTTCGCTCGAATTTTCAGGACGAAAATTTCAAAAGAGGATTCTATTGTAATAGCCCGAATTTTCGAATCAATATATACTTGGCATTTATTGATGTTAATTTGAATTTTGACATGATGGAATACCAAATGGATCAAAAGTTGGGACAAGGGTCCAAGAATGGTCCAATGAGCCATGGATTGGATGAAATCCATTTAATGGGTCAATGAGGACTAATCGGGTCAAGGATGGTCAAATTGGGCCCAATACTCATTTGGGACCCAATGGACCCAATTGAGGTAAGCCTAAGGTAAGGAGGAAATTTAATTGGGCCATGGGCCCAATGTCTACCCAACAAACCATGAATTGGAATTAATACAATTAATGGGTCAATGGTAAGTAATAGGGTCAAGATAGTCAATTTGGGTCAAAGGACCATATGGGACCCAATGGGCCAAAGTAGGTAAGCCCTAAAATAAATGGGAAAGACAAAATATAATTGGGCCATGGACCCAATGGTAGATAAATTAAATAGATTAGATAATTATAAAACTATCTAAGTTAAGATGTATCAAGATTAAGTAATATGGCCAAATGGGGCCCACCTCCACCTCAACCATTGAGGTGGCGTGTGGACCAAGGAAAAAGTGGGGCCAACCATCATGGTTGACTTGTCAACCATGGATAAATTTAAGAAGACTAAGGTGGATTAAGGTAAATTAAATTGATTGAAATTATTGTAAAATTATCTAAGTTAAAATCAATGGAATTAAAATAACGTGGCCAAGTGGGGCCCACCTCCACCTCATCAAGTGAGGTGGCGGGTGGGGTAGGTATAGGTGGGGGCCGTCCACCATGGTTGACTTGGTCAACCATGGGTGGATTTATTAGATAGATAATTTAATGGAATTAAATTGGATGGAAATTAATTAACCTAAGTGAGACTTAACTTAACTAATTAGGTTGATTAATTAGGGTCAACATAGACAAGTCAAAGAGGACAAGGGAGCCATGCTTGGTGGTTGGGTCTCAACCACCACCACCAAAGTCAAGCTAGCCCATGCTTGGTTGGTGAGGAAGTTAATGTTTGAGTGAAGGCTACTCCAACCATCTCTATCTCATTTCAAACAAACATTTTTCACTCTATCTCTCCCTCCCACTCTCAAAAACCGTCCCATGCATTGGAGGAAAGAAAAAGAGAAGAAAACTTAGAAGAAGAAGAGAAGAAAAGAGAAGGAGAGAACAAGCCTTGGTCCACCCCTTCAAGATCAAAGGCTAAGATCTTGTTTTCCATCACCTTCCCCTCTCCCTCTCTCAATCTAACCCCATCTACCATTAGCCGATCCAAGCATATCTCACCGTTGATCAAGCTCATCTTAACCGTACATCAAGGAGAAGAAGAGAAGAGAAGACTAAGGAGAGCAAGAGGAGAAGCAAGAGAGACCGGAGGAGTCGTTGGGTGGTAAGATTTTCTTAAAAGAAGATTTTATTTTTTTAGGATATGGAATCCATTTCTTAGACTAAATGTGGCCAAAAACGTTGTAGGCCATGGATCTAAGATCCATCAAAAGATAGGATAAGAAATGGATAAAAATGGAGGAATGGATTAAGAAATGGATGAAATGTAAGAATGGAATTGTTAATGGAATTTTTAAGTCCTTATTAAGCATAGGAAAATTGGATTTTAATGGATTGATGGGCCATAGGGTTCGGCCATGTAGCGTGGCCGAACCCCATGGTAAATAATGGATGACATTTAATTAAGGTTTAAGGTTTGAAAATGATGGAGAATGGTTAGGGTTTCAAGGGTTAAATGTAGTCAAACTTTTGGAAAAAAAATAAATAATAGAATCTGATTATCGGAAAAGGGGTGAAAAAGGGCCGGGCGTTACAAATTGAAAGTCCCAGAGTGCTAGAATGGATTGTCTAGAGGAGGGGTGAAAAGGACAATCCCCAATTTTTCTGTCCTTTGGCAAATGACGTGATTAACAAAAATAAGTAAATGGAATGACAAAATTAATCAAGTTGCAAGCATATACAGTCCACCAAACACATATACACCCGATGTATAGTGGTTCAGTTTAAACAAACCTACATCCACTCTTAGACTCACCCAACCTTAGGTTATCCCAAATGCACTAAGCATGGAATTACACCCTCACAAATAAGTTAGGACTTCCACCTAATCAATTGATTGGAATCCCTTCCAATCCCTAGAGTAAACCCTCTCTTTTTTTAGTGGTTCAAGAGTACACCCTCTCTAATGCACTTTACATGATCAAGATTAAAATGTGAACAAGAAGAAGTACTTCCCTTTGTAGTTCACTTGATGTAGATATGCTTCTTGAAGAGTTCTCCATAGCTTTGATCTATTTGATGAAGAAGATGTACCAATGTATTGAGCAATCACAAGGTAGGTTAAAGGTTTCTAGGATGTATGATTTGCCAATGTAAATCCTAGACTAGTTCTCACTCTCACTCAATCTCAGTCAAGGGTGTGATTGGATTCTCAAATGATTCACCTATGTCAAGTGCATGGAGAGTGTTTGGAAGAGGTTGGGACCTCTAGGAATTCCTTAGGATTTTCCAAGTTAAAAGTTCCAACCCTTTTCTCCAAAATTCAGAGGTTATATAGGCAAGTAAAAAAACACCAACACCAAGTCATCGACATATCGACACTATCGATGTGTCAATTTCCAAATATGACCATTTCATTATGACTGTTGTGACTCCAACGGAACAATCGCAAACATGATCGATACATTAACATCCTCGATGTATCGACGAGCCATCGCTCGATATGTCGACATATATAATTTTATCGATCTGAGGCTTAGAGCATTTTACAGAGGATTTTCATCAAAATTTTTTGTTAACCTCCTTGACATATCGACATCCACGATGTGTCGACCTCTCTCGATACATTGACCAACTCGAGTGTACCGATATGAGAGTTGCATGAAAATACAGAGAACAGTTTCAACAAGAACTCACTCAACCTAGGTTGACATGTCGACCACGACGATGTGTAAACTGGGTCCAGCTGTAACGCCCCGCCCTTTCCGAGAATTTCAGAGTCTAATTTTTTTTTTTTTTAAGTTATAATAAAACATCGAAAGAGAGCGGGCGGCGTCACGACGCGAGTTAAGTTCAGACTACCCAAGTCTGAACCTTAACTGGCCACCCATGTGTACATGGAATAGACCATGATAGTGAATCACACATGGAACTAACATCAACATGCGGAATAATCTAGATAATTGCGGAATAGAAAGACGAGATAGCAAGTAACAGTCTTAAATATTAAATAACATAGATCAACCATCCACAGGTTATTATCCTAATCAAACCATAGCAAATAACGAATTATTACATGACCAGCAATAGTATTCAAATGACAGTAATATAACGTAATCCAAATCCATCATTAAAGCACTTAGGCTCAGCTCCCCTCCCGGTCAATGACCTTTCCTTTCCCCTTGCTTGTACCTGCAACCTCCTCTGAGGATAGAATTAGGGCGTTAGATCAACGCGCCCAGTAGTGTTTCCGAATAGGGCTACCACATGGTTAGTCAAAAACATGCAAATAATATAATAATAACACATGTGTGATAAAATTCCATAAAAACATGCTATGTATGAAATGAACATGTAATGAGTCCCACCCATCACCATTCAACATAGCCATCACTTGACGGGATTCTCATCGTCAAGGTAACCCACAGTGGTCTTTCGGACGCCCCGACGGAGTGTGGCCTCCAGATTCCTCCTGATGGGATTCTCATCATTAGGGTACCCCACAGTGGTCTTTCGGACGCCCCGACGGAGTGTGGCCTCCGGTTACAACACCATCATCCCATGCCATGCATGAGATGTCTATGCAAACATGTCATTTTAGAAACATAACTTTACAATCATAAAAGATATCGAAATCAACATAAAACAGCATATGAAATAGTGGTTACAACAAAGGTAGGAAACCTACAATAGTTTACTTTGTTCGACTCTTCCTTTGGACCGTCTTCCGATCAAGGCTTGTTCACCGTTCTAGAAATTCGAATACCCTATGTACATGGCTGCAAGTTAATCATTTGACCATATGATTCTAATTTGATCTAAAACCCAAAAATCCACTTAAACTTCCATGTCCTATCTTAGCCATAAAACCCCATAGTTTTGGTCCTTTTAAACATGTTTTTGGTCTCATTTAGACATAGGATAACAGTATAATGTTACCATATTTTTACCTTTCAAAACCATCCAATAAGCCCATCACTTTGTATGATTTCCATTTTGTAAAACTCAATCCAAATATCCACATATCAGTCCATGGGGTTCGGCCATACATATGGCCGAACCCTATGGTTCTTGGTGTAATTAATCCAACCATTGTCCATGGTTTTAATCCATAATTTAACCATAGTATTAATATGGTTCAACCAAGCCATAGTTACCTAAAAATAGTAAGCTTATCTTCACTTTAAATCCTTTAAAATCTCACAAAACCATTTAATACTTCCATGAAATGTCATACCATTTCATGGGGTTCGGCCCACCCAATTGGCTGAACCTCATAGCCTATGGTTTAGATCCATTTATCCATTTATAAATTTGGTTTATTCTTAAATCAAAGCACATTATGTTTACATAAAAATCCATCCTACACTTGACCCAAATAACCATAAAAACAATCCATGGGGTTAGGCCATACACATGGCCAAACCCCAAGGTTTCCTTGATGTAAACCCTCCAATATTTGTCCATATTTTTTTATCAGTATTTAGCTTAATAAACACATAATTCAGCCATGTAATAACTGGTCAAAATCAGTGAACTTATCTCCCTTTAAAATCCTTTAAAAGAACTTCAATACATAATATGAATTTCATCTCTCAAACACCATAAAAATCACCAAGTTTTCCCATGGGGTTCGGCCATCCAAAGGGCTGAACCCTATGGTCCATATTTTATCACTTTTAAAAATCATAATCCCATATTTAAACCATTGACGGATCTGTCCATACGATGGCCAGATCTCATTTTCTTAACCAATCTATTAAACAAGAGTTCAAAATGCACTTACGAACACCGCATCTCCTTCGGTTCTTTTGATTCCTTTCTTGACCCTTTATTTGCTTGACCTCTCCTTCTCTCTTACTGTTCTTTGGCCTGAGACTGACCTTGCTGCAATCTCCTTGGAATACTTCAGCCAGATGACATGGATTTGAGGGAGAAAGAGAGAGAAAGGAAACTTTGATCTTAAACTTTGGTGCCAACTCCTTTTGCTCAAAGTGTGCTTTTGTCTTGGTGAAAGAAATCAACCAAGGACTGATTGCAAATCAGTAACCAGCTGTTGTTCTTGCTTTTGGAATGTAGAAGACAGCAAAGAGAGAGAGAGATAGAGATAGAAAATTGAACCTCTTTTGGCTACTCAAATTCAGCCCAAACTTGCCTCACATGTAACTCCCATATTAACCCCAAGTCCTTTATGCTTACTTGGGGGTTTCATCTATGCAATGAAACCTCCCCAAGCTCTCCAACGTCTCCCATGCTGGTATTTGTGTAACCTCTCCTTTTCTTCCTCCTCTCATTATCATCTTACATGGGGGTTTCATCTAGAAATGAAACCTTCCCCCCCCTCCAATGTGTAGTCTTATCATATTTGAATTTTAAAAGTCAAAACCTCATTTGTAACTCTATAATACAGCAGCTCCATTCAGCCCATTTGATCCTCATCAATGTCCCATTTGAGAGTTTCATTCTTGAAATGAAACTCCCCTCCTCCAAGTGTGAACACACTTTGTAACTCCCATTGGTTTTAATATCTATCTTGGAGTTTCAACTTTTAAATAAAACTCTCCATGTTCCAATGACTAGCCCCTTGGTTAACCTTGTATTTGTAACTCTCAAAACAGCCAACCCACTTATCTCACTGAATTTTCAGCCCATTTGACTTCCATTTTTGACTCACTCAACACAATGTCCAACTCACCATAATTAATGCATTTCATTCAATGCACATGAGTTAACTCAACCCTTGATTTAATTCCAACTCACTTCAGTCCCACTCAACTGATTTAACTCGTGTTTTAGCTTCCTAGAGGGTCCACACGGTCAACCATAGTCAACTCGACCCGTTGGGTCCACTTTTAGCTCCTTGACCCGTTTTTGACTCCATGACCCAATTATGGTATTTTGGTCATTTCTAATTGGTTTTTACATATGGATCAAGCCTACCCATTTTTTCTCCACTTGATTTCCAATCAAATAGGCTTAACCCCATTTAATTTAAAATCACAAAACGGTCAAATACTCCAGTAAGACCCGATGGGTCCCATTTGGGCCCTCTGACCCATTTAGCCATTTTTGACCCAATTGATGTAAATTACCCATCCAATCAAACTTGACATTCATAATGTGCTCATATGATCTTAATTTGAGCAATGGGCCCCACCATTTCCTTAATTAACATCATAAAATAATTAATTTAACACATCAGGGGCATTTTCATAATTATCCACTTCATTGAGAAATTGCCCATCCAATCAAACTTGACATTCCTAATGTGTTCATATGACCTTAATTTTAGCAATGGGCCCCACCATTTTCTCATTTAACATCATAATTATTAAATTCACCAAATCTAGGGGCATTTTCGTAATTATCCATTTCATTGAGAAATTGGGGTGTTACACCAGCTCGATGTATCGACAGTAACGATACTCTCGATCTGAGGCTGAAGCAGTGTTGTAAGGTTTTGTAACGCCCGCCCTTTTTCACTCGCCGAAAATCAGAGTCTATTTTTTTTTTTTAATAAAAGAGTGAGAGAGAGCGGGACGCCATAACGCGAGCTAAGTCCGAGCTTCCAAAACCCTACCCTTAACTAGCCAACCATACGTGTACGTGCACCAAGTCCACTAAAACGGTTCACACGTACTCAAGTTAAGATGCGGAATAATCATAGATGTGGAATTATAATAGGAAACAATCCTATTCCATTTTAGATAGCAAAGTAGTCCAATACTTACCAATAATTATCTTAAGTAAAAATATCCAAAATTAACATTCAACCCATAGCCAATATATCTACGTTATTACAGTCCCGACTGCTAGTTACTCAAATCACATTGTCCATGAATAACTTAAATAAAATGAAACTAAAACATCCAAGCTCCTAAGCTTGGTTCTGATCTCGTTCCTTGTTCCGTTCATTCCCTGTGTCATCAACTAGGGTAGAAGTAGGGCGTTAGACAACGCGCCCAGTAGATATTCCAATTAGGGTCAAACACATGGGTTAGTGTAAAAATACAGATATAACACATCATACAATACTTGTAAAGCATCGTATCCAAAACAGTGTATGATAATAGAGATCCAATCATACAGATAAAAACCAGAAACATTACATGATAATAGAGATCATAATTATGTTGATTCAATCCCATGCCATGGGTGTCATATGCCATGAGTCCCACCCATCACCCATATCACAAACACATAGTATCCTCTTGATGGAAACTCCTCATCAAGGTATCCCTCACGGTTGCCTTACGGACGCCCCGAGGGAGCGTGGTCTCCGGTTACCTTTTGATGGGATAATGCACATCAAGGTACCCCTCAAGAATGTCTTACGGACACCCCGACGGAGCGTGGGTCTCCGGTTACAATTCATCTCTCCCATGCCATGCATGAGATGCAAATGCCAACATGGTTTGTAATAATACAAATCATAGCATTTAAAATTCCATATTTGAAACATAACATTTGATACAAAATAACTCATCAAAATATGAATTAAAATCATCATACATATCCCATGGTTTCAATGAGGTAGAAATCCTACCAATGACCACTAAAGTGTCCTTGCTTTTTCGTCCGAGAACCCGCTCACCGATCGCGGCAAGCCGATGGTACACCGCTTGTGAGATCCCGTTACCTTATTACATATCAATTAATCAAACACATGTTCCGTTTGATTTCCAACCATGTTTAAGTCCATAAACATGTCTTAGTGGGGTTCGGCCATACAATATGGCCGAACCTCACTCACTTGATTTTGGTCCCTCTTTTGATTTAACCAATCACATCTAAGTGAATCATTTTAAAAACCCTAATTCCACAAAATACACCTTAGTGGGGTTCGGCCATACAACATAGCCGAACCTCACTCCCTTGGTTTTGTGCCCTTCTTTTTAGTCATTTGATCTTGTAAATTAAGTCCAAGATCATGCCATCTTTGTTTCATTAATCTAATCACTTATAGATTAATCATTTAACATTAGTAACCACACAAGTCCACAAGAACATTCCCCATATGGTTCGACCATACACCATGGCCGAACCATGATCTTTCATTTTACCCATATTTACTTCTTTGCCATTATTTCCATCACCTTATGTTTAGGTCTAAAAACATAGATCCATGACTAAACATTTCATGCATGGATCCACAAATGATCCATCAACATAAAAACCCATCATCAAATCCTTCCATCTCCTAGCATAAGCATTCATTCATTTAATCATAAATAGATCTCTAAATGAGCCTTTAAAAAATGGTCCATGGGGTTCGGCCATACACCATGGCCGAACCCATGATGTCTTATTTCCCATTTTCTCCTTTAAATGATATACACTCTTAGGCCCATAATCAAAGTCCCTTCATGGGGGTTTAACCATACATTTAGGTTCATCCTTTTGGATCATCATTAACCATGTTTGAAATCAATTAAAGTTACCATCATTCCCCCATCATTTCCATGATCTAAATAAATGTACATAATTCAATAATTCTTTATGAGGTTCGGCTATACCCCATGGCCGAACCCATGGTCTAAGGTTCTTCACCAACATACATCCATTTAGACCCTTTAAAATCCTTAACACTTTTCCATGGGGTTAGGCCATACAACATGGCCGAACCCTATGGTCCATTATTTTCCTTAAAATATATCATAAATCCATGATTCATCCTCTGATGAGGTTCGGCCATACATCATGGCCAAACCTCATCCAACCCCTTTTTAGCTCTCATGATTCATATACATAAAAATCTAGGGTTTGGCCATGCAAAGGCCAAACCATGATCTTGATCATAAACATTGTCTTAAACATGCATGAGGTCCTTTCCATATATCCATCACAATTAGGGTTCGGCCATGTAAGGCCAACCCATGATCCATGATCATAATCCTTATATGGTTCATGCAAGAGGTCCTTAGTCATAACAAGATTAGGGTTCAGCCATGCAATGGCCGAACCATGTCTTTGACCATCTTTTCTTATTTATGCAATCTTATCGAGTACTTACCGATTCCGCGACTTCTCCGGTTTCTTTCACTCCTTTATGTTCCTTTCCTTCCTTAGCCTCTTCTTCCTTCCTTCTTGATCCTTGGCCGAGATTGATCTTGATAAAATCTCTAGGAGTGGTTAGGCCAAGAGGTATAGGTTTGAGAGAGGGAGAAAGAGAGAAGATTTGAGATAAAACTCTAAGTGTTCTCCCTTGGTCAATGAGAGTGGTCGGCCTTGTGTGAGAGGGAGAGAGTGAGATGAAAATACTCTAAGTGTTCTTGTTTTGAGGGGTGGTTCGGCCAAGAGAGAGAGGGAGAGAGTGAATTGAAACCAAAGTCTTTTCTTGATCAATGAGGGTCGGCCAAAGGTAGTGTCCTTTGGTGATGCGCTTTTGTAACTCCCATGCCCCTTCACCTCCCTCCTTAATGTTCCATTTGGAGGTTTCATCCCATGAGATGAAACACTCCCACCGTTTGACCCTTGGGTTTCCATCTTGAGATGGAAACCCTCCATCTCTCCAACGTGTATGCCTTGTGTAACCTCCAAAGACCTTTCACCTCCTCATTAATGATCTATTAGGAGTTTCATCCCATGAGATGAAACTCCCATGTTTCCAACGTGTAGCCTTGAGTTGGTCTTTGTGAGATGCATCTCTCCACCTTCCCACTCCACTCACTTAAGATCAAGGTCCCATTAACTTCCACTCAACTCACTTAACTCACTTAAAAACAACTCTATTATTTGATTCCATTTCCAACTTAATTCAACCCCAATTTAATTAAGCTTGAACTCACTTGGTGGTCAACCAAGTCAACCATGACCCATTGGGTCCCAATTGGGTATTTAACCCAATTAACAACCTTGACCCAATTAAATAAATCTTACCCATTTATTTCAAGTGAACCTTATCCATACTCCGTTGGGTCTTAATTGGGCAATTGACCAAACTCCTTACCCATCTAAGGTCCATCTCCATTAATTTACAAATTAAATGGACAATTTCCATAAATATTCATAACTTGAAAATCCAGGGTGTTATAGGTTTTCCTCCTAACCCTTTACCATTTGATTTCAACACATCGATGACCACGATGTGTCATCGACGTGTCGACCCTGTTCGTGTCGACACTGCTGATGTGTCGACCTAACAATCTTGAGAGTTTTACAAGTTTGAAACATTTCGGTTCTTTCCACTGTCAATGCTCACTTAGGCTTCATTATTTTTTACCAAAATGATATCTAAGCCTAGGAATGGTCCACCTAAAGGTGTGGATGCCACCTTGAGTCATTTATGACCAATTTTACCATGAGTGATTGCCATACACATGATGATCTTGAGACTTCAACTTGATCTTTCTATCTTCAGTTCACTTGAGTCTTGATCACTATCTTCAATCTTCATAGGCACGCTTCACACGAGTCATGGATTTGACAAACAAAAGACTCGGCAAGCCGGGACACTAACACATGTGTCCCTCACTCTCCATCTCCTCTTAGTCCAACAATTGGGACTTGTTGAAGAACACTAATTGTGGTATATTTGTGCTTATTACCCTTTGTCAATTTACAACAAAAAGGGGGAGAAATCTTAGAAGCTCGATGTAAGCTTTGGGGGAGTTTTTGGAAGCTTGAGAGTAAGCTTAAGTTAAGGGGGAGAAAAATTGAAGCCTTAAATAAGCTTAGAAGGAGGAGAGTTTATGATTAAGGGCAGAGTAATCATTGACTAAGGGGGAGGAAAGTTAGGATATTAGTCCATGTATTAAAGGGGAGAAATATTGTTTTTATTTGACTAATGTTTGAAGGGGAGACCTATGCTTCCACCTAGTTTGCATTGTTTGTGAGTACAGATACATGCACATGATCACAATGGAGCTTGCAAAATAAACAAAATGAAATTCGCATCTTGAGGCATAGAGTCTAGGATTCTTTTGCCATTTGAATATGTACTTTAATTGGTTGTATCATTTGCATTCAAATATATGTATATTGGGTTGGGTAAGTCATTGAGTTTGTATTCAATATCTTCTAGGTGTTTTGTTATGAAAATTGACAAAGGGCGAGATTGTTAGTGCCCCGGCTTGCCGAGTCACCTATTTGTCAATTTCATGACTTAGGTGAAGATTGTCTCAGAAGGTTAAGCCAATGAAAGAAGATCTAAGTGATGAAGATGGAATCAAGAGCTTTAAAGATGGAAGATGTAAAGCGTTGTTCCGCTACGAGGACTTTATCTCCGAAACATCTCAGGACATCATAAAAGGACGGATATCGAGCACTTTTTTTTTTTTTGAAACGGGGGTAACTACTTCCCACTCAATGACTAATAAAAACAGGATCCATCAAATTGGTAGCATAACAAACAATTATTGATTGTTCAAATACAGTTATAATGTTATCCAAACAATTCACATATTAAGAAGTCTATAGAAACAAGAATCTCTCAACTCGAGCAAAGACACGATTATGAAATGTCTAACTACTGCTACTCCTCCCCGAGCGTCTCCTCAAGGGGTCCACCTGGACCCTCCGCAATCAGAGTACCTGAAAGTTAAAGGGGTGAGCTAACCAGCCTAGTAGAGAGATAATACTTATTACATGTTAGTAGCATAAAATATATCACATGTACGAATGCAAGAATATAAATTTATTAAAGGTGCTCAAATGCATGATGTCCAACCACACCTCTAACTAATGATCCACCGACCAGTTTTGAAACATCATCTCGGTAGCCCACATCAGGCCCTCCAACAAACTCCTATCTCCCCACCATAGATAAGGATGAGCTAACCAACTTAGTGAAGAAGTAATGAGTATCACCTGTCAGGAACATATATATCATATGCATTAATGCAGGAACATCTTAATAGAATGAATGTCTTTGTACATGAGTACATCAACTATACTACTAACCAATTGGTCCCTCTGACCAGTCTGAGGTATCACCTCCATAACTCACAATGGCCTCCAACAACTCTAGTCTCCCTACCAATCCAACCGGGAGGCTATAACATACACAATAGCCTCAACCGCAGGAATGCAATGGGGAAACCCGCATCCTCTATTGGGGTCTCAACCGCCGAAGCATAATGGGGAAGCCAATCTCAAGGGGCAGACACCTCGACCGCTGGAACGGAATGAGAAAACCCGCATCTCCTATGGGGGTCTCGACCACAAGAGCGTAACGGGGATGTCCTCCCAACAACCAAACTCATATCATCATAAACATATACACATGTAAACAACCCCTCCATCTAAAAACCCAACGGCACATTGTCCGTGAAGGGTTACCTCCCATGCATGTACATGGTATTATGGTCAAGTCTAATAATGCAATCATGTTCTGATATAGTTAATGAAGATCAGCGACACATGCATCGTGCATAACAAGAGCATATAACAGGTTATCTTAGCATATACCTCCATGCTCATCATGATCATGTTCACATGTTATAAATAATCGCACAACATTTTATCAATAAACTTTCAAGCATCATGCTCAAAACCCAACGTACATCTGATTCCCATCATAAATTCACATACACATTATGATAGAACACAAACATATCATCAACAATTTTTGAACATCATGTGCAATATCCAACGCATATCTCATTCTTATCATAAATTCAATCCCATGTAATAATTAAACAAACAACATGTTACCTGCAAGTTTCCAAGTTCAAAAATTATCTATCCAATTACAATTCTCCACTAATTGCATATAGTTGACATGAGTGCACCTGAACGGGTCCCTTGCCACATGTTCATTTCAACAGTTCCCTTACCGAGTGGCTTAATAAACGAAGGGCTCCATTCAATTCACTACATGTTCAAGGTTAAAGGTTAAATAGATGCGAATGTATGCTAAAACAGTGATAAGTCCCCAAACAGTGTGTGTGGAGTCAAAAGTCCGAAGCGAGAAGTGGCTTGATGGGTAGAAGGAGATTAATCTGTTGAAACAAAGACAAACAAATAAGTCAATAAGGCAAAACGGGCTAAAAAGAATCCGGACTGAAAACGGGCCTAAAACTATTCTGGGCCCTAAACGAGCTGAATTGGGCCAGGCTGAAAATGGACTTTGAAATGGGCTGAGCCTAAAAACGGGTCGGGCCCAAAAGATGGGCCTACCAGGACAAGGCCAGGCTAAGGATGGTTGGGCTAGGATTTGATCGAGTTTAACTGAGATTGGACTGGGCCAAGACTGGTTGGGCAGGGACAGGGCCGAGTCTAACTGGGATTAGATTGGGCCAAGTCCATGCCAAACTGCTGGGCCGAACCTGGGCCAAGACTGGTTGGGCTACTGGGTAGGGTACAACCCAAGCCTAACAATTGGGTTAACTCAAAAGTTTAACTGAGCTGACTTGGGATCGGCCGAGTCAACCCAGTTACCAAATGAGCTTAGAAAAGGAGGAAAAGAAATGAAAAAATCTAGGAAAAATCGAGGAAAGTGAATGGAAAGCAAGGAAAAAATAGAGAAAACCAACAGAAGAGTCCCCGAAAACCAAAGGAAAAATCGAAAAAGAAAAACAAAGGAGAAAGAAGGGGATGACGAATCGGGGAAAAGGAGAAGATGAAGAATAAGAAATACATGGAATCTGACATGGATGACGAAGCTAGGCTACACCGACGGTTGGAGAGGAACGTCGGTCTCCAATAGATCAGAGGGAGCGAAAGAATACTGCCGCTGGAATAGGCAGAGGAGGATGCAAAACGGCGGTGGAAGAACATGAGGGTTGTTCGCACCGACATGGGGAGAGAAGGGGAAAGGTTAGAGAAGAGAGATCTAAATAGGGAAAGGGATGAAGATGAGAGAGAAGAATAGAAGAAAGAGCCGAGAAAGAGGGTTCAAGTGGGAAGGATGAGGGAAGGGAGGGACAAAGGAGAGGCACGAGCACTATAGCAGTTGCGGCTACAGTGCCGCGTAAAGAAAGGGGTTTTAAGGGTTAGGGTTTGGGGAATTAGGGTTTAGAGTTTTAGTCTTTTTTCCTTTTTAATAAAAATAAATAAAATTAAATACCAAGGTTTTAAAATAATTTATTTTAAAAAGAAAAAAGACATACAATGAAACCAAAAACCCTAAAAAATCTTGAGTGCCAAATGGCGAGTGAGTTTTCAACATTTCTTCTTCATGACAATTTACATAATATTTACGAAATTACCAAAATGTCCTTCGATCTTCCGAGCTCGAAATCAAGTAATCTAGGGCTTACCACAGAGCCCACACACTCCCCACTTCCACCAAAACTCGAAGATCTACAAAACTCTCTAAGACCCAAAGAAATGTCGGGTCAGGTCATTACAGAAGATGAAGTACAAGATTCAACATAATCGGTGCATGGCAATCACACAGGTATATTGGCCATAGATGACTTTAGGTGGAACCCAAACCCTTAGGTGGACCTTTCCTAGGCTTAATGGAACAAGTTGGTAATAACATAACCAAGCCTCAGTGTACCCTTGACAGTCACAGAACCAACATCGGAAAAATGACAAACTGTCAGGGTCAACCAGTCGAGTCCACCGACCCATCGGTGAAACAAGACATACCAGTTGAGATCTTCGACATGTCGACCGGATTGACAAAGGTTCTGTAATGAACACTATCATTCGGGGTTGCCATCAGTTCGAGTATATTGAGTTCACCGAGCCCTCGGTGAAAGACAGAACTGACCTATCGAGGTCACCGATACATTGACTGGTTTGTTGCAGGCTCAGGGAATTACAATCTATAAAATTTGTGTGCTCTCTGATAAATGAGATAGTGTCGTCGGTGCACCAACACATCGATGAGGAAATACAGACCCATCGGTGCACACGACACATTGACCTGGGTCGAGTATGAGTTCTGGATTTAGAACTTTATGGTGCTCACAGATAGACACATCCATGTCTACACCTGTCTAGAGTAACAGGACCGACATGTCTATGTCTAGACCTGTCTAAGGACCGTCCTCGCTATGTATAGACATGTATATCTGATTTTTGGATCTGGTTGGGAAGACTCTGTATTTTTCGGTTACTCTCTGATAAATGGACTGGCCCATCGATGATGTAGACATGTCGACGATCGACCCATCGAGATGACCTACCCATCGGTAATGACTATTTTACATACGTTGGAAGTGCATTAAATGTTAAATGGCCAAATTGTAATGCCACTATGCCATCACTAACATGTATATCAGATAGACCTGTTTATAGTACCTGTACCGACCTGTCTATGTTGGGACATGTCTAGTAGATAGACCCGTCTATGACCCAGAGTTGGGATTTTTATGTTTGCCTATTTATACTCCAATCCTTTGGTGTATTTGGCTGGAGACCTTGCATACCTTGAACCTTTGTATATGCCAATCTTAGAGGCATTCGCACACATCCCAACTCCTCTCTATGCTTTAAACTTAGGTGAATCATTTGAAATCCATTCTTCGTAGGGTGAGATTGAGATTGAGAGAAAGAGAGAAAAAAAAAAACCAAGCCTAGGATCAACTTGCCAATCCATATCCTAGCAACCTCCCACAGATTGTGATTGCACATACTCGACGCATTTTCATCATCGAACGACATCAGTTTGGGAGATTCTTAAGAAGCACATGCAACACCCCAGATTTTCATTACTTATGAATATATTGGAATATTCCATTTGAATTGCGAATTACATGAATGTGAAATTAAATTGTTGAAATGGACATTAGGTGGGCAAGGTAAATGGGTCAATTACCCAATTAAGACCCAATGGACTATGGATAAGCTTGATTTTAAAGTAATTGGGTAAGTCTAAGTAAATGGGTCAATTACCCAATGAATCATAGATGAGTTTGATTTTAAAGTAATTGGGTAAGGTTAAATGCATGTTGGTTGGTGAAAAAAATTAATGTTTGAGTGTAGGCTACTCCAACCATCTCCATCTCTAATCCAAACAAGCCATTTCACTCTATCCCTCTCTCCACACACAAGAAACGTTCCCTACCTTGCAAGGAAAAAAAAAAACTTAGAAGAAAAACTTAGAAAGAAAGAAGAAGAAAAGAGAAGGAGAATGCAAGCTTTGGGCCACCAAGACCCTTGAAGATTTCTCCCTCATCTCCATACTCTTTCCCTCTCAACCTAACCCTACCTTAGATGATCCAAACCTTGAGGGCCTCACCATTTGATCAAGCACATCTAGCCGATCAAAGATCAAGAAGAAGGAGAGAAGAGGCTAAGGAAATCAAGAGGAGAAAGAAAGACCGGAGGATACGTCGGATTGTAAGTATCTCTAGACAAGAGGTTAATCTTTCATGGTTTAAAAAAAAGAATGATGATCCATTTCTTAAACTAAATATGGCCAAAAATGTTGTGGGCCATGGATCTAAGATCCATTCAACGGTAGGATTAAGAAATGGATAAATTTGGAGAGAGATAGATTAAAGAAAATGAATGGATTAAGGATGGTGTGGATTTAAACTTTAAAGCATGGAGAAATGTAAATGGGAGTGAATGGATGACCATAGGGTTCGGCCATGTAGCATGGCCGAACCCCATGGTGAATGATGGGTAATTTATTTGAGATTATATGGTTTAAAATTATGGAGAAGGGTTAATGATATTGTGGTTTTAAATGATTAAAAAGTTGGTAATTTTAAGGAGTGTTAAATAAAGAAAAATCATGAGGAAATGTTGGTGGTGTAAATGGACTGTAAATGTGATTAAAATGAGGGAAAGACATCATGGGTTCAGCCATGGTGTATGGCCGAACCCATGACCCATATTTTTTAGGTCATTTGTGGGCTAAGTTATGGTTTATATATGTATTTAAACGAATGGAAATTAGGTTAAGTTAATGGTAAAATTAAATGGATTTACAAGTGTATGATATGGATTTTAAAGGGCCAAAATGAATGAAGGTTATGGATTTTAAAACGGATCATTTTTGGGACAAAACATTGGTCTTAAAATAGCACCCCATGGTGGTGATTGGTGATTTTAAAATGATGGAGAAGAATAATAGACGTTAATGGATTCTTATATGATATGTGATGTTTTCAAAGGATGAAAAAATGGGGACTTAAATGGATAATTTAAATTCATTAGAGATAGGAATTAAAGGGGGAAAATGAACCCATGACCCATTATGTGGGCCACATCTTAGGCCAAATGTGGAATTAGGTAAGGGATTTAATGTTTACAAAATTAATTAAAATAGGTGATTGATGTTATGATGCCAGGTTATGATTAATGAATCACTAATGGATCTAAGTTAGGGATGAAGTTTGGACTTATGATGTACATAAACGAATGGATGATTGAACCATGGGAGAGGAGTGGCAAAACGGTAAATAAGTACCACATTGAAGAACCATGGGTTCGGCCATGGTACATGGCCGAACCCTATGGGGATTAGACATGGAATCGAATATTACGATGACTAAATGAAACGGATTGATGCTGTGTTTTAGGCTTGCAAATCGGAATTTTTAAATTTGGCCAAAATCGGATTTATGTATGTGTTTTAAACCACGGAAAATGAGGCTAAGTTAAGGGCCGATTTTCGATAAACTTATAATGTATTTACAGATCATTAAATGGATCTAGGGTTATGATCAGTTAGGAACTTAATCATGGATAAAGTATGGACTAATCCGGTGAGTGTGTAAATAAGGTATCGGGACGTCGCAAACGGTACGCTATCGGCGACCGGATTATCGAACGGAAACGTAACGGAACACTATGCGGTATTCGGTAGGATTCCTACCTCTTTGTAAGCTATGGATATGTGATGTTTATTTTAATCTATTTTGATGATTATGGGACTTGTATTATGATGAGTTTTAATTTATGAATTATATGATGGTGTTATGGATTATATTTTAAACATTATGCATTATATGGCTATGTATGGTATATTAAATTTATGGTTTATCTATATACTACATAGCATAATGCACGTACATCTCATGCATGGCATGAGCAGGAAAATAATGAAACCGGAGTCCATGCTCCGTCGGGGCGACTGAGAATCAGACATGGGGATAGCCTGAGGGCTATAACTGGAGTCCATGCTCCGTCGGGGCGACCGAGAATCAGACATGGGGATAGCCTGAGGGCTATAACCGGACTCCATGCTCCATCGGGGCGACTGAGAAGTAAAAATGGGGACAATACATTGTATGATCATACGGATGATGAGTGGGATACATGACATAGGCACCCATGGCATAGCATTCATTACATGCTTATTTTGTTATATTTTATTGTATCGGTATGCGTGTTATCACTAATCCATGTGCTAGCCCTACTCGGAGTCCTACTGGGCGCGTTGACTAACGCCCTACTTCTACCCTAGCTGATGACGCAGGGGATGGTGGAAACGGTGGACATGACAGGAGCCAAGCTTAGGAGCTTGGGAAGCGCATTCTTAGTTTATTTAACTTTATATTTTGGAAATGTAATTTTGAGTAACTTAGCTCGTCGGACTGTATAATTTGCATTTCTTGCGATGGTTTGGACGTTATTTATGGACAATTACATTTGATGATATAAATATGAACATAAGGGCATTTTGGTAATTCAATGTTGTATCTTCCCTTCTATCTAAAAACCGGTAGGATAGACTCTATTATCATATTCCGCAATAATTATAATCCGCGAGTTTACTTCCTACGCGTGAACCGTTCTCCTGGACTTAGTTCCGCGCACGTGTGGGGTTGGCCAGTTAAGGGCCGGGCTTTAGAAGCTTGGACTTAACTCGCGTCGTGACGTCCGCGCCCTCTCTTACTCTTCATTTAAAAAAAAAAAATAGACTCTGATTTTCGAAAAGCGAGTGAAAAAGGGGCGGGCGTTACAGGCCATGGGGTATGGCCGAACCCCAAAAAGTGGTTCTTGGGACTTAGACTAAGTTAGAATCATATGGTTAAATGTTTGATTTGCTGTTATATAAATAGGGCCACAGGACTTGCTTGAACGGTGTATGAGTTGTGATCGGGTGACGGTTTAAAAGAACGGTCAACCTAAGTGAACATTGTGTAGGTTTCCTACCTTTTTGTAACCACACATATATGTGATGTTTTATCTTAATTTTGATGAGTTATGTGCTAAGTTATCATGTTTCAAAGTAGTTTTGTATGGTAATATGTAATTACAAATGGCATGACATCATGGACATCTCATGCATGGCATGGGCTGGTGATTATGGAAACCGAAGGCCACACTCCGTTGGGGCGTCCGAAAGACCACTGTGGGGTACCTTGATGATGAGAATCCCATCAAGAGGAATCCGGAGGCCACACTCTGTCGGGGCGTCCGAAAGACCACTGTGGGGTACCTTGACGATGAGAATCCCGTCAAGAGGAGGCTATATATAATTGTAATGGGTGGGACTCATTACATGAGCATAACATACATAGCATTGTTTTTATGAGGTTTTGATGAACATGTATTATTATATTATTTGCATGTTGTTTTACTAACCTTATGGTAGCCCTAATCGGAAACACTACTGGGCACGTTGATCTAACGCTCTATCTCTATCTTAGTGGATGATGCAGGAAAGGGGAAGAACGAGGATCGTGATGGAAACCAAGCATAGGCGCTTGGGCTTTGAATGGACTATGAATTATGGACTTTTTATTTAAGTTATTTGGACAATGTAATTTGATAGTTAGATGTTATTGGCATGTAATAATGTAGTTAACTATGGTTTGGATGGTTTGGTTTGAATGTGTAGTTTAAGGCTATGCTAGTAATTTTGGAGTTAATGTTTATATGATTTGCTATTTAGAAATGGAAAATGGAGTAGTCTTAGGATCTATTATAACCATCAGTTAGACTAAGTAAGTTCCGCAAGTTCATTACACCATGTGTGGATCAGTTCTTATCGACTTAGTTCATGCGCACATGGGCTTGGCCAGTTAAGGGTCGGACGTTAGAAGTCCGAACTTAACTCGCGTTGTGACATCCCGCCCCGATCACTTGTTTATTATTATAAAAATAAATAAACTCTGATTATTATGGTGAAAAGGGTGGGGTGTTACAAAGGAGGGAGGTTAAGGAAATGGGAGTTACACAATGGGCTGCACCAAAGCTATCATCTTTGGCCAACCACATCAGTGGAAGAAAAGAAAATATTCATCTCATATTCTCCCTCTCCCTCTTGGCTGTTTTTCTCTCCCTCAAAATCATCTCTTGGCCAATCACTGCTTAAGACCAAAAGACTTAGAGAAGTTTTGATCTCAAGCTATTATTCAAGGCCGAATTCTATCTCTCTTTCTCAAACCTACACCATTCTTGGCCGAACTACTCTTGGAGATTTTATATTGATTAAGCTCACACTCGGCCAAAGGATCAAGAAGAAGGAGGAAAAGGCAAAGGAAGGAAAGGATCGGAACAACAAGCCAGAGCAAAGGAAATCCGGAGGAGTAGCGGCACTGGTAGGTGGTTTGATAATTTTGTTTAAAGAAAGGAACCATAGGGTTCGGCCATGGTGTATGGCCAAACCCCATGGAAGAAAAATTAGGGGATGAATATAGTAATTTAGTGGAAGGATGAACCATAGGGTTCAGCCATATGTATGGCCGAACCCCATGGAAAAACATTGGTTATTTTATGGGTTTTTGAAGGATGAAAACCATGGAATGTTATGAATGTTTTAAAATGGTTTAAAATGGATATATGGTTAAGAACAATGGCTGAACCCTAATTTTATTATGGCTAAAATGCTAAGCATGAACCATGTATGGAATAGGTGGAAGATCAAGGATTAAAAGGGGAACCAAAGTCGAATGAGTGAGGTTCGGCCATGGTGTATGGCCGAACCCCACTAGGGTTTATTTTATGGACTTGAAAATGGTAATGGATGCAATGGAGAAATTGGGAAGTTAGACATCATAGGGTTTCGGCCATGGTGTATGGCCGAACCCCATGAACCAATTTTATGGGTCATTTATGGATCTAATATGTCTAAATGAATGAAGGATCAAATTAAAGGATGGAGGGATCTATTAAGATTTTATGCTATGTTTGATTAAATAAATGAATGGACCTATGTTTTGGAACCTAAACATAAGGTGATGGAGGTAATGGCCAAAAATGTAAATAGGTGAAAATGATGGACATGGGTTCGGCCATAGTGTATGGCCGAACCCCATGAACTATTTGATGAATCATTTGAAAGGGTTAGTTGGAGTGTTATGCATGTTTAAATGAATGGAGGATTAAGCTAAATGATTAGCCATGATAGGATAATGGCAAGGAGGTAAATAGGTAAAAATAAGGGACCATGGGTTTGGCCATGGTGTATGGCCGAACCCCATGGGGAATATTTTATGGGACTAGTGAATCAAAGGACTTGAAGAATGGACCAAAACCAAGACGGTGAGGTTCGGCCATGTTATATGGCCGAACCCCACTAAGGAATTTATGGACTTAGGTTGTTCTGTGTGTTAGATGGTTAATGTATGAATGGTTAGATCAATGGATTGTGTAATTGGACTTAAGAACTCAAAGAAGGGACTAAAACAAAATAAGTGAGGTTCGGCCATAGTGTATGCCTGAACCCCACAAAGTTGCATTTGGTGGACTTAGGGTTTTTAAAATGATTACCTTAGGTCGGCGGTATATCAAGGATATCATCAGATTGCATGGTATTCCTCGGACTATTGTGTCTGACAGAGATGGTCGATTCACCGGCAGAGTATGGCAGAGCATGCAGTCGGCCATGGGAACAGACCTACTGACTAGGAAGCATTCCATCCACAGATTGATGGGCAGTCTGAGAGGACAATACAAACATTGGAGGATAAGCTGAGAGCATGCATGCAAGATTTCAAGGGTGGATGGGAGGATCACTTGCCATTGGTAGAATTCTCATACAGCAATAGTTACCAGGCAAGCCTCCAGATGGCTCCATTTGAGGCATTATATGGTAGACCATGTAGATCACCTGTGTGCTGGACAGAGGCCGGTGAGCCTGCACTAATTGGACCTGAGTTGGTTATAGAGACTACAAAGCAGATACAGGTGATACGGCACCATCTATTGACAGCGCAGAGTCGACAGAAGAGCTATGCTGACAAGAGGAGGAGGTTCCTTGAATTTGAAGTGGGAGACATGGTGTTCTTGGAAGTCACGCAGCGAAAGGGACACATGAGATTTGGAAAGAAGGGGAAACTGTCACCAAGATATGTGGGACCGTTTTCAATTATAAGAAGGATGGGGGACGTGGCTTATCAATTGGCACTCCCTTCACAGTTGGCATCTTTGCACGATGTGTTCCATATATCGATGTTGAGGAAGTATAATCTTGATCCCTCTCATGTACTGAATATACAAGACGTAGATGTCCAAAGCGACGCGACTTACGTCGAAAAACCTGTCGGAGTGGTGGAGACAGAACAAAGGGTATTAAGGAACCGAGAGATCCAGGTTGTCAAGGTGGTATGGGATCGACATGGCATTGAGGAAGCCACTTGGGAACTCGAGTCAGAAATGAGAACAACTCATCTTGAGCTATTTATGTAAATGTTTGAAGCCCTACTTCACTCGATTTTTGGGACGAAAATTTTAAAAAGAGGGTTGTATTGTAACACTTCGGAATTCCATGTTATCAATATTTACGAAATTTGCCATTTTAATTGTGAATAAAAGGTTATGAACCTTAGATGGGTAAGGTTGGGTCAATGGCCCAATTAGGACCCAACGGTTATGGTATAAGGTTCAATTTAAAGTAAATGGGTAAGGCACATTTAATTGGGTCAATGCTGCTATTTTGGCCAAAATGCCCCATTGGGACCCAATGGGTCGTGGTTAACTTGGTTGACCACCAAGTGGGTTCAAGCCTAATTAAATGGGGCTGAATTAAAATGGTAATGCAATATCTATAAACAATGGACACACGCATACAAAAATCAAGGAGCTTAGTCGACCAAGGTTTGTCCAAAATGGGCAACACGCCTAGATGAGTTAGATTAGGCAATGACATCCAATTGCCTAATCCAAATAAAGAAGATGTCTAAAAAAAATTAAAAATAGATTGCTTGGCCTTGTGTGGGATTTACACATCCAAGATGATGCACTGGAATCTCTTTAAAAGGGGTCCTTCCTTTGTTAAAAATGGCACTAGGCAATTGCTAAATTGAAGGGGCGCATGGCATCTTCTAAATATAGGACATGTTGGAAGTTTTATAAAGGAGAGGTAAGCGGGGCGCACGGTATACACAATAAAATAGGGCAGCCAGCTGTGTGAAAGATCAAGTAGAAAGAGGCTAAGGAAGAAAAGGATAGGAAGAACAAGGCGGAGCGAAGGAAATCCGGAGGAGTCGCGGAACCGGTAAGTATTTTGATAATTTTGTTTAAAGAAAGGAACCATAGGGTTCGGCCATGGTGTATGGC
The DNA here is from genome assembly GCA_013350335.1 of Chimonanthus salicifolius. Lineage (NCBI taxonomy): Eukaryota > Viridiplantae > Streptophyta > Magnoliopsida > Laurales > Calycanthaceae > Chimonanthus > Chimonanthus salicifolius. The sequence continues at coordinate 61,171,379 of CM023540.1, forward strand.
CGAACCCCATGGAAGAAAAATTAAGGAATGATTATGAAAAATTAAGGGAAGATGATGAACCATAGTGTTCGGCCATGTTGTATGGCCGAACCCCATGGAAGGACATTAGTTATGTTTAATGGATTTTTAGGGATGCAAAACAATGGAATATTATGTATGTTTTAAAAGGGTTTACATGGAAGGTTGTTGGTAAAGAACCTTAGACCATGGGTTCGGCCAAGGGGTATGGTCGAACTCCATAAAGAATTATGGAATTATATTCATATAGCTAGATCATGGAAAGGATGGCAAAGTTATAATTATAGGCTAAAATGAAAGATCATGGGTTCGCCCATCGTGTATGGCCGAACCCCATGAGGTCTTTTTATGGACTTAAATTGTTAACAATGTTAAACAATTGTGGTATGAGTGATGACCAAAGGGATGAAACTAAAGGACCATGGGTTCGGCCTGTAATAGCCCGAATTTTCGAATCAATATATATTTGGCATTTATTGATTTTAATTTGAATTTTAACATGATGGAATACCAAATGGATCAAAAGTTGGGACAAGGGTCCAAGAATGGTCCAATGGGCCATGGATTGGATGAAATCCATTTAATGGGTCAATGAGGACTAATTGGGTCAAGGATGGTCAAATTGGGCACAATACTCATTTGGGACCCAATTGAGGTAAGCCTAAGGTAAGGAGGGAATTTAATTGGGCCGTGGGCCCAATGTTTACCCAATAAACCATGAATTAGAATTAATACATGTAATTGGTCAATTTGAGTCAAAGAGCCATATGGGACCCAATGGGCCAAGGTAGGTAAGCCCTAAGATAAATGGGTAAGACAAGAATATAATTGGGTCATGGACCCAATGGTAATCCAATTAAAATAAATTAAATGGCTTAGATAATTATAAAATTATCTAAGTTAAGATGTATCAAGATTAAATGGTATGACCAAATGGGGCCCACCTCCACCTCACCCATGGAGGTGGCGTGTGGACCCAAAGATAGTGGGGCCGACCACCATGGTTGACTTGGTCAACCATGGGTGGATCTTATAGAAGAAATTTAATGGAATTAAATGAAATATGGGGTTTAATTAACTTAACCTAAAAATCAAATGGATCTAAGTTAATTAATCTAATCTAAATTGGTCAAATGGTCAAAACCACTCCAACAAACACAAACCACTCTTAAGAAACACAAAATAAAACCATGGGCTTAAATGGTGGATTGGGCTCACCCACCCCCACCAAAGTCAAGCCAACCCATGCTTGGTTGGTGAGAAAGTTAATGCTTGAGTGAAGGCTACTCCAACCACCTCCCTCCCATTTCCAAGCTAACCAATTTCACTCTATCTCCCCACACACACATGAAATTCGTCCCTCACCTTGGAAGAGAGGAAAAAAGAAAACTTAGAAGAAAAACTTAGAAAGAAAGAGGAAGAAAAGAGAAGAAAAAGACAAGTCTTGGGCCACCCCAAGATCAAGAACCATGAAGATCTCTCCCTCATCTCCATACTCTCTTTCTCTCTTAACCTAACCTCATTTACCTTAGCCAATCCAAGCATGTCCCACCATTGATCAAGCTCATCTAGCCAATCAAACAAGGAAAGGAAGGAGAAAAGAGGCCAAGGAAGTTGACGGGAGCGACAAAGACCGGAGGAGTCGTCGGATAGTAAGTATGTTCTAAACAAGAAATTTATTATTTAGGGTTTTTAAATTTTGAAATCCATCCTTGCCATATGATGGTGGCCAAATTATTTTAGGCTATGGAATGGATCTAAAATCCATCAAATGGAAGGCAAAGAAATGGAAGAGATGGTCTAAGGAAAAAATGAAATGAATGGATTAAGTATGGAAAAGATGGAAGTTTTAATGGATTGAATGGACCTTAGGGTTCGGCCATGTAGCATGGCCGAACCCCATGGCCAATGTGGGATGATTTTTAATTAAGGTTTGAAGGTTTGAAATGGTAGAGAATGATGTATGATAATTAGTTTTCAAGTAATTTTAATAGTGATTTTAAAGAGGATTTAAAGGCATAGAATGGAATGGATGAATGATCATAGGGTTCGGCCATGTAGCATGGCCGAACCCCATGATGAATAATGAGTGATTTATTAAGATTATTAAGTTCGAAGATAATGAAGAAATTAGGTTAAGTTAATGATGAAATTTAAATGGATTTACAAAGTAAATGATATATTTTAGAGGGCCAAAATGAATGAGGATTATTGATTTTAAAAAGGGATTTCTTTTGGACAAAAACATAGGTCTAAGGATGGCATCAATGGATGATGAGCCATGAACCATGGGTTCGGCCATGGTGTATGGCCGAACCCTTGGTGGTAATTAATAATTTTTTTATGATGGGAAAGTATAGAAATTGATTAAGAAAAAGGGATAGATTGTATGGATGTTTCAAGTATGATATGTGATGTTGGTGATTTAAATGGATGATTTAATTTTCATTAGAGGTATGTTTAAATGGGTTAATGAAACCAAGAAAAATGGGGAAAGAAACATCATGGGTTCGGCCATGGTGTATGGCCAAACCCATGATCCAAATTTTGACCAATTTTAGACTAAGGTTAATGCATGTATCAATGCCTAGGAGTTGGTTTTAAAGGGCCAAAAGAATGAAGATTTGTGATTTTAAATTGGATTATTTTGGGACAAAACCTAGTCTTTGAAAATGGTATCCATAAAGGTGAACCTTAGGGTAGTGATTAGTGGATTTAATAGATGGAAAATAATGTAGAAGAATACTAGATTTTGATGGATTTATAAAAATGATATGTGGGAGTAAATGTTTTTCAAAAATTAAATATTAGGTGGCTGATTTTATGATGCTAGGTCATGATTGAAGGGACCTAAGTATGAATGAATCTTGGGACTTAGAATGCACATAAATGAGTGGATGATTAACCATGGAGGAAAGGATGGCAAAACGGTAAATAAGTGCCACATTGAAAAACCATAGATTCGGCCATAGTACATGGCCGAACCCTATGGGGATTAGACATGGAATCGGATATTACGAATAATTTAAATGAAACGGATAGATGCTGTGTTTTAGGCCCGTAAATCGGAATTTTAAATTTGGCCAAAAATCGGATTTATGTATGAGTCTAAAACCAATGGATAATGGGCTAAGTTAGGGACTTAATCATGGATGACGTATGGACTAATTCGGTAAATGTAATAAGGTATCAGACGTCGCAAACGGTAAGCGATCGGCGACCGGATTATCGAACGGGAAACGTAACGGAACGCGACACGGTATTCGGTAGGATTCCTACCTTTTTGTAAGCGATGGATATGTGATGGTATTTTAGATTATTTTGATTTGTCTTATGATGGATTTATGATTATGATTTCTCTTATGATGAGTTTTAAGTTATGAATCATATGGATTATATTTTAACATTATGCATTATATGGCTATGTATGGTATATCAAAATTATGGTTTATCTATATATTACATAGCATAATGCACTACATCTCATGCATGGCATGGGCGGAAAAAAAATAAACAAACCGGAGTCCATGCTCCGTCGGGGCGACCGAGAAGCAAACATGGGGATAGCTGAGGGGCCATAACCGGAGTCCATCCTCCGTCGGGGCGACCGAGAATCATACATGGGGATAACCTGAGGGTTATAACCGGAGTCCATGCTCCGTCGGGGCGACCGAGAAGCAAACATGGGGACAATACATTGTATGATCATACGGATGATGGGTGGGACACATGACATAGGCACCCATGGCATAACATTCATCACATGCTTATTTTGTTATATGTTATTTTTATCGGTATATGTGTTATCACTAATCCATGTGCTAGCCCTACTCGGAGTCCTACTGGGCGCGTTGACTAACGCCCTACTTCTACCCTAGCTGATGACGCAGGGGATGGCGGAAGCGGTGGACATGACAGGAGCCAAGCTTAGGAGCTTGGGCAGTGCAGTCTTAGTTTTATTTACGTTTACATTTTGGAGATGTAATTTTAAAGTAACTTAGCTTGTCGGGTTGTATAAGTTTACATTTCTTACGATGGTTTGGACGTTACTTATGGACGATTTTATTTTGTGATATAAATATGAACATAGGGGTATTTTGGTAATTCAATGTTGTATCTTTCCTTCTATCTAAAATCCGATAGGATAGACTTTATTATCCTGTTCTGTAATAACTATAATCCGCGAGCTTACTTCCTACGCGTGAACCGTTCTCGTGGACTTAGCTCCGCGCACGCGTGGGGTTGGCCAGTTAAGGGCCAGGCTTTAGAAGCTCGGACTTAACTTCCGTCGTGGCGTCCGCGCCCTCTCTCACTTTTCTATTTGAAAAAAAAATAGACTCTGATTTTCGGAAAACGGGTGAAAAAGGGCGGGGCGTTACACGGCCATGGTGTATGGCCGAATCCCATGGATAGTATTTTTGAATCTAAGTTGGCATGAAGGTTGTAAATGGTGAATGAATTATGTATGGATCACTCTTGGACTTGGGGTAGTAAATGATGAAGCAATTTTATGGATATTATGTTAATGTATATTTTAAATGAATGGAGGATGCAAGTATAGAATAATGTTTATGGACCTAAGATGATGAACCATTTAAAGGAAAAGTTAGAAATGAACCATCAAGGGTTCGACCATAGTGTATGGCCGAACCCCATGAACTTGTTAATGGGCCATTTTTGGGTCTGTGTATAATTTAAATGAATGGTTTACCAAACCAAGGGATGAAGGGAATTATTAGGGCTTTATGATTTATGAATCATAAATGAATCCATGTTATGGATCAGTTTTGGACCTAAACATAAGGTGGTAGAAACCATGGCAATATTGTAAATAAGTGAAAGTAATGGACCATGGGTTCAGCCATGGTGTATGGCCGAACCCCATGGGGATTGCTTTGTGGACTTTGTTGTTATCAAGGTTAAGTAATTGATGTATAGCTGATTAAATTTATGAATTAAAGATGGCATGATCTTGGATTTAATTTAAAGATCAAAAGACTAAAAGAAAGGCACCAAACTAAGGAAGTGAGGTTCGGACATGTTGTATGGCCGGACCCCACAAGTTGGGTTTATGGACTTGGACATTATTGTAAATCAAATGGGACATGGTTTAATTGATTGATATATTATAAGGTAACGGGACCTCACAAGGTGTGTACGATCGTGAGCGGTTACCGGACAAAAGCGCAAGGACACGTTAGTGGTCTTTGGTAGGATTCCACCTCTTTGAAACCATGGGTTTATGTAGAATGTTTTTATCTTGTTTTGATGAATTTACGTTGTAAAAGATATGTGTCAATTGTGAAGTATTAATGCTATGTTTACAACATAAAATAGCATGTGTTTCATTAGCATCTCATGCATGGCATGGGGTGAAGGATATGTAACCGGAGGGGACACACTCCGTCGGGCCGTTCGTAAAACCTATGTGGGATACCTTGATGTGCATTTCCATCAAGAAGAAACCGAAGGGGCCACACTCCGTCGGGGTATCCGAAAGACCTATGTGGGGGTACTTATATGTACTTGTGATGAGTGGGACTCATTGCATTTGACATCATGACATGGCATGGTTTATATGGTTTTTGACATTATGATATTATTATATATGTTTTGTACTAACCATGTGTTAGCCCTAAATGGAATACCTACTAGGCGCGTTGTTCTAACGCCCTACTTTTACCCTAGTGGATGATATAGGAAACGAGGGCCAAGCATAGGACCTTGGATATGTGATTGGATTATATTTTATTTAAGATACTCATGGACATGTAATTTGAGTAGCTAGACTTCGGGCATGTAATAATTTAGATAATTTGCTATGGTTGGATGTTTAGTTGGATAATTATGTTATGTTAATTATTAATTAAAGACTTGAAGTACTTTCCTATCTAAAATGGGATAGAATTAGGTTCTATTATAATTCCGCAGTTATGATTTTAATCCGCATGTTTATATTGTTATGTGTGAACCATTTTCATGGACTTAGTCCATGCATACATAGGGTTGGCCAGTTAAGGCTCAGACTTTAGAAGTTCGGACTTAGTTCGTGTCATGACATCCCGCTCTCTATCACTCTTTTAAAAAAAAAATAGACCTTGATTTTCGGAAAGCATAGTGAAAAAGGGCAGGGCATTACAGGGTTATTTGGAGTGTTATGCATGTTTAAATGAATGGAGGATTAAGCTAAATGATTAGCCATGATAGGATAATGGCAAGGAGGTAAATAGGTAAAAATAAGTGACCATGGGTTCGGCCATGGTGTATGGCCGAACCCCATGGGGAATATTTTATGGGACTAGTGAATCAAAGGACTTGAAGAATGGACCAAAACCAAGATGGTGATATGGCCGAACCCCACTAAAGAATTTATGGACTTAGGTTGTTATGTGTGTTAGATGTTTAATGTATGAATGGTTAGATCAATGGATTGTGTAATTGGACTTAAGAACTCACAGGAGGGACTAAAACAAAATAAGTGAGGTTCGGCCATAGTGTATGGCCGAACCCCACAAAGTTGTATTTGATGGACTTAGGGTTTTTAAAATGATTACCTTAGTGGTATTTGATTAACAAATCAAAAGAGGGGCTAAAATCAAATTGGTGAGGTTCGGCCATAGTGTATGGTCGAGATGGTCGAACCCCACAAAGTGTATTTTTGGACTTTGATATTATTGCAAATCAAATGGGTTATTGGTTTGACTCATGGATATGTTATAAGGTAACGAGACCTCATAAGCGGTGCGCGATCGTGAGCGGTTGCCGGATTAAGAAGCAAGGACACTTAGTGGTCTTTGCTAGGACTCTACTTTTTTGAAACCATGGGTTTATGTATGATGGTTTTTATCTTATTTTGATTTATTTATATTGTAAAGGATATGTTTCAAATGTGAGCTTCAATGCTATGTTTATAATAAAATAGCATGTGTTTCATTAGCATCTCATGCATGGCATGGGGTGAAGGATAAGTAACCGGAGGGGCCACACTCCGTCGGGGCATCCGAAAAACCAATGTGGGGGTACCTTGATGATAAGAATCCCATCAAGAAGTAACCGGAGGGACCACACTCCGTCGGGGCGTCCGAAAGACCTATGTGGGGGTATCTTGATGAAGAGAATTCCATCAAGAGGATACATGTGTTTATGATGGGTGGGACTCATTGCATACGACACATGTCATGGCATTGTTTTTACATGGATTTATTATTATGTTATATGCATGTTTTGTACTAACCATGTGTTAGCTCTAAATGGAATACCTACTGGGCGCATTGTTCTAATGCCCTACTTCTACCCTAGTGGATGGTACATGAAACGAAGGGAAAGAGGAACGTGACCGGAGCCAAGCATATAAGCTTGATTGTGTTTAAGTTTATATTTTGATTAAGTTACTAATGGACTTGTAATTTGAGTAACTAGACTTCGGGCATGTAATAATTTAGATAATTTGCTATGGTTGGATGTTTATGTTGATAATTATGTTATGTTAATTATGGATAAAACTTGGAATACTTTTCTATCTGAAATGGACTAGACATAGGTTCTATAATAATCTGCAAGTTTATGATTTAATCTGCTTGTATATATTTTTTATGTGTGAACCATATTCATGGATTTAGTCCATGCACACATAGGGTTGGCCAGTTAAGGGTCAGACTTTAGAAGTTCGGACTTAGTTCGCGTCGTGACGTCCCGCTCTTGCTCACTCTATTATTTTAAGAAAAAAAATAGACTCTGATTTTCGGAAAGCGAGTGAAAAAGGGCGGGGTGTTACATAGCCAAGTGGGACCCAAGTCCACCTCATCAAGTGAGGTGGTGTGTAGGCTAAGGCACATGTGGGGCCGGCCACCATGGTTGACTTGGTCAACCATGGGTGAGTTCAAAGGTGGGTCTAAGAGGATTAAGTGAGGTGAGTGGAGTCAACGAATTAATTAATTTAGAATAAATCCAAGTGCTTGAGTTAGGAGTTGAGTTTTATTTTAATGAAGTGAGTTGAATGAGTGGTGAGTCAGATGGAAGATGAAAAGATGCAGTGAGTCAAAGGGGAGGTGGAGGGTTTCCATCTCAATGGAAACCCTAGACACCAAATTCATTGGAAAGGGTGTGTGTGCCATGTGTAAGGCATGCATCCTCTTGGTGAGTCAAAGGGGAGGTGGAGGGTTTCCATCTCAATGGAAACCCTAGACCAAAAACGTTGGATAGGGTGTGTGTGCCATGTGAAAGGCATGCATCCTCTTGCTTAGTCAAGGAACTCATGGGGAAGACTCCACATTGAATGAGGGTAGTTGGCAGGTGAGGTCTCATCCAAGAAACCCTAGACAAGATGGAAGGGCTCATCTCAACCCTCCCTTGGCCGATCCACCTTGAGACAAAAAGAATTGAAAGTGTTTCGTCTCATTCACTCTCTCCCTCTCACTCTTTGGCCGACCCTCTCCAAGACAAGAAAACACTTAGGGTTTTTCCATTCTCTCCTCCTCTCCCTCTCTCAAACCTTCACTCCTTGGCCGAGCCCTCTTTTAGGGTTTTCATCTCAACCCTCTCCCTCTCAAGCAACACTCTTTGGCTGAAGATCAAGGAGGAAGAAGAAAATACTAAGGAAGGAGAAAAACGAAGGAGCAAGGCAGAACGAAAGAAAATGGAGGAGTCGCAGAATCGGTAAATATTACTTGACAAGATTTATTAATTAAAAGGAGGTTAAGGGAACATTCCATTTCGGATTGAAAATAGTTGGCCAAAATGTTATGGGCCATGGATTCAAAGTCCATCCAAGGAATGAGACGGAAAAATGGACAAAACCCTAATGGGTAAGATAGGTTATATAAATGAAGATTATTAAGGACATTATGTATATATATGGCTTATGACAACATGCATGGTTAAAATGATCAAAGATCATGGTTTGGCCCTTACATGGCCGAACCCTAATCTTGTTATGCATAAGGACCTCATGCATATTCAATATAAGGGATGGAGAATGATCAAAGATCATGGTTTGGCCCTTGCATGGCCAAACCCTAGATTTTTATGTATAAAGACCATTAAGGACAAAAAAGGATTGGATGAGGTTCGGCCATGATGTATGGCCAAGCCCCATCAAATGATCTAATCATGGGTATGTGATTTTTAAGAGAAAATGATGAACCATAGGGTTCGGCCATGTTGTATGGCCGAACCCCATGGAAGTATGTTATTGATTTTAATGGGTTTTAAAAGATGAAAATGATGGAAGTATGTTAGTGATTTTAAAGGGTCTTAAAGGATGAAAATGATGGAAGAATGTTGGTGATTTTAAATGGGCTTTAAGTGTTGTAAATGATGATTTAAAATGAGGAGATGATGAAGAACAATGGACCATGGGTTCGGCCATGTTGTATGGCCGAACCCCATGGCGAAATATTGATGGATTTAAATGTATTTGGACCATGGGAAGATGGAAACAAGGAACCATGGGTTCGGCCATGTTGTATGGCCGAACCCCATGAACCATTTTGATGGATCATTTTGTAAATCCATGCATATTTAAGAGATTGAATGATCAAGCGAAGGAATGGAGGGATTTATTATGGATCTATGTTTATGTTAATGAACCATTTATGGACCTAAGTTATGTGTAAATAAGTTAAGTGATTAACTATGGAAAGAGTGATAGCTAAGATGGGAATATGATGAAAATAAAGGACCATGGGTTTGGCAATGTTGTATGGCCAAACCCCATGGAGAATGTCTTATGGACTTAGGTTGTTTTTTATCAAGTTAAAGATTAACTTATGTGATTGGATTAATAAATCAAAAGATGGAATGATCTTGGACCCACATTGATTAAAATGATCAAGGACTAAAAAGAGGGGCCCAAAACCAAGAGAGCAATGTTCAGGCCATGTTGTATGGCTGAAACCCACTAATGCATTTTTGTGGACTTAAACATGGTGCATCCCTAATGTATGATGGAAACCTCTTAAGGGACTTAACTGGATAAAAGACTATGATGGTAAAGGGAGATGAACCAAGGATGATGCAGGGGTTGATGGAATTAAATGGATCACCAAATTGATGTATGTATATGTGTTAAATGTAATAAGGTAAAGGGATTTCACAAACGGTGTACGATCGGCTTGACGCAATTGGTGAGCGGTTTTTGGACGAAAACACAAGGTCACGATATTTGGATGTTGGTAGGATTCCTACCTTATTGAAAACCATGGAATATGTATATGTGATGTTTTTACTTCTATATTAATTTTGGTATCAAAGTACTATGTTTCAACTATGGGATTTTAATGTTATGACGTTTATTATTACATAGCATGTTTGCACTTGTATCTCATGCATGTCATGGGAGGGCTCAAATGAGGGGAGTCCACGCTCCATTCGGATTTTCGACAAACAACCGTGGGGAGGAATCCACACTGATTCCAATGGATGTATGATTGAATTGTAACTGGAGTCCACGCTCCATTCGGTGGGACCGATAAGGCATTCGTGGGGAGAGATATACTGTGTTTGAAATGTAACCGGAGTCGACGATCCGTTCGGTGGGACCGATAAGGCATTCGTGGGAGTCATGACAATACCTTTATGTGGATTAGCCATCAAGAGGAATACTATGTGATTGTGATATGGATGATGGGTGGGATTCATGGCATATGACACCCATGGCATGGCATTGACTTGCATGGTTTTGATATTATATGTATCTATGTGATTTTTATACTAACCCATGTGTTTGACCCTACTCGTGTAAGGTCTCGGAATTTGTGAATTAATTTAAATGTGAATATTATGTATTTTAATGATGGAAATTGGAAAATTGGTGGAGTAAATGGTAAATGGCCCAAAAATTTGGATAAAGGCCCAAGTGTGGCCCAATAGACTATGATTTGGATTTAAATTTATTTAAATGGGTCAAGAATGGTCAAATTGGGTCAAATACCCATTTGGGACCCAACGGATCAAGATGGTTATGCTCTAAGGTAAATGGGCTAGATGGAAATGTAATTGGGCCATAGGCCCAATGGTAATCCACTTGGAGTGAATTCAATGAATTTAAATCACCTAAGTTATTTGGAATTAAATCAAGGTAATGTGGCCAAGTGGGACCCACCTCCACCTCATCAAGTGAGGTGGCATGTGGGCCAAGGTTTGGTGGGGCCGACCACCATGGTTGAATTGGTCAACCATGGGTGGGTATATAAAGGTGATTTAAATAAATAAATGGAAATTAAAGTAACCTAAATATCTAAATATTAAATGATTAAAATTATTTAAGTGAAGTGGTCAAAGTGGGGTCAAGAGGTGAAAACCAAAATACCTCATCTCAACCTCAAGTGTAAAAACGTTGGGCTTGGTGGTGGTTATCTAAACCACCACCATAAAGCAATTAAAATATCTTAGGGTTGGTGGGATAATAAATGTAAAGTGTAAATTAAGTCAACAAATGGAGATAAGCCTTATTTGGTTCTCTCATTCTCGTTTTGCACTAAATCCATCTTTTGCACTCCTCCATTGCCGTCCCATGCTCCAAGTGAAGGAGAGAAAGAGAGCTAAAGAGAAGAGAAGAGAAGGAGAGAAGAAAAAAAATGGAAATTTAGGCAAAATACTCTAAGATCAAGGTTATTCCCTCCCCTCTCATCATCTCTCCCTTTCCCTCTCTCAATTTAAGCTCTACTTTGGCCGATTCTAGGGTTGGGGATTGCCACCATTAATCAAGAATCTTGACCTATCAAAGATCAAGAGGAAGGAGAGAGGAGGCTACGGAGATCGACGGGAGTGACGGAAGTCGGAGGAGACGGCGGATTGTAAGTGTTTCTTAAACAAGAAATTTTGGAATTTTAGGGTTTAAGAATTGGAATTTATTTTTGTGAAATAAATGGTGGATAGATAATTTTATGCTATGGAATTTAGATCCATCAAATGGAAGGGTGGAAGATGGAGAAAACCCTAAATGGGTAAATTAGGGTTAGGGCAAGAAAATAAATAAATGGATTATGTGCATTGGGTAATTTATAAAATTAAGAATGGAATTAGGTTATTGGAAGGAAATCATGGGCCACAGGGTTCGGCCATGTAGCATGGCCGAACCCCATGGTGGGTGATTTGGTGGTTGGTTTAATTGGTTAGGGTTTTATGGATGGAAGACAATGAGGGTTTTTGATTAATGAATTTAGGGTTTTAATGAATGCATGGGAGTAAGGTTTTAAAATGAGTTTATGATAAAAATGCAATGGAGTCTTATGGTTTTGAAATGCATGGAGGGAATGAGCCTTGAACCATGGGTTCGGCCATGGTATATGGCCGAACCCTATGGTGATGAAATGATGATTAAATGGTGGGTTTAAAGGATAATGTGTTGATGAATTTAGGGTTTTTAAATGAACAAGTGTAATGATCCAAATGGGGTTAAGAATATGGTTTAGATGCATGATTTAAAACCTCTCATGGGAAGAGTTGATGAATTAGGTATTTTGAACCCATGACCCATTTTGTAAGTCATTGTATGAGCTAAGGTTGGGTCCATGTTTGTGTTTAGATGATGGAAAATTTTATTAATTTAGATGGCTGATTTTGTTTCATGTTGGGTCATGGTTAGTGAATCCTTAATGGATCTAAGTTATGGATGAATTTTAGACTTAAAATATACATGAATGGGTGAATGATTAAACATGGAAGGGAGAGTGGCAAAATGGTAATTATTAACCACATTGAAGAACCATGGCCGAACCCCATGTATATTAGACATGAGCTTGGGTGCATTAGGATGACCTAATGAATGATTTAAATTGAATGGTGAATGGTGTTTGTGGTCTCCAAATGAAATGAATGAATAATGCACTCATAGTAGTTAAATGCATGAGGTAAATGCATGAGGAACATCATGGGTTCGGCCATGGTGTATGGCCGAACCCATGGCCCAAATTGTAAATCAATTTGGGTTTAAAGTCAATGGGTATATATGTGATTAAGTATGGGGTTTGAATGGGTTTAAATGAGTAATGGTTAGATTAATTACACGACAAATTTTAATGTTTTGGTAAGTCAATAATGGACCTAAGTTAAGGACCTAAGTTGTGGATTAAATTTTGGGCTTAAGTAGGCATGAATTAATGAAAAATTGTTTATGTGAAGGGTAGTGGCAAAAATGGTAAATATGGGCTAAAATGAAGAAACCCACTAAGTTATGATTTATGGGCTTGGAAATGACTAAAACTTGGATTGATTTGGTAATTTAATAAGGTACCGGATAGCGCGAGCGGTACGCGAGTCCGTAGCCGGATTGTCGGACGAAAACGAAATAAAGACGCGAGTCGGTATTCGGTAGGATTCCTACATTTTTGTAAGCCATGGATTGGGTGATGTTTTCTTTAATTTATTTTGGAAAGCATGTGGTTGTCTTTAAGATGAGTTTTGGATTATGCATCTTGTGATGTTTTCCTTTAAATTATTTTGGAAATTATGTGAATGCTTATGATGGGTTTTGGATTAAATATTGTGGGATGGTTTCCCTTTGATTTAGTTGGTAATATTGTAATTGTTTTAAGATGGGTTTTATTACTATTGAATTTCATATATTACATGCCATATGACATTTACATCTCATGCATGGCATGGGAGGCATATGACAGGGGAAGGATGAAATGAAACCGGAGTACATGCTCCGTCGGGGCGACCGATAAACAGCATGGGGACATTTCACATATGTATTATTATACCTTGATGAGGCTTTGCCATCAAGGGGGGACTCTTGTATTTATGATACCTTGATGATGTTTTTTCCATCAAAGGGGGATGCCTAGTGTGGACCGCATCTTGATGAGGCTTTTCTATCAAGAGGGTCATAGCACGATGATGGTATGGATTTTATTTGGGACACTATGGATGGTTGAAAAAGGGACATTGTAGAATGAGGATGAGATTGATGGGTGGGATTCATGACATAGAACACACATTGCATGACATTGCCCAAAGTGCATGGTTTTTCTATAATATTATCTGCATGCTGTTATTACTAATCCATGTGCTAGCCCTACTCGGAGTCCTACTGGGCGCGTGTTCTAACGCCCTACTTCTACCCTAGCTGACGATGCAGGAGATGGCGGAACGGAAGGACAGGGACAGGAGTCAAGCTTAGGAGCTTGGGAAGGCGGACTAATTATTTTATTTAAGTTTATTTTGGGAAAATGTGTATTTGTATAATTTAGCTTGTCGGAAATGTAATAACTTAGATGTCTTGCTATGTTTTATAAATTATTTGGGACAGTACAGTATGAGGGCATTTTAGTAATTTAATGGATATCTCTTCCCTGCTATCTGAAATTGGTAGAATAGTGTCTATTATCATCCGCATTGATTTTTATTGTTGCGAGCTTTCTTTCTACGCGTGAACCGTACTCGTGGATTTATGTTCCACGCACGCGTAGGGTTGGCCAGTTAAGGGTCGGGCTTTAGAAGCTCGGAACTTAACTTGCGTCGTGACGTCCGTGCCCTTTGTCACTTTTATGAAAAAAAAAAAATAAACTCTGATTTTCGGTGAAAAGGGGTGGGCGTTACAACTTGGAGTACCTACTGGGCGCGTTATCTAAAGCCCTACTTCTACCTTAGATGATGACACAGGAAATGGACAGAGCGAAGGACGCGATCGGAGCCAAGTTTAGGAGCTTGGATTGTAACACCCCGCCCTTTTTCACTCACCGAAAATCAAAGTCTATTTTTTTTTTAAAATAAAAGAGTGAGAGAGAGCAGGACGCCACGATGCGAGCTAAGTCCGAGCTTTCAAAGCCCGACCCTTAACTGGCCAACCATACGTGTGCGTGGACCAAGTCTCCTAAAACGGTTCACACGTATTCAAGTTAATCATGTGGAATCAAACATAGATGCAGAATTATTATAGAATCATAATTCTATTCCATTTTAGATAGCAAGGGTAATCCATTACTTAACAATGATTATCTTAAGTTAACATATCCAAAATAAACATTCCAAACCATAGCAAATAGTCTAAGTTATTACAGTCCGAATGCTAGCTACTCAAATTAGATCCATGTATAATTTAAGTAAAATGAAACTAAAACATCCAAGCTCCTAAGCTTATCTCCGATCACGTTCATCGTCTCGTCCATTTCCTGTGTCATCAACTAGGGTAGAAGTAGGGCGTTAGACAACGCGCCCAATAGGTGTTCCAAGTAGGGTCAACACATGGGTCAGTATAAGTATCACATAGATAACATAATACCAAAACCATATAAAATAATGCCATGCCATGGGTGTCATATGCAATGAGTCCCACCCATCAACCATAACACAATCTCAAAACATCCTCTCGATGGAATCTCCTCATCAAGGTATCCCCACAATTGCCTTCCTGACGCCCTGACGGAGTGTGGTCTCCGGTTTCTTCTTGATGGATAATGCACATCAAGGTCTTCCCACGATTGCCTTACAGATGCCCCGAAGGAGCGTGGTCTCCGATTACATATCATCCCTCCCATGCCATGCATGAGATGTAAGTGAACACATGCTATGTAATAATATAATCATAACATTAAAATCTCCCATTTGAAACATATCATTTATACAAAATAACCCATCAAAATATGAATTTAAAATCATCATACATATCCCATGGTTTCAATGAGGTAAGAATCCTATCAATGATCAACTACTATGTCCTTGCGTTTCCGTAAAAAACCGCTCACCAATCGTAACTGCTTGTGAGGTCTAATTTTTTGTAACGCCCCCCCTTTTCCACCCTTCCGAAAATCAGAGTCTAATTTTTTTTTTTTATAAATAAGTAAAGTGGAAGAGAGCGGAGAGCGTCACGATGCGAGCTAAGTCCGGACTACCCAAGTCCGACCCTTAACTGGCCACCCATGTGTGCATGGACTACGCCCATGAAAACTGGTCCACACATGGAACTAAATAAAAATTGCGGAATATTACTAAATTGATTGCGGAAATATAATCAATCCTAAGATTACTCCAATCTTAGATAGCACAGTACAAGTCATGATTACTTTAAACTAAACATTCATTCAAACTGAAATCAAACCATCACAGTTAACTACATTATTACATGTCCATAATAATGTAATCAAAACGTCATAGATAAACTCCATTCCAACTGTAACACCCCGATTTTTCAATGAGAGCAATATTTACGAAAATGCCATTAGAATGGTGAATTAAAAAGATGTGATCATAGTTGAGAAAATGGTGGGGCCCATTGTTCAAATTCATACCCAATTTACATATTATAAGGATCAAATTTAATTAAATGGGTAATGTACACCTAATTGGGTCAAGATGGTTATTTTGGTCAAAGGACCCAATTGGGACCCAATGGGTCATGGTGGACTTATTTGACCATTGGGTGAGATCAATTTTAATTGGGTTAAGCTGAATTGATTGGGAATTAAATGAAGGATAAATGGGTAGGCTTGATGCAAGTATGTAAACCACATTTAAATGGGTAAACCACCCATAAATGGGTCATGGCGCCTAATTGGGTCAAGAGGTTCAAATGAGACCCAATGGGTCGAATTGACCATGTTGACCATGATTGACCGTGTGGACCCTCAAGTGAGCTCAAAGGGTGAGTCAAATCATGTGGAGTTGGGGCTGAAGTGAGTTGGATTTGAATCAAATAATGGAGCTGACTCAAGTGCATTAAATGAGTGGTATTAAATGGGGTGAGTTGAGCCATGGAGACCTTTCTAAATCAAATGAGTCAAGTGGGGAGGTGAGGAGTTGCCTTGATCTCAAAGACTCAAAGACAAGTAATGGCTCACGTTGGAAGTGAAGTGGTGCCTTGGCCAAGCCAAGGGACACCATGGTTGAGTGCGACCTTAATGAGGAAGGATGGAGGGTTTTTCCATCTCATGGGATGAAACCCAAGAGGCACAATCCAAGGTGTACACGTTGGGAGTGCCAAGGGATGCCTTGGTTTGTGTCAAAAGACTCCTTGGTTAGACCAAAATTGATGAGGGATAAATGAGAAGGTTTTATGGGCTGTTTAACAAAAGGGGTGTCACCAAAGGACACCACCTTTGGCCGACCCTCATTCATTAAAAAGGAGATGGACGGTCTCATGGGACACAACAAGAGTTGCAGCCGATTGGTCATGGGAGATGAAGGGACATGGGATTTCATCGCAAGGATAAAATCTCCAAATGAATCATAAAGAGGGAGGTGAAGAGACATGATGGTTACAAAGGGGTGCCACCAAGGGACACCACCTTTGGCCGACCCTTATTAACCAAGGAAAAGGTTGGGATTTCATTTCCACTCTCTCCCTCTCCCTCTTGGCTGAATCACTCTCTCCCCCTCTTGGCCGGTCAACATTTTAAAAGAAAGAGATCAAAGTTTTCACTCAAGGCCGCCCACCCTCAAGTCAAGGACTTGGAGTATTGACCATCCCAAGTTTCTCTCTCATTTTCTCTCTCAAATCTGTACCTTGGCCGAATTATTCCAAGGGGTTTCCAGTAAGGTTAGGCTGGGCTAAAGGACTAAGGGGGCAAGAAGGAAGGAAGCAAGGATCAAAAGGAGAGAAGAGAAGCAAAGGGAATTGGTAAGTGTTTTCATAAAAATTTAGTTAAATAAATTGGTTAAAGGGATCATGATTTGGCCATGGCATGGCCGAATCTACCAAAGATTAAAACCATGGAAAATGGTGTTTTGAAAGGACTCAAATCATGTGTCATAGGGTTCGGCCACTTTGGATGGCCGAACCCCATGAAAGGATTTGATAATTTGGTATGGTTTTTGGAGAGATAGAAACCATACCAATGCAATGATTTAAGGTTTTAAGGTGTTCAATATGGAGATAAGATTGATGTTTTTGGGTCGGCTATGGGATGGATGAATCCTATTTTTTTTATGGCTAATTTACAATGAATGAACTATGTATAAGTATTGGGAAATTTGCATCAAGAGAACCATAGGGTTCAGCCATGTGTATGGCCGAACCCCATAGGTCATTTTATGGGTGTTTAAAGATAAGAACATACTTGGAAATTATAAATGAATTTGTAGTATGTGAATAGATGGAAATAAAGGATCATAGGGTTCGGCCATATGTATGGCCAAACCCCATGAAGTGATCTTGATAGATGTAACTAATTTTGGAATCAAGGAAATAATGGAAGATTAAGGGTTAGTTAATTACATGGTTACTTTGGTAACTGGTCTTAGGTGTAAAAGACTAAAGGATCAAGTTGAAATTGGTGAGGTTCGGCCAAGTTGCATGGCCGAAGCCCACTAAAGTGGATTGGTTATATGGACTTTGATTATTAAGCAAAGATTAACCATTGGTAGGTTTAGTGGCAAAACGGTAAATACAAGCCATAATGTAGAAATGGAAGGAAAGACTAAAGAACTTGAAAAGAGGGGTCCAAAACCAAAGTGGTAAGGTTCGGCCATGTTGTATGGCTGAACCCTACCAAGATATGTTTTGAAGTGTGAAGTGTTTTAGTCTTGATCAAATGAAAAGGAAGACAAATTCAAAGTGGGTGAGGTTCGGCCATGGGGTATGGCCGAACCCCACAAGATGGTTTTTGGGACTTAGATGTAAATGGAAATTAAATGATAGTATATTGACTTGTTGTTGTATAAACAAGGAAACGGAATTTGAACGGCGCGCGAGTCGTGAACGGATGACGGATAGAGAAGAAAGGACAACTTAAACAATTTTCTGTAGGCTTCCTACCTCTTTCAACCACCTATTATACTTGCCGTTTTTATGTTGATTTTGATGAATTATTTGTGATAAAGTGTTATGTTTCAAATGGGATTTGAATGTTATTATTTATTTACAAATGGCATGTACTCATTGACATCTCATGCATGGCATGGGGTAATGATTATGGAAGCCGGAGCCCACACTTCGTCGGTATGCCCGTGATGCATCTGTGGGGCCTCCTTATGTGATGAGAGTCCCACTAGGAGGAATACTTTGATGATGAGAGTCCTATCAAGAGTAAACGAAAGACTACTGTGGAATACCTTGCCGATGAGAGTCCCGTCAAGTGATGGCTATGTATACTTGTGATGGGTGGAACTCATTACATTTGCATACATACATAGCATTACTTTTATGAGTTTTGATGATCATATATTATGACATATGCATGTTTTTACACTAACCTTGTGGTAACCCTAAGTGGAAACCTACTGGGCACGTTGATCTAACGCCCTATTTCTATCCTTAGTGGATGACGCATGTGTAATAGCCCAAATTTTTAAATCAACATATATATGGCAGTTATTTATTTTAATGATGGAAAAATTGGAGTTTTGATGTTATGGATGTTAAATGGATCAAAATTTGGGGCAAAGGCCCAAGTATGGTCCAATGGACCATGAATTGGATGGAATTTATTTAAGGGGTCAATAATGGTCAAATTGGGCCTGATAACCATTTGGGACCCAATGGATCAAAATGATTCAAGCTCTAAGGTAAATGGTAGAAAATAATTTAATTGGGCCATGGGCCCAATGGTACCCAATTGATCGAAATGGGTTGAATTGGAATTAAACCACCTAAGTTAATGATGAGATGATTAATATGGCATAACCAAGTGGGGCCCACCTCCACCTCACCAAGTGAGGTGGCGTGTAGACCAAGGAAAAGGTGGGGCCGACCATCATGGTTGACTTGGTCAACCATGGATAAGTTAAGGGGACCAAGGAGGATTAAAGTAGATTAAGTTGATTAAATTATTTTAAATCATCTAAGTTAAGATTAATGGGGTTTAAGTGACATGGCCGAATGGGACCCACCTCCACCTCATCAAGTGAGGTGGCGGGTAGGATAGGTGTTGGTGGGGGCCGTCCACCATGGTTGACTTGGTCAACCATGGATGGATTTCTTAGAGAGAGAGAAAATTTAATGGAATTAAATTAAATGGGAATTAATTAACCTAAGTAAGGATCTACTTTAATTAACTAGGTTGGTCAAATGAGGGTCAATTGAATAAGTCAAAGGGGCAAGTCAAGGGGTGGTTTCATCCCATTGAAACCACCCAAAGAAACACAAAAGAAACCATGGACTTAGGGTGGTGGTTTCATCTCAACCACCACCACTCAAGGTATGAGGACCCATACCTCTCATAATGTGGTCAAGTGGTCAAAGTGGGAAGACCAAACCACTCCCTCACAAGAGACCAAACCGTTGGCTTGGTGGTGGTTTGGTCTCAACCACCACCACCAAGGTCAAGGGAGCCCATACTTGGTGGGTGAAGGCCATCATGGAAGTGTATGGTCTAAGGAACCAAGAATGGGATGGTTTTCACCTTACCACTCAAGCCCACTCTCATCTCACTCTCTTCCTCTCCTCCTCCGTCTCATTGCCGACCCACATTCAAGGAAAAAGAAGAAGAAAAATTTAGAAGAAAAGGGAAGAAGAACCCAAGTATTGGCCGACCACCTCAAGACCCAAAGCTTGAGATAATTTTCCATCCCCTCCTCCCCTCTCCCTCTCTCAA
This sequence comes from Chimonanthus salicifolius, assembly GCA_013350335.1. NCBI lineage: Eukaryota > Viridiplantae > Streptophyta > Magnoliopsida > Laurales > Calycanthaceae > Chimonanthus > Chimonanthus salicifolius. The sequence goes on from CM023540.1 coordinate 61,191,871, forward strand.
ATCTAACCTTACCTTAGCCGAACCCAAACCTTGGAGACTCCATCTTGATCAAGCACATCTTGGCCGAACAACAAGGAGAAGAAGAAGAGAAAGGGCTAAGGAAATCAAAAGGAGAAAGAAAAGCCGGAGGAGTCATCGGTGTGGTAAGTAATTCTTAAACAAGAATTTATATTTTAAAGGTTAAGATGTGTTTATGGAATCCATTTCTTAGAATGAATGGTGGACACAAATGTTATGGGCCTTAGATCTAAGATCCATCCAATGATAAGATGAGAAATGGATGAAATGGGAGAGATAGATTAAGGAAAATAAATAGACATTATGGACACTATTAAGATTAATTAAGTGTGGAAGTATGGGTGTTTTAAGGAATTATAGGCCATAGGGTTCGGCCATGTAGTATGGCCGAACCCCATGGTGAGTAATTAAGAAATTTAAATAGGGTTTTTGGGATTAAAAACCATGAAAGGGTAATTTATGATGTCAAGATGTTATTGAGTAAATATTAATGATTTTTAAAGGGGTTTTAAACAAGAAAAATCATGGGATATGTAAATGATTTAGTGGCCTCCAAAAATGGTGAATGAAGGTGAATCATGAACCATGGGTTCGGCCATGGTGTATGGCTGAACCCTATGGTGATGGAATGGTGTATTTAATGGTTATAAAAGTATGGAAATTAATGGAGAAGGTTGATGGTAATTAAGTGGATTTTTTTTTAAGTACTTTAAACAAGGTTTTAAATGGGTGGAAATGAGGTTTTTAAAATAAAAACTATGGACCATGGGTTCGGCCATGGTACATGGCTGAACCCCATGGGGAGACTTTGAGGAAATTTGGTATTTGGGAACCATGAAAAATAAATGGGAATGATGGTTAAATTAATGGACCAAAATATATCTCATGATGATTATGGAAGGATGATTTAAATGTATGTTTTTAAATTCAGTTATGGTGGGACCAAATGAGGTAAAATGGACCCAAGAAAAATAGGAAAAAGACATCATGGGTTCGGCCATGGTGTATGGCCGAACCCATGACCCATTTGTAGGTCATGTTATGGGCTTAAAATTGGAATTATGTATGGGATTAGATGATTGGAAATCTAATTAAATTAAGTGGCTGATTTTAGGGATGTTATGTCATGGTTAATGAATCATTAATAGGGCTAAGTATATGGATGAATTATGGACAAAAATGTACATGGATGGAGGAAATATTAAACCATGGAAGTATAGTGGCAAAACCGTAATTATTGGCCAAAATGAAGAACCATGGGTTCGGCCATGTACCATGGCCGAACCCCATGTAGGTTGGACATGGACTTGGGTGCATTAAGATGACCTTATGAGTGATTAAATGAAGCTTAGGGTTTCTGCATTTTAGGCTCACAAAATTAGAATGTTTAATGGGCTAAAATTTGGAATTATGTATGAGTTTAAATCAATGGAAATGAGGCTAAGTTAAGGGCTGATTTTTGATAATCTTGTAACATGGTTAGGGATCATTAATGGATCTAAGTTTGTGATCAGTTAGGGACTTAATCATGGATAAAATATGGACTAATTTGGTAAATGTATAATAAGGTATCGGGACATCGCAAATGGTACGCGATCGGCGACCGGATTTATCGGACGGAAACGAAAAAGGACACTAGTCGGTATTCGGTAGGATTTTTACCTTTTTGTAAGCCGTGGATAAAGTGTATGTGATGGTTTCCTTGTTTTATTTCGGTAATTATATGATTTATTTTAAGATGGGTTTTAAATGCTATGGATTATATTTTAATGCTATGGATGATATTTTTTAAATGTTATGGATTATATTTCAATGCTATGGATTATATATTAAGGATATGAATTATATATATACTACATAGCATAATGCACTTACATCTCATGCATGGCATGGGCGGGGAAATAAAGAAACCGGAGTCCATGCTCCGTCGGGGCGACCGAGAAGCAAACATGGGGACACCTTGACGAGGCCTTGCCGTCAAGGGGGATATGACATTGTATGATGATATGGATGATGGGTGGGACACATGACATAGGCACCCATGACATGGCATTCATTTTATGGGTTTTATTATATTGTTATCTGTATGCTTGTTATCACTAATCCATGTGCCAGCCCTACTCGGAGTCCTACTAGGTGCATTGTCTAACGCCCTACTTTTACCCTAGCTGATGACGCAGGAGACGGCGGAAACGGTGGACGCGACGGGAGCCAAGCTTAGGAGCTTGGGAAAGCGGCTACTTAGCTTTATGTAAGTTTTATTTTGGAAATGTAATTTAAGTAGCTTAGCTTGTCGGATTGTAATAATTACTGTTTGTTGTTATGGTTTGGACTGTACTCTGGACGTTATCATTTGAGATATAATTATGAACATAGGGGTATTTTAGTAATTTAAGCGCCGTACTTCCTTGCTATCTAAAACTGGTAGGATAGTCTCTATTATAATGTTCCGCATGTAATTATATTCCGCGAGCTTACTTCCTACGTGTGAACCGTTCTCGTGGACTTCGTTCCGCGCACGCGTAGGGTTGGCCAGTTAAGGGCCAGGCTTTAGAAGCCCGGACTTAACTCGCGTAGTGACGTCCGCGCCCGTTGTCACTTTTATTTCAAAAAAAAAAAATTATTACTCTGATTTCGGTGAAAATGGATCACGAAGGAAGCTAAGCATAGGAGCTTGGGTGTTGGAATGGAATTTATTTATTGACATCTGGATACTTTCATATGGATATGTAATTATGTAGAATATTGCTATGGTTGCGAATGGTTTTGATGATGGTATTTGATTTAAGTAATTTTGGATAGATGACTTGTACTTTGCTATCTCATATGGAATAGGATTGTTATCCTATCGTTATTCTGCAATCAGTTATGTATATTCCGCAAGTTTTACTTAGTTCTATGTGTGGTTTGGTTTTCATGGACTTGGTCCATGCACACATAGGTTTGGCCAGTTAAGGGTCAGACCTTGGAAGTCCGAACTTAGCTCGCGTCGTGGCGCTCCCGCTCTTGTTTACTCTATGTTTCTTTAAAAAGAAATTTTTAGACTCTGATTTTTTATTCAAAGCGAGTGAAAAGGGCAGGGCAGTACACCAACACCCAATTAAAATTGAGCTCATCCAATGGTCAAATAAGTCTACCATGACCCATTGGGTCCCAATTGGGTCCTTTGACCCAAATAACCCTCTTGACCCAATTAAATGTACATTACCCATTTATTTTAATTTGAACCTTAAAATATGTACATTGGATCTTAATTGAACCATGGGCCCCACAATTTTCTCATCTACAGTCATAGCCTTCTAATTTACCATTCCAATGGCATTTTTGTAAATATTTATATCTTTGAAAAATCGGGGTGTTACAATATAACCCCCTTTTTAAAATTTTCGTCCTGAAAATCGAGCGAAGTAGGGTTCCACAATAAATTACATGAATAATTCAGGGTGAGCTGTTCTCATCTCCGATTCGAGTTCCCAAGTGGCCTCTTCAATACCATGTCGATCCCATATCACTTTGACAAATTAAATTGCTCGGTTCCGTAACCTTTTGGTTTGTCTCACGTTATATAATTTTCTCGTGAGCCATTTGTGATCTTACGTAGATCAATCTCTTTTTCACTTTACCTGCTCTCATGATATTTTGCATACGTACCTGCTCAATACGTTTTTTCATCTACTCTCTGTGTGAGGTAGCCTACCAATGCAAGCCTATGCTCAAAGCTTTTTCTGATTCCATTTTAACTAGGTTTCTAGTTACACTCTCCTGGAACTCCATCGGCTAACTACAGAGTCAGCTAGCTAGACTAACTTAGCAGTCGCCCATAACTTCCCATTCAAGTTTCACTAGACTCTTAACTTTTCCACTAAGTACATCTCCAAAATTAAGCACGTCTTCCTTTGCACATAAGTCACTATGTGACTAACACCTTTTGTTCCAAATTTACACGATACTGAGTATCTCTCAACACCAACCTTCCTATGATGCAAGTCGTAATACGACTAACCCTTTTTTTTTTTTTATAGCATGGGATGTAAATGGAAACACATCCCAATCATTAAGTCAATATGTCATCTATGAGACCAACAGGTCCATCATACTACCAACATGTCTACTATGGTACCTATACCTGACATCAATTCAAACCACCATGGGAACCATCATCATGGTTATACACATCCATTTCTGGTATCTCTCTATTAGTGAGTATCATCTATCCATGGTCAATAACCATCCATGAATATAACCCTCCTATGGGTATAATCCATTCATGGGTATAACTAATATCTTTGTAAAAATTGATATATCCATCATAAGGCTAGCGGTTCAACATACGACCACTATGTCAACCTATGGGACCAAAATGTCCCTCACGTTACCAATACGTAAACCCTAATGCCAATACCCGGCATCAATCCAGACCACCATTGAAACTCTCATCCATGGTTATACGTATCCATGAATATAACCCACCTATGGGTATAATCCATTCATGGAAATAATTCATCCTTGAGCATTTCATCCACCAGTGAGTATCATCTATCCATAGTCAATAACCACCCATGAATATAACCCACCTATGGGCATAATTCATTCATAGGTATAACTAATCCATCATTGGGCATAATTAATCCAGGGCACAGCATCTACCCTGAGATATTTTATCTGTAGGTACAACACTCGATTGAATCACTAAGTGACTGTGGTAACAATATCCAATCAAAAATGTATCCCGACCCCTTGCAAGACTTAGGGCTCATGACTTACCAAGGGGAAGACCCACGTCCAACGTGATCCGGTCTACCTCGCCCTGCATCCCTTCACCTCATAGGTGATTCAGTCAAGCTCTAAGGCGGTCGATCCGCGTCTTACGAAGCTAGCACCACCCCCACGGGTTAAAATAGTACCTAGCTCTGCGCATCCCACACATCAAATGTGCAAAATAGCCGTGAGAGCGCCCTCCAGCGCCTAGCATGCGAGGGACCTACTCCTCAACGGTAACCCTACGGGACCAAGTCTCCGTATTTCTATCAGAATTCCCACAGTCTTACGGCTACTCTAAGCCATACTCATGAATCTATATTCTTAACTCATCCATATCACGTGAGGGACGTACCCATACCACGTCTTAGTATAATCAAGTGACCTCGTCACCTTTACCATGGAACTACTGTATCTATCGTGGGGTCGATATACCTACCAATTGGCGTCATCGACCCATTGATCGACTTAGTTTCTCATCAGAATCTATGTTCACACACTTGGGGAAATTCCCCGATCATCATCTTGTATTTCTTGTTTTGGAGAGTTTTCCTACGTATCACGTAATATCTCCTGTTTGGGAAACTTTCCTATATATCACATAATGTCTCCTGTTTGGAAAAATTGCCAAATAAGCACTCTTTGTATTTCTTTGTTTTTGGAGAAACTTCCCAAATATCAAGTATCATTTCTCAATTTGGGGAAATTGGGGGAAGTATATCCTACTTTGCTATGTTTGATAGATCCAAATTTGATGACTGTACTTGCTTTACTATCTTTCATTGTTGTTCTCAGATTGATTGTTCAGTCTGAGTCTATCGAAGTAAATTAATCCGGCCCCCAGTCAATGGACTCTGAAGAGTCGGTCAGTTGGGATTCTTATCTGTCAGTGAGACATGAAACCGTCTTAATCTTATTTTGATGATTCAACTTCCTATTTCACTCTGATACCAACTGTAACGCCCCGCCCTTTTCCACCCTTCTGAAAATCAGAGTCTAATATTTTTTTATAAATAAGTAAAGTGGAAGAGAGCGGAAAACGTCACGACGCGAGTTAAGTCCGAACTACCCAAGTCCGACCCTTAACTGGCCACCCATGTGTGTCATGGACTACGCCCATGAAAACTGGTCCACACATGGAACTAAATAAAACTTGCGGAATATTACTAAACTGATTGCGGAAATATAATCATCCTAAGATTACTCTAATCTTACATAGCAAAGTACAAGTCATGATTACTTTAAACTAAGCATTCATTCAAACTGAAATCAAACCATAGCAGTTAACTACATTATTACATGTCCATAATAATGTATTCAAAACATAATAGATAAACTCCATTCCAACACTCAATTAAAATTGAGCTCATCCAATGGTCAAATAAGTCTACCATGACCCATTGGGTCCCAATTGGGTCCTTTGACCCAAATAACCCTCTTGACCCAATTAAATGTACATTACCCATTTATTTTAATTTGAACCTTAAAATATGTACATTGGATCTTAATTGAACCATGGGCCCCACAATTTTCTCATCTACAATCATAACCTTCTAATTTACCATTCCAATGGCATTTTTGTAAATATTTATATCTTTGAAAAATCGGGGTGTTACATGTTCCATTTGATTTCCCACCATGTTTAATCCCATAAACATGCCTTAGTGGGGTTCGGCCATACAACATGGCCGAACCTCACTCACTTGGTTTGGGTTCCTCTTTTAATTCATTAGCCAATAATACATGAGTTAATCATTTAACATTAATAAAACCTAGGTCCACAAAAACCTTCTCCGTGGGGTTCGGCCATACACTATGGCCGAACCCATGGTCCATCATTTTAATCAAATTTCCATCTTAGCCATCATTCTATCTATAGCTAATTACTTAGCTTATTTACATATAACTTAAGTTCCAAAAATGATCCATACATTATTCCTTAATCCAAAACATGATCCATGGGGTTCGGCCATACACCATGGCCGAACCCATGGTCCTTCACCATTTGGCCATTCTTTCCTTCCATAGGTAATCACTTCACTTACCCATACTTAAGTCCATAACATAGATCCATGACTAAACATTTCATTCATTTAAACATGCCTAGATTCATAAATAACCCATTAAAATGGTTCATGGGGTTCGGCCATACACATGGCCGAACCCATGGTCCTTTGTTTCCATCCTACCATGGTCTATCCACCTTTTAAAACCATTAATACTTCTCCATGGGGTTCGGCCATACAACATGGCCGAACCCATGGTCCAAGGTTCTTCACCATTATAACATTTTAGATCATGCTTTCCAACATTTAAAACCTACTTAAAATTATCCATCACCTCCCATCATTATCATCCTTTAACACCTTTTAAAGTCACTAACATACATCTATGATTTTTCATCTTTTAAATCCATTAAAAATCACTAATATCCTTTCCATGGGGTTCAGCCATACAACATGGCCGAACCCTATGGTTCATCATTTCCTTAAAATGGATCATTCATCCATGATTGATCCTTTGATGGGGTTCGGCCATACATCATGGCCGAACCTCATCCAACCCCTTTTTTGGTCCTTGATGGTTCTTGTATATACAATTTAGGGTTTGGCCATGCAATGGCCAAGCCATGTTCCTTGATCATCTTTTCTTACTTAATAACATCTTATCAAGTACTTACCGATTCCGCGACTCCTCCGGTTTCTTTCACTCCTTGTTCTTCCGATCTTTTCCTTCCTTAGCCTCTTCTTCCTTCCTTCTTGATCCTTGGTCGAGATTGATCTTGATAAAATCTCTAGGAGTGGTTCGGCCAAGAGGTGTAGGTTTGAGAGAGGGAGAAAGAGAGAAGATTTAAGATAAAAACTCTAAGTGTTCTCCCTTTGTCAATGAGAGTGGTCGGCCTTGAGTGAGAGGGAGAAGCTTGAGGTAGAAATATCCTAAGTATTTCTTATCTTGAGAGGGGGATTGGCCGAGAGAGAGAGAGGGAGAGAGTGAAATGAAACTCCAAGTTCTTTCTTGATCAATGAGGGTCGGCCAAGGGTGGTGTCCTTTGGTGATGCCCTTTTGTAACTCCCATGACCCTTCACCTCCCTCCTTAATGTTCCATTTGGAGGTTTCATCCCATGAGATGAAACACTCCAACCATATGACCCTCAAGATGGAAACCCTCCATCTCGCCAACGTGTATGCCTTGTGTAACCTCCAAAAACCTTTCACCTCCTCATTAATGATCCATTTGGAGCTTCATCCCATGAGATGAAACTCCCATGTGTCCAACGTGTTGCCTTGATTTGGTCTTGTGAGATGCATCCCTCCACCTTCCCACTCCATTCACTTAAGATCAAGGTCCCATTAACTTCCACTCAACTCATCTCTTTAACTCAACTCACCTCTTTAATTCAACTCATTTAACTCACTTAAAATCAACTCAATTACTTGCTTCCATTTCCAACTTAATTCAGCCCCAATTTAATTAAGCTTGAACTCACTTGGTGGTCAACCAAGTCAACCATGACCCATTGGGTCCCAATTGAGCATTTGACCCAATTGACAATCTTGACCCGATTAAATAAATCTCACCCATTTATTTCAATTGAACCTTATCCATAATCCGTTGGGTCTTAATTGGGCAATTGACCCAACACCTTACCCATCTAAGGTCTATCTCCATTAATTCACAAATTAAATGGACAATTTTCATATATATTCATAACTTGCAAATCCGGGGTGTTACATGGATAATCTAGTTTCATTTCATTTAGGTCTTTATTATGGACAATGTAATTTGAGTAATTAGTATTCGGGACTGTAATAACTTAAACTATTTGATATGGTTTGGATTTTAATTTTGGACATTTTAACTTAAGATGATTATTTTTAAGTGATGGACTTCCTTGCTATTTAAAATTGGATAGAATAGAATTCTATTATAATTCCGCACTATGTTTAATTCCACATGTTTAGCCTTAGTACGTGTGAACCGTTTTTGTGGACTTAGTCCACGTACACGTATCGTTGGCCAGTTAAGGGCCAGGCTTTACAAGCTCGGACTTAGCTCGCGTTGTAACGTCTCGTTCTCTCTCACTCTTTATTTCAAAAAAAAAAAAAATAGACTCTGATTTTCGGTGAGTAAAAAAGGGCGGGGCGTTACACTTCTCCCTCAAAAGTTGGAGACACTATCTATGCGGTGAGAAATTTGAAGTATTTTCAGATCACAAGAGCTTAAAGTATATGTTCGACCAAAAGGAACTCAATTTGAGACAGCGCAGATGGATGAAATATTTGCAAGATTATGAGTTTGTACTACGGTATCATCTTGGCAAGGCGAACAAAATGGCAAATGCCCTTAGTCGTATGTCACATGCAACGGTGGCCAACTTGATTATGAAGGAATGGGAAATGCTGACGACCATCCGAGAGTTCAATTTGTACATTAAAGATCGTGGGAGTATGTATAATCAGATGGTACGATCCATTATGGTCTCTAAAATTGAACACGAACAGCGGACAGATCCGGAAGTGGCTGAAATAAGGGCTAAGAAGTCGACTGGAAAAAATGTACCTGAATGGGAATTATGACCTAGACAAGGTCTCTCATTCCGAGGCAGGACATATGTGCCTCAAAGCTGTAGAAGAGAGCTGTTGATCGAAGCTCATCAAATAAAACTCTCAATTCATCCGGGTAGCACCAAAATGTACCATGATTTGAAAAGACATTATTGGTGGCATGGGCTCAAAAAATACGTGGCTGACTTTGTCTCTCACAGCCTTATTTGTCCACAAATCAAGACAGAACATCAGGAGCCTCCAGGACTACCCAAACCTCTACCTGTACCCGAATGGAAATGGGAATATATCTCCATGGACATTGTGACAGGACTGCCAAGGTCTTCAAAGGGTAATGATGCAATTTGGGTTGTGGTGTAACACCCTGGAATTTCAAAGTTACAAATTTACATGAATTTATTCATATTTACGGAATTGCCATTGTGATATATTTGAGTTGAATTTAAATGGGTCAATGGTTCAATCAAGACCCAATGGTTAGTAGTTTTGATTACAAAACAATAAATGGATAAGATGTGCATAAACGGGTCGAAAATCATAATTGGGTCAAATTTGGTTAAATGGGTCAAAATGGCCAAATTGGACCCAATGGGTTGTGGTTGACGTGTTTGACCATTAATTGAGCTCAAAGCTTAGTTGGGTTTGAGTTGAAATAAATGTTGGAGTATAGTTGAGTGGAAATTATTAGTTGAGTCACATAAAATAAATGAGTTAAGTTTGGGTGAGTTAAATATATGAGTTAGATGGAATAATTGTTTAAGTGAGTGTATGTGAGCGGAGTGGACTGGTGGTAGGTTTTAAACACAATGAACGTTGGCTGCATGGGAGGTATTACCATGCATGTAACTCCCATTTAAGTGGTAAAGGAAATGGGAGTTACATTTTGAAAATACATGGAAGACGTTGGAGGTGGGAGTGTTATTTCAAATGCAAAGTGTTTACACGTTGGAAATGGTTAGAGTACATTGGTTGGGTCTTCAAAAGATAGCAATACATAGATTGATGGTTCATGCATGTAACTCCAAGGTTGGAGAACAAATGGGTAGCTGATTGGAGGAGTAACACATAAGAGATTACAGCATTTTAAATTCAAATTAGATATTAAATCAATGGGAGTAACAAAGTGTGTTCACACTTGGAAGAGGGGAGTTTTTATTCCAATGATAGAACTCCCACATGGGACGTTGATGAGGGCCAAATGGGGCTGATTGGAGCTGCTGTTTGTGGAGTTACACTTGAGAGTGGTGGCTGTTACACAAGTCAAAATTTAGAGGCAACCAACAAGGGACGGTGCAGCACATGGGAGTTACATTTCAAAATGAAACTCCCATGTGAGACCTTAAGGAGAGGGGAGGTTACATTAGTCCAACCACAAGAGACGTTGGTTGCTTGTGGTGTTTCATTTCATAGATGAGAACCCCCAAGTAACATAAAGAAGTTTGATTAAAGTGAGGGAGTTACACAAGGGTAACCTTGGACTGTTTTTGATCAAACAAGGGATTTTCATTTTACTCTTTCTATCTTTCTTTCTTTCTTGGACTGTATTATCATCTCCCAAACACCAAGAACAGCAGCTGGTCACGAATTTTGTAATCAGTCTTGGGTTGTTTTCTTTCACCAAATCAAGAGCACACATTGAGCAAAGGAAGGGGGGATCAAGGTTTCCCATCTAAAAGCCAATATTCTATCTATCTCTCTTTGCTGTCCTTGATTTTTCCAAACACCTAGAGCAGCAGTTAGGTTGTTTAAATCAGTCCTTGACCATCAAGGAATCAAGAAGAAGGAGAGGCTAAGAAAGGGAAAGGAATAAGCCGGAGTGAAGATCAATTGGAGGAGTCGCGGAAACGGTAGGTTTTTCGATAAACAATTTTTAAATCATGATCCGGCCATTGGATGGCCGAATCTAACAAAGGTTAGATATTGGTTGGAAGTGCATGATTAAGATAAAAAATGGATTATAGGGTTCGGCCATATGGGATGGCCGAATCCCATGAAAAGATTGGGTTAAATTGGATGGTCTTTTTGAACCAAAATCATGGGCTGTTTTTTGGATGCTAAATTAGATTGATTACATGCTTTGAAAAGTTTTAAAATTATGGTTTTAAGTGTTGTGTATTGGGCTATGGATTGCCCGAACACATCAAGGAAATTAATCTAGAATTATGATGTCTAAATGATAAAATATGGACCATAGGGTTCGGCCCCATTGGATGGCCGAACCCCATGGAAAAACTTGGTGATTCTTAATGAAATTTGAGGGATAAAATTCATATTAGTTAATGAAGATTTTAAAGGATGTAAAGTGGAGATAAGCTTACTGTTTTTAGGTATCTATGGCTTGGCTGAACCATACTAATGCTACGGTTAAATTATGGATTAAAACCATGGACAAAGGTTGGAATAATTACACCAAGAGAACCATAGGGTTCGGCCATATGTATGGCCGAACCCCATGGACTGTCTTGTGGATATTTGGATTAAGATTTACAAAATAGAAATCATACAAGGTGATGGACTTATTGGATGGTTTTGAAGGGTAAAAACATGGTAACATTATATAGTTAGCCTATGTCCAAATCAGACCCAAAAACATGTTTTAGAGGACCAAGACTTGGGTTCGGCCACCTTGGATGGCCGAACCCCATGTAATTATTTGGTTGTTTGGTTTGGCTTTCAAGAAGATGGAAATCACAACAATTATGGACTTAGTATTAAGGTGATGATGGAATATAGGATTAAAATCTTTAGGGTGAGGCTCGGCCATGTTATGTGGCCGAACCCCACCAATTGTCATGTGATGGACTTGGTGGTTCATTCATAACAAATTTGGGCAAAATGAGATGTATGATTGAAGGGTTTATATGACTAAAATAAATGGTGAGGTTCGGCCATGTTGTATGGCCGAACCCCACAAAGGTGGCTTGTTGATGGACTTTGTTGTCTAAGTAAAAATTAGGCAAAGGATAGTATAATGGCATTATTATAAATAAGGATGAAAAGATGAAATGATCAAAAGAATGGACTTATGAGCCAAAACCTAAGGTGGTAAGGTTCGGCCATGTAGTATGGCCGAACCCTACCAAGTGTCATTTGAAAAGTTTGGGATACTTAGATGGTATTAAGTAAATAAAAGATTTATCAAGGTTTAAATGGGTGAGGTTCGGCCATGGGGTATGGCCGAACCCCACAAAGTGGATTTTTGGGATTTAAATCAAATTAGAATCATATGGTCAAATGATTAACTTGCTGCCACGTACATAGGGTATTCGGATTTCGAGAACGGTGTACAAAGCCATGATCGGAAGACGGTCCAAAGAAAAGGTCGAACAAAGTAAACTAGTGCAGGTTTCCTACCTTTATTGTAACCACTATTTCATATGCTGTTTTATGTTGATTTCAATTACTTATATAATTGTAAAGTTATGTTTCTAAATGACATGTTTGCATAGACATCTCATGCATGGCATGGGATGATGGTGTTGTAACCGGAGGCCACACTCCGTCGGGACGTCCGAAAGACCACTGTGGGGTACCCTGATGATGAGAATCCCATTAGGAGGAATCCGGAGGCCACACTCTGTCGGGGCATCCGAAAGACCACTGTGGGTTACCTTGACGATGAGAATCCCGTCAAGTGATGTCTATGTTGAGTGGTGATGGGTGGGACTCATTACATGTTCATTTCATACATAGCATGTTTTTATGGAATTTTGTCTCACATGTATTATTATTATATTATTTGCATCTTTTGACTAACCATGTGGTAGCCCTATTCGGAAACACTACTGGGCGCGTTGATCTAACGCCCTATCTATATCCTTAGTGGATGATGCAGGGAAAGGGAAGAACGTGGATCGAGAAGAGGACCAAGTTCGGAAACTTGGGCAGTTTGAATGATTGGAATGGATTATGAATGGACTATTTTATGGACTTGATATTTGATATATTTGGACAATGTAATTTGGTAATTAGTTATGTTGGCTTGTAATAAGTAGTTAAGATAGATGCTATGGTTTGTTTTATGTTGGATGTTTTGATTAAACAATTAGTTAAGATTGATTAGTAATTTTGGAGAATAAGTTATGTACTTTGCTATCTAAGAATGGAAAATTGGATTAGTCATAGGTTCTATTATAACCTCAGTTAGATTTAGACTAAGTTAATTCCGCAAGTTATATATGTACCATGTGCGGATCAGTTTTATGGACTTAGTTCATACGCACATGGGCTTGGCCAGTTAAGGGTCGGATTTAGAGATCCGAACTTAACTCGCGTCGTGACACTCCGCCCCGATCACATGATTATTATATTTAAAAAAAAATAAACTTTGAATATTAGAGTGAAAAGGACGGGGTGTTACATGTGGTGGATCGTCTGACCAAGTCTGCACATTTTCATCCAATCAAGATGACAAACTCGTTTGAAACTTTGGGACGGTGATATATTAAAGATATCATCAGGCTACATGGTATACCCAGGACTATTATGTCCGACAGAGATGGTCGATTCACCAGCAGGGTGTGACAGAGCATGCAGTCGGCTGTGGAGACAAACTTGTTAATCAACACAGCCTTCCATCCACAAACCGACGGTCAGTCGGAGCGAACAATACAAACATTGGAAGATATGTTGAGAGACTGCATGTTAGACTTCAAGGGTGGTCGGGAAGATCATCTACCACTGGTTGAGTTCTCATACAACAACAGTTACTAGGCAAGCCTCAAGATGGCTCCATTTGAGGCATTGTATGGTAGACCATGTAGATCACCAGTGTGCTGGACAGAGGTTGGTGCGCCTGTACTTATTGGACCTGATCTGGTTGTAGAGACCACGGAACATATCAAGGTGATACGACAACATTTGCTTTCAGCGTAGAGTCGTCAGAATAGCTACGCTGACAAAAGGAGAAGATTTCTTGAGTTTGAAGTGGGAGATCTAGTGTTCTTGAAGGTCTCGCCACAAAAGGGACACATGAGATTTGGAAAGAAAGTGAAGCTATCAACCAGATTTGTGGAACCCTTTCCAATCCATGAGAGGGTGGGGGAAGTGGCCTATCGTCTGATACTCCCTCCACAGTTGTCATCACTAAACGATGTATTCTATGTTTCTATGTTGAGGAAGTACAATCCTGACCCATCGCACGTGCTGAATGTGCAAGATATAGAACTACAAAGTGACGTATCTTATGTCAAAAGACCTGTCAAAGTGATTGAGACAGAACAAAAGGTGTTACGGAACCGAGCAATTTCGTTCATCAAAGTGGTATGGGATCGACATGGTAATGAGGAAGCCACTTGGAAACTTGAATAAGAAATGAGGACAGCTCATCCTGAGCTATTTGTGTAATTGGTTTGAAACCCTACTTTACTCTATTTTCGGGATGAAATTTTCAAAAGAGGGTAATATTGTAACACCCCAGATTTTCATTACTAATGAATATATTGGAATATTCCATTTGAATTGCGAATTAAATGAATGGGAAATTAAATTGTTGAAATGGACATTAGGTGGGCAAGGTAAATGGGTCAATTACCCAATTAAGACCCAATGGATTATTGATAAGCTTGATTTTAAAGTAATTGGGCAAGTCTAAGTAAATGGGTCAATTACCCAATGAATCATAGATGAGCTTGATTTTAAAGTAATTGGGTAAGGTTAAAGTAAATGGGTAAAAGGTAAATGGGTCAACTACCCAATTAAAATCCAATGCATAAAATCCACCTCATCAAATGAGGTGGCATGTGAATGATGTGGCAATGCCATGTGCCATGCATGTCATTACAGGGAAGCCTAGTAAGCAAGGTGCCACATCATCAAGTGACATGGCCAAGATGGGACCCAAGTGCCATGTGGTGACCAAGTCACCACATGCATGGCCGGCCATGACATGTTGACTTGGTCAATCACCTAGTAAGTTCAAGTTTAGAGTTTAAGATTTAATTGTTTGAGTTGAGTTGAGTTGAGAATATGGAGCGTCTTCATCTCAATGGTCATGAACCAATGGACTCGATGGAAGTCAAAGAGTCTCCTTAGTTTAAGTCAAGGGTCTCCTTGGTTAAAACAAGGGACACCTTCGTCAGATAAAATCATTAAGAGAGGGAATGAATAGTTGGAGCTGTTATATAAAATGGCACAACCAAAGGGGCTGTACACACCCCTTGGCCGATCACTCCTTCCCTTACACACAATGTAACACTTCGGAATTCCATCTTATCAATATTTACGGAATTTGCCATTTTAATTGTGAATTAAAGGATATGAACCTTAGATGGGTAAGGTGTTAGGTCAATGGCCCAATTAGGACCCAACGGGTATGGTTTAAGGTTCAATTTAAAATAAATGGGTAAGGTACATTTAATTGGGTCAATGTTGCTATTTGGGTCAAAATGCTCAATTGGGACCCAATGGGTCATGGTTAACTTGGTTGACCACCAAGTGAGTTCAATTTAAATTAAATGGGGCTGAATTAAAATGGTAATGCAATATATCTATAAATAAGGGATCTAGATTAAGTGGCATGCGCATGGAGGGAACATGGAAAGATTTTAGGATTGTCCTAAGATGACACAGACGCATGGATAAGTTGGGATTAGGCAATGACATATGATTGCCTAATCCAAATATAGAAGATGTCTAAGATTTAATATAGGATTGCTTGGCCATATGGGAGATATGCACATCCAAGATGATGCGCTTAAGATTCTTTAAAAGGGGTGTATTTTTAGGATATATACATATAGGGTAAGCATGAATCTAATTTGATTTGCAATCTATGCACATGACTAGCGGTATTAAGGACTCTCCAAAGTGGGAAGCATATGCACGGCAATTGCTATTTCATCAAGATAGGACCGAGTGAGAAGAAAGGAGGAAGAGGCTAAGGAAGGAAAGGATCGGAAGAACAAGTCGGAGCGAAGGAAAACCGGAGGAGTCGTGGAACCAGTAAGTACTTTGATAATTTTGTTTAAAATAAGGAACCATCATGGCCGAACCCCATGGAAGAAAATTGGGGAATGAATATAGTAATTTAAGGGAAGATGATGAACCATAGGGTTCGGCCATGTTGTATGGCCGAACCATAGGGTTTGGCCATGTTGTATGGCCGAACTCCATGGAACGACATTGGTTGTGTTTAATGGATTTTAAAAGTATTTAAATGGATATATGTATGAGAACCACCAAAGGACTTAATCTTGGTGTTATGATATTTTTAAGAAAAATAAGGAACCATAGCGTTCGGCCATGGTGTATGGCCGAACCCCATGGAAAGAAATTGAGGACTTTAAAGGGATCAAAATGATGCAAAAGATGGAGAACCATGGACCTTGGGTTCGGCCAAGGTGAATGGCCGAATGCCATGAGGTCTTTTATGGACTTAAGTTGTTAAGGAATTTATATGGGTCTAATGATTTTTAAAGAGGAAATTATGAACCATAGGGTTCGGCCATGGTGTATGGCCGGACCCCATGGAAGATGGTTATTAATTTCGAAAGGTTTTAATGATGGACTTTTGGATCAAAAAGGAAGGAACCTTGATTTATGGATTCAAGGATGGTAATTGATATAATTGGAATTTAGACATCATAGGTTCGGCCATGTGTATGGCCGAACCCCATGAAACAATTTTATGGATATTATGTTTATGTATATTTTAAATGAATGGATGATTAACTGGATGATTCAATTATATACCTATGTTTATGGACCTATGTGTTGAACCCAAACATAAGGTGATGAAGGAAATGGCAAAAAGGTAAATAGGTGAAAATGATGGACATAGGGTTCTGTAACGCCCCGCCATTTCCGAGAATTTTAGAGTCTAATTTTTTTTTTTAAAGTAATAATAAAACATCGGAAGAGAGCGGGCGGCGTCACGACGCGAGTTAAGTTCAGACTACCCAAGTCTGAATCTTAACTGGCCACCCATGTGTACATGGAATAGACCATGATTATGAAACACACATAGAACTAACATCAACATGCGGAATAGTATAAGTTAACTGCGGAATAATATGAAAAGATAGCCAGTACCATCTCAACTAATAATTACATAAATCAACCATACATTGTCAATATCCTAAACACACCATAGCAAGTAACTACTTTATTACATGTCCATAATAAAGTATCAAATAAACAGCAATTATAAAGTAGTCCAGTCCAACATTCAAGCGCTTAGGCTTGACTCCCCTCCCGGTCATCGACCTTCTTTTTCCCTTTACTTGTACCTGCAATCTCCTCTGAGGATAGAATTAGGGCGTTAGATCAACGCGCCTAGTAGGTTCCCGAATCAGGGCTACCACATGTTAGCATATAAAACATGCATATATATCATATTAAATGATCATTAAAAACAAGTAAAACCATGCTATGAAGTATGCACATGCAATGAGCATCCCCCATCATGTACCTTCATAGCCATCACTTGACGTGCCTTGCACCGTGAAGGTAAATTACAATACAACTTCCATCTCTTCATCATTGACTGAATCATATCACGTATTAGTCCTCCTGACGGGACTCTCATCACCTAAGGAGACCAATATGACTATGATCATCATGTTACTCCTCCTGGCGTGACTTGCACCACCGAGGCAGGACGTAACCCATAAATTGCAACACTGTAGAACCTCATTCATAATCCCATGTCTATGCATGAGATGCCAATGCTTGTATGCCATTTGTTAATGCATAATATATCATTTCAAACATATAAAATAAAACAAGAGTCTCATAAGAAAAACTGGGTAAAACTATGGTTACAAGTAGGTAGGAAACCTACTGAAGAATCACTTCAGCGTCCGTTCTTTCTTAGACTTTAACCGGTCACTGCTCACAGTCGTGTACCGTCGCAGAGATCCGTCACCTTATTCACATAAATCATGGACAACTTTTAATCCCTTACTTTATTTGATTCCCATTTTTGGGTCTAAGTCCACAAATACAAACTCATGGTTGTGACGCTTATTTACAAGCATGCCATTGCTATCAATACCTTGATTAAACTTTACAACTTACCCACAACCTTAACATGGTTCAGTCATGTTTTGGACGATCAAAACAGCAAACATAATTCCATCTTTAATCACATATACATCCATAAAATGACCCATGAACAGTCCATGGGGTTCGGCCATACTCATGGCCGAACCCTTATGGTTCTTTGCTCAATGATGTCCTTTGTTTAGATACTAATTGGCTCTACCCCGTAGCCATATTAAACCCATAGTTTAGCCATCCTATGGCCAACCCAAAATCAGTAACCATAACACATAAAAATCTACACCATTTGGTATGGTTTTATCTCTCCAAAACCATACCAACTTATCAACCAATTTTATGGGGTTCGGCCATCCAATGTGGTCGAACCCTATACCCATGTTTTGGACCCTTTTTCACTTACATTTCATGTCCATTAAATCATGTAAGAATCAACATAATATTATCGTATTTTACCTTTCAAAAACCATACAAAAACAGTCCATAAACAGTCTATGGTTTACATGTTTTTTCCAACATGAAAACTAACATTCTTTTACATGGGGTTCGGCCCTCCATGGTGGCCGAACCCAATGGTTATGTTTACTGTTTTTAAACCTCAGATAATCATGTAATAACAGTATATTAAAATCAGGTTTTACTTTTCAAACAAACATCCAAAAATTAGCCCAATTTCATAGGGTTCGGCCATGCTCATTGGCCGAACACCATGACCTTTGGTTTTGAACATTTAACCCTTTATCTTGGGTCTGAAACCAACACCCAAATCCATGTTTTAACCTCCTTAAAACATGCATTTTAAATACAACAATAACATCTAATATCAGTCCCAAATCATATGGTTTTAATTTCCAAAAACTATAAAAAACAACCACTTGTTTCCATGGGGTTCGGCCATGCTAAGTGGCCGAACCAATGGTCCATTTCCATATTTTAATCCACTGATTTTAGACCATATAAACTTCAGTCCCTATGTCATTCAGATCCATATTTTTAACCATTCTAAAACATGTATTTAAATCTTAAATCAAAACATGTAAAACAGTCCAAAATCAGTCATATACTTGCATGGTTTAAATCTTACAAAACCATCAACATTAACCATAATATTTCATCGGGTTCGGCCATCCAAAGTGGCCGAACCCTATGTCCATGTTTTCCATCTAATTGGGCATACAAGAATCATACTTTAACCCTTTGATAGATTTGACCATTACATGGCCGAATCATGTCTTATTTTACCCACTTTATTAAACATAAATCAATGGAAAAACTTACCACTTTCCTTTGCCTTTTGCTCTTGACTTTTAATCCTTGCTTCCTTAATTCCTTGCTAGTTGTATGCTTGATTCAATGGTGAGAAACACCAAGTCCAATTCGGCCAAGAGAGTGTTCTTGAGAGAGAGAGAGAAGGAAAATCTAAGAGTTTTGGCATGTAAATTCGGCCAAGCATGGGTGTTGGCTGCTTTTGTTAAACAGCCCCATATCACCCATTTACTCCTCATCAAACCTTGCACAAACCAATGGGTATTGGGTGCCATCCAAGGCACCCCTTGGCAGCTACCCATGCAGCCATTCAGATTTCTATGTAACTCATATCAATCCCATGTGTTCTCATTTACCATTCAACATGGAACTCACCAAACAAGTCCCCAACGTGTGGGACTTGTTTTGGTTGGTTTGAGACCAGCCAACCTCTTCAAATTCCTATTAAACTCACTGATTTACAGTCCCATGGATTTCCATTTTGACTCGCCCAACTCAAGATATTTTTATTCCAACCCAACTCATCACATTTAATGCTCCATATTTGAGTCAACTCTTTTCTTAACTTAGACTCACTCCAAATCAGTCCAACTCAAGCTGAATTATCTCACACTTGAGTTCCATTGAGGGACCACACGGTCATCCGTGGTCAAACTAGTCAACCCGACCCGTTGGGTCCACCTTTAGCTCCTTGACCCGTTTTTTGACTCCAAGACCCAATTATGGTATTTTGGTCATTTGTAATCGGTTTTTGCATATGGATCAAGCCTACCCATTTCTTCTCCACTTGATTTCCAATCAAATAAACTTAACCCCATTTAATTTAAATTCACAAAACGGTCAAATAATCCAGTAAGACCCGATGGGTCCCATTTGAGCCCTTTGACCCATTTAGCCATTTTTGACCCAAATGATGAAAATTACCCAACCAATCAAACTTAACACTCATAATGTGCTCATATGATTTTATTTTGAGCAATGGGCCCCACTATTTCCTTACTTAACATCACAAAATAATTAATTTAACAACTCAGGGGCATTTTGGTAATTTTCCACTTCATTGAGAAATTGGGGTGTTACAGGTTCGGCCATGGTGTATGGCCGAACCCCATGAACTATTTGATGGATCATGTGTTTGGATTAAAGAACTATGTATGGATCATTTTTGGAACATAAGCCTTATGAAAATAAGCAAGGTAAATAGCCATAGATAGAATGGATGGCAATATGGTAATTAAGTAGAAATAATGGACCATGGGTTCGGCCATGGTGTATGGCCGAACCCCATGGGGATTGTTTTGTGGACTTTGTTGTTTTCAAGGTTAAGTAATTGTTGTATAGGTGATTAAATTTATGAATCAAAGATGGCATGATCTTGGATTTAACTTAAAGATCAAAAGACTAAAAGAAAGGCACCAAATTAAGGAAGTAAGGTTCGGCCATGTTGTATGGCCGAACCCCACAAAGTTGTATCTCTTGGACATTATTGTAAATCAAATGGGACATGGTTTTAATTGATTGATATATTATAAGGTAACGGGACCTCACAAGGTGTGTACGATCATGAGCGGTTACATGAAGAAAAGCGCAAGGACACGTTAGTGGTCTTTGGTAGGATTCCACCTCTTTGAAACCATGGGTTTATCTACAATGTTTTTATCTTGTTTTGATGAATTTACGTTGTATAAGATATGTTTCAATTGTGAAGTTCTAATGCTATGTTTACAACATAAAATAACATGTGTTTCATTAGCATCTCATGCATGGCATGGAGTGAAGGATATTTAACCGGAGGGGCCACACTTCGTCGAGGCGTCCGAAAAACCTATGTGGAATACCTTGATGTGCATTTCCATCAAGAAGAAATCGAAGGGGCCACACTCCGTCGAGGCGTCCGAAAGACCTATGTGGGGGTACTTATATGTACTTGTGATGGGTGGGACTCATTGCATTTGACATCATGACATGACATGGTTTATATGGTTTTTGACATTATGATATTATTACATATGTTTTATACTAACCATGTGTTAGCCCCAAATGAAATACCTACAGGGCGCGTTGTTCTAACGCCCTACTTCCACCCTAGTGGATGATACAGGAAACTAGGGAAACGATGAACGCGAAAAGGGCCAAGTATAGGAGCTTGGATATGTGTTTGAATTATATTTTATTTAAGATACTCATGGACATGTAATTTGAGTAGCTAGACTTCGGGCATGTAATAATTTAGATAATTTTCTATGGTTGGATGTTTATTTGGATAATTATGATATGTAATTATGATTAAAGATTTAACGTACTTTGCTATCTAAAATGGAATAGAATTAAGTTCTATTATAATTTCGCAATTATGATTTTAATTTGCATGTTTATATTGTTATGTGTGAACCATGTTCATGGACTTAGTCCATGCACACATAGGGTTGGCCAGTTAAGGGTCGGACTTTAGAAATTCAGACTTAGCTCGCGTCGTGACGTC
This sequence comes from Chimonanthus salicifolius, assembly GCA_013350335.1. Lineage (NCBI taxonomy): Eukaryota > Viridiplantae > Streptophyta > Magnoliopsida > Laurales > Calycanthaceae > Chimonanthus > Chimonanthus salicifolius. The sequence continues at coordinate 61,213,961 of CM023540.1, forward strand.
TCGCTCTCTATCACTCTTCAAAAAAAAAAATAGACTCTGATTTTCGGAAAACATAGTGAAAAAGGGCGGGACGTTACACACAAGGACCTTTCTTCTCCTTCTCTCTCTCTCTCTCTCTCTCTCTCTCTCTCTCTCTCCCATCTACACTTCTATACTTGATGAATTATTGAAGAGCAAGGAAAGAAGAAAAAGGATTAAGGAAGGAAATGACAGACCAAAAGAAAAGAAGGAGACGGGAAAGAAGGTATGTTTAAGGTTTAGTAATATGGGATTAAGACTAAGGAAACCATAGGTTTGGCCATGGTGTGGCCGAACCCATGGGTTCCATAATTAATGAAATGGATGACTAAATTGTTATAAGGTCTTGGAATTGGAAATCCATTCAAGGAATGGTGATGGGTTGAAACAAAAAACCATAGGATTGAATCCAAGACCATACTATATTGGTACAATGATTGAATGGGTCATGAGGAACCCAAACCTTGACTAGTGGGTAGATTGAATTCACTAAGAGGAGTATGGAAGATGAAATCTATGTTTAAACAATGATATGAGTGGATTTCATGAAGAAGGGCTTTACAAAATAAGCAAACAAAAAGGACTGACAAAGAGTCAGCCGACTGAATCTCAGGATTCAGTCGACTGAACTGGTGTTGGCCGAGCATCCAAGTGTATTCTAGGTGTTTCAGTCGACTAAATCTTATCATTCAATCGCCTAAAAGTGTGTTGGCCGAGCAACATAAGGGATACCTGGATGTTTCGACCGACTGAATCTCTGATTCAGTCGACTAACCATAGACGTACCAAATAAGTAAGTAAGTTGTTGTGTTTCAGCCGACTGAATCTTGTGATTCAGTTGATTGAAGGTATGCTTATCGAACACGTAAAAGGTTTTGTTGATAATTCAGCCGACTGATCTTTGATTCAGTGGACTGAATGTATACTGGCCAAGCACACTAATAATCTGATCAAAAGTCAGCCTATTGAGTATGTGATTCAGTCGACTGAAAGTGTGTTGATCGAGAACACAGAGGATTTGACCCAAAATCAGCCTACTGAATCCATGATTCAGATGACTGAAAGGTTACGGGTCAAGTTTATACGGTACTGAGTTGCTTTTCAGCCGACTGAATATTATTATTTAGTCGACTGAAAGTTTACGGGTAAAGCAAAGACTGTATCTGGGCGTGATTTAGTCAACTGAATCCTTGATTCAGTCGACTGAATTTGAATGTTTTATGTTTGGTTAATTTTCCAGATACCTCTGTTTATCCAGTGAGATGTAAAGGGTGATGAAAAGTAAATGGATAAACAAATTGATATATATGTGGTTGAATTTGTTAAGGTAACGAGGTTCGATTCGTTTTCACGCGACCGTGAGCAATGTTCTTGCAAAACAAGAAAAACATAATAATCAAACTTTGGTAGGATTCCTACCTTATTGAGACACTATGGATTATACATATAACACTGGTCTTTATTTCCATATATGATGTTTTACTTTGATTAAATAGATGATATATGTTTATGAACTAAATTTCAATGATATTATGTAATTTGATAAGACAGGGCATTTTTGCATTCATTATCTCATGCATGGCATAGGAGGGAATACATGGGACCAGCAAGCCAAGTTATGAGTGGTCCGGACATAGGTTGGGCTTGAAACTAGCTTGTATGAAGCTATGTGAACTATTGATTTGTTGGCCTCGTTCGAGATTGCTAGGAATGGGTACGGCGTAATTTGGGCCAAAGAGCTCCTGGGTATATAGTCCCAAAACCCTGCGCAGAGGGAGAAGTCCACACTCCATAGGTAATTCCGATTAACATATGTTGGGAGGTATAACAGTGACCTGGTGGTACCGTCACAAAACACTGCGGACGTAAATGGCTAAGGGAACACCTTGATATGGTGATTTATCAAGGAAACTATCTATATATGATGTGATTGGTTATGGAATTGGGTGAGTGATCATTTGGCATTGACACCCATGACATGATGCATAAATAAGCATGATTATGATATGGATATTATGCATTGTTTTTACTACTTATGAGATGTTTTACAAATATGATATGATGTTTCTGTCTTGATTTTATCTTAATCCTATGTGTACCATAACCCTACTTGAAATTCCTATTGGGCATGTTGACTAATGCCCTACTTCTATCCTATAGATGATGGAATAGGGAATGACAAAGAAACGGACATGAGACATGAAGGAAGCCAAGCGTAGGAGCTTGGAATGAATGAAGTTTATTTTACTTGTCTTTGATTGTTTATGATGTATTAGGAGGACTGATGTTTTGGACTGTAATAACTTAGAATTATTTTGCTATGGTTTGATGATATTTAAGCTTCAGTAAAAGATATGGTGATTGGCTTTCCTTGCCTTATAATGTCATGTATATGAGTAGTGTATTATTCATATAATTATTTCCGCAATGTATTCAGAAGAGCGTGTGAAATGTTTTAGTGGATTTTAGTCCACGCACATGTAATTGGTGGTCAGTTATGGGTCGGGTTTTGGAAACTTAGACTTAACTCGGATGTGACGACTCGCTCTCTCTCACTCATTTAAAAAAAAAAAAATTATACTCTGATTTATGGCGAGTGAAAAAGGGCGGGGCGTTATGAAACACATGTACATCAAGAGAGCTCAACAAGTCAAGTTATTCTAGTTTGATTTTAATTTTCTAAATCATCTTGTGAAATGGATTAAAGCATGGTGCTTGAACCACTATAAAAAATAGAGGGATAAGGACATAGACCAGGGTAGGTCGAACATTTCAAAATCCTAGGGAGCTTGAACCACTATAAAAAATAGAGGGATAAGGACATAGACCAGGGTAGGTCGAACATTTCAAAATCCTAGGGATTGGGTGAAATTCCCAATCAATTGAGTTAAGTGGAATCCTAGTCTATTTGTGAGGGTGTAATTCCACACATAGTGGGATAGCCCAAGGTTGGGTGAGTCCATCAGTGGATGTAGGAAGATTTACTCCGAACCCCTATACATCTAGTGTTGTGGGTGTTGGTCTTTATTTGTGTGATTGCTCTTTCATATTGGCTTACTCTTGTAAGACACAACAGACTTATCTTGATTAATTTATTTCATCCACTGCAAATTATTTTTGTTAATCAAGAAATTTGTGAAGACCATAAAAAATGTTGATTGCCCTTTTCAACCCCCTTTAGGGTCAATCTTGGACCGTGTTCTTACATCCTCGAGAACTTTTAAGGCATATTTTGTGTGATTTTTGTTTGAGTGTGAATGGTCATGTTTGTGAATGTTTCATTGGTCTCCTAACTTGACCAATTGCTTGGTTAGAGTTACAATTCCAGTTCAGTACATCAATCGATCGTCCGGGGCTCAATCAGGCCTAGTCATAGATATAGATAGTCCACTCATATCACCACCCACATCACCATCACCATCACCACCACCCAATCAACCATTTCACCCACACCAGAACCATCACAGGATCCGCCCTATCAGCCCATCCCTAACCTGATAGCCAACCTGCAAGTCCAACACCCATCCACCCATTCTCCCATATTTACATATCCACCCATTCACCCATATTTACCTACCTAGCCATTCACCCATATCCACATTCACCCACACCCATTATATAACCAGAATTAATAGGGAAGAATCATTTACCCATCCTTCCATTCACACACCTTTTACCCATCTACCTAATTTCACCCATGTACCTAGACCCACCGACTCATCTGTTAATGTCTGAGTTGGTCTGAGTCTTTAGTGTTTAGTTTAGGTTTGCATTGAGTCAGTCAAGCATAGGAGTTAGTCCATTTAGCACATCATGTACACTCTGAATTATATCTGAACCCCGATTGTTCATTTGACGAAATTTTCTTCTCATTTGCGCCTGGCCAGTGTAGATAGTGAACATTGAGGACAATGTTCAATTTAAGTTTGTGGATATGGAAGGAGTGTTAAAAAAAAAAAAAGGGACGGACTTAATATTTTAAAGAAGAGTAAGTGAAGACTGAGACTCTTTGGGGCTGAAAAGACTGTCAACTTTGGTTTAAGAAGAAATGTCTTGATGATTTGACTTAAAAAGATCACATTTTTAGCATTAAGACATAAATGAAAATCTTTATAACATACTTTTCCAGAAAGACTTTTATAGGATTTATACCTGGAAACTCCTTTGCACAGCCATATTAATGTTAGTCCGAAAAAGAAAAATATTCACGAGTCGAGTGATCACCAGAGGAATACCAGTGGAGACTTAGACCCAGTGAGCTTTAGGGCTATTCTATTTTTTTTTTAGGGTTATAAGTAAACTCTAATTTTCTTTGACAAGCGCATTAAGTCTTTGTTGATCTCATTAATCTTCGATCATGGTCATACTACTAAGAACGACATCAAATTTGGGTTCTTACATTTGAAATTTTTCTGAATTTATTCAAAGCAACGAAATCACCTTATTAAGCTCAGCATATGATATAGGCCATTTTTGGATCAACTAAGCCTTCAAGCCTACCTAATTTGGTCATCGTATCTTGATAGTTTCCCATTTGAGCCTTATATATCCTATTTTGTTGTTAGCCATGTTTATTGTACCCAACTCCGGTTATGGAGTTTGAGCCTCATTGAAATATCTATGACCTAGTCTAAGGATCCAGAAACGGTCAGAGATGAAAAAATTGGGATGGTACTCAGAAAAAAAAAATGGCACTTGAAAAGAAAAGAAAAGAAAAATTATTGATGCAGAAAGAGTAGAAAACAATAGCATCAAAAGAAAAAAAAAAAAAGAAGAAGAAGAAAAGGAACATCTAGACATCAAAAGAAGGATGTAAAAAGAAAAGAAATAGAAAAAGAATAATATTTTGAAAGTGTTGAAAGCAAAATAGAGGAAAAACATCCCATTCAAAATTATGAAGACATCTAACTTTTCTGTCCAAAGTATTAATTTTTAGAATCTTTTATCCTTCTTTGACTTGACTCGACCCTAAGCCATGTTTCGTCCTATTAGGAAGTCCTATTAATCTTAACTCGGATAGAGTATTTCATGTAGAGAATAGAGGACGGAAAATGATGATGTTTGACTCAACGTTCTCAGGAAAGTGGCATCCATTCATGAGATCTTTTAATTTCTTTGATCTGTGTCATTTTTTCTGAATACATATGTGAGATATTTTGATTTGAAAATATAAATTCCGCTCACAATATACCTTTGAGAGAAAATAAACCCAAACCTCTGAGAGTTAGTCTTTCTGAGAAATATATCTGGTGAGGTTTGAAGTTGAACTGCATTTTCCAAGGGTGGTCACTAAACTTGTGTGTGTTTGGAAAAAGAAGGTTATTTTAATATTGGTTATCACACACTACATTATGGGCATAAATCTTGTAAAATGAATTTTAGAATTGTATGATGTCTAAATTTTTAGACTGCATGTTCTTGCTAAAATGCTGATATTTGTGGGTATCATCACTGAAAGCCCTCATGAGACTATAACTCGTCCACTAGGGGTTTAAAAGCTTATTGTATACACTAAATGCAATTGAGAGTACCAGTGAAAGTGGTTTATGTTAGTACCCCGGCTTACCGAGTCACCTATTTGCAAGTCCATGACTTACGTGAAGCATTGCTTCGGAAGGTTGAAGCAATAATACAAGACTCAAGGTGTGATAAATGTTGAATCAGGAGATTCAAGAATGAAGATCAATTCAAGCATCACCAAGTGCGTGGCAATCACAAAAGGTAAATTGGCCATATATGACTTTTGGTGGAACCCACACCCTTAATGGACTGGTGATGTGCAAATTTTACATTTATTAATCTTGCAAGCGGACGAACCATGTATAGTATAGCGTTATGAGTGCGAGGTCAAAGCCAAAGGAAATCCACAAAATATATGCTTAATTAAATTGGTACCTTTAAAAAGATATAATCTTAAGAAATCAAATACATGGAATTACAATTTTAATTTAGATCTTAGAAAACCAAAGTTAATACCATTATTATCTAACTTATGAATTTAACAATTCGAGAATCAAATCCTTTTTTTTAAAAAAAATTAGTGAAACATGAATAATGATAGTCTCATCTTAATTTAAAATTACATGTTGTAAGATCAAAATATCATATCTCCAGTCCCAGTTAAAGAATCTTGAGAGAGAGAGAGTTTGAATAGAAAGAATTAAAGAATTAAAAATTAAACATATAAGATTCACAATAAAAACATATACTGAACAATTTTTATACAACAAACATACAAAGTGACTGATGTAACTAAAGACAGGAAATAAATTGACAAATAATGTAAATGATAGAATAAATAGATGCATAATTTAAATGTGGTTATGGAATTCTTCTCACATCGCCCAAAATAAATAAACAAATAAAATATCTAGATCTAAAATTTAATGCAATAATTCAAAAATCAATTTACACCATTTAATTAAAATTCATAATCTTTAATCTAATTAAAATCTAGTTCTTAGATTCAACACTTACAACCTAAAGTCATTTAATTAAATGAAGAATATAAATTTAAAATTAAATCAAAAGATAGCATAAAAAGAAATCTGGATAATCGGACTCTCCAGGATTCTAAAAGAAAACATTTCTTAGTTGTTTCATGGAAGAATTAATTACAAGATGTGGAAAAACAATTAAAAGACATAAAAATTGAAATTACAGTGATTGCTCACTTGTAAAATTCACATGAAGCATTGTGTCTTTTGTTCTTCAGGGTGTGTTCTCCAATCTTAGGTCCTCTTGAGCTCCAGGTCAAATTCGATTTTGGCTATGGCTTAATGGACTATTTATAGGACTTGGGATTGGATGAATGACTAAGATTAAATCTGGGTTCAAGTTAACGGATGAAATGATAGGATTAAATCTAATGGAATATGGGTGGTTTGGATTGAAAGCTAAAAAGATTAGGGCTTCTCTAGGGCTACACGAATTTTAGAGATGGTGGCTTGAGATGCAAGCAAACTTGGAGAGAGAAAAAGAGAGAGAAATTATAGGACCAGGCATGGCTTGGGCGAATTTGGTTGTGCATTTTAGTGTTTATGCAATGCATGATATGAATGGATGAAATGAAAGGATTAAATGGATGAATGATTAGATGAAGTGATGACATGGCTTAGGGAATGCAGATGAAATTCATATGGATGGAGAAAAGAGTTGGAAAAGTCATGTATGACATGGAGATGGATAGTATTGAGTGATGTGGTGATGAGGTTGAGTGGAGTGGAGAGAAAACTTAGGGATTTCCCTAGCTGTGTGCGCATGGAGTGTTCTATAATTGTGACTGATCGTGTGGTACAATAGAATATGTAGATGAATGCCTAAATTTAGGGTTTCATAAAATAAACCTAGGGTTTTATGAGATGGATGCATGAAATAAATGGCTATGATTAAATGGATCTAGATCTAATGGCTTAACTAATGAATGGATGATCTAAATTTTATGGATGATGAGATAATGTATGGATGTTTATGATTCTAAGGTTATCCTACATGATGGATAGGTTGGATGGCCTAGATCTAAGATGATGCTTGAACGGATTGGATTTGATATGAAGGCTCTAGGGTGATGGAAGAAAATGAATGAAAAGATGATAGAATGAACGGACAAGATGAAATGCATGATCAAATGAAGGGTGGATATGGATTCTAGGTGATTTGATGAAATGCACATGACATAGGTTAGGGTATATGGACATTGGGTTAGGGTTCAATGTAAAATTCGAATATGGACCATGGAGCTAATTGGACTTTAGACTTGGGCTTCAACTCATGGACTTCAACTTTGGACTTAGGCCTACTGGACTTCACATTGGGCTAGCTTATCTTGGAAAATGCGCAAGGAGTTCTTGGCCTAGCTCAATGTCTTGATATTTGAGAGATAGCTTGGCCCAAATGTAGTGGTTCTTGGCCCATGGATTTTATTTTCCAATCTTGCAACTTTTCTGACATCTTTAATTGCAGACTTCTCTTCTCGGAATTTACAAATCAACTCACAACTTAAAAATCTAAAATATTGAATTAATCTAGACACTCATAAATAGATCTAGATTAATCAATATACATTAAAAACCTAAAAGTGACTCGAATTAATTACTAAAATTCCAGGATCTTTTATTTTAGGCTCAAAACTTGTAATTATCCACTAATTTAGCTTGATTTCTTGAATTCTCCTTTTTTACTCTACAAAACTAAAAAGAACCATTAAACGTATCTTATATAAACTAAAACAAGGCTACCTAATCCAAATGATAGGGGTAAAATTGTAATATTCAGTGCTCAACACGGACCTTGCCTAAGCTTAGTAAAACATGGTGGTAATAACATTTACAAGCCTCAATGCACCCTGGACAGTCATAGAATCAAATGGCATAAACATTGGAAAAATGACAAACTAGTCAGGTCGACCCGTCAAGTCCACCGACCCATCAGTGAGACAGAACAGACCACTCTAGATCTTCTAGATGTCAAACAGATTGACAAAGGTTTTGGAGTTAACACACTATCAATCGGGGTTGCCATCAGTTTGAGTGTATCGAGTTCACCGACTCGTCTGTGAAAGATAGTACCGACCTATCGAGGTCATCAATAAATTAACTGGTTTATTGCAGTCTCTGGAAATAAAATACAGTAAAATTCGGGTGCTCTCCCTAATAAGGGAGATAGACCCATCGGTGCACATGACACGTCGAACTGGGTCGAGTATGAGTTCTGGATTTAGATCTCTTTAGTGCTCTCAGATAGACACGTCTATGTCTAGACCTGTCTAGAGTACCAGGACCAACATGTCTATGTCTAGATTTGTCTAAGGACCCACTTGTCTATGTATAGAATGTCTATTTGGTTTTTAAAGTTCTGTTTGGGAAGACTCTATACTTTTGGGTTCCTATCTGATAAATGGAACGACCCATCGATGATATAGACATGTCGACTGTCGACCCATCGAGATGACCGACCCATCGGTAATGACCGTTTTATATTCGTTGGAAGTGCATTAAATGTTAAACGGTCAAATTGCAACGGCACTATGCTAGCACCAATATGTATATCAGATAGACCTATCTATAGTGCCTGTACGACCTGTCTTTGTCATAGACCTGTCTATGTTGGGACATGTCTAGTAGAGAGGCTCATCTATGACCCAGAGTTGGGATTTTTTTTGTTTGTTTATTTATACTCCAATCTTTTTGTGTTTTTGGCTGGAGACCTTGGATACCTTGAACCTTTGTAGAGGCAAATCTTAGAGGCATTCCCACACATCCCAACTCCTCTCTCTATGCTTTAAACTTATGTGAACTATTTGAAATCCAATCTTCATAGATTGAGAGAGAGAGAGAAAAAAAAAACCAAGCCTAGGATCAACATGCAAATCCATATCCTAGCAACCTCCCATAGATTGTGATTGCATATACTCGGAGCATCTTCGTCATCGAACGACATCACATTGGGAGATTCTTAAGAAGCACACATCTACATCAAAAGAGCTCAACAAGGCAAGTGCTTCTAGTTTGATTTTGTTTTTCTAAATCATCTTGTGAAGTGGATTAAAGCATGGTGCTTGAACCACTATAAAAAATAGAGAGATAATGACGTAGACCGGGGTAGGTCAATCTTTCAAAATCTAAGGTGTTGCATGAAATTCTTAATCAATCGATTTAGGTGGAATTCATACTCTATTTGTGAGCATGTAATTCCCCACATAGTGAATTGTGATAACTCAAGGTTGGGTGAGTCCATCACTGGATGTAAGAGGATTTAGTCCGAACCACTATACATCTAGTGGTGTGCGTGTTTGCCTTTTGTTGTTGTGATTGCTCTAGTATTTGCACACTTTCTTGTCGCACAACACTTGATTAATCTTGTTATTCCGCTGCTTATTGTTTGGATTAATCAAGGATTTTGAAAAGGCCATTAAAATTGCCCTATTCACCTCCCCTCTAGGGTCAATTCAGCACCGTGTTCTAGCACCCCGGGAACTTTCAATTGGTGTCAGAGCCTCGTGCTCTTCATAGAGGATCAAACCATCTGAAATTCTCCGTGAGAGTTCTCCCTTTGGTGCTAGAACACAATTGACCCTAGAAGAGAGAGAGAGAGAGAGAGAGGGGGGGGGGGTTTGGGTGAATAGGTCAATCTAAAAAATATTGGTTCTTTTAAAAATTAGTTGATTGATTAATTAAGTGCAGCGGATATAACAATCAAGTGTGTGTGTTAACAAATGTGATTAAACAATCAACATAAGAAATTAGTTCTAACACCACAAGCACAAGGACACAAGATATATAGTGGTTCGGTTAGCCAACCTACATCCACTGTTAGGACTAGCTCAACCTGGAGCTATCTCCAAATCCACTAAGTGGGGACTTACACCCTCACATTTAGATAAGGAATTCCACCTCAGTCATTTGGCTGGGAATTTCACCCACCACATCTATAATAAGAATTACCCTTATTCATTTGGCTGGGAATTCCACCCACCACATGTGCCAGAGATGACGCTCTAGATTTTTTTATAGTGGTTCCAGAGCCCAGTGTAACGCCCCGCCCTTTTTCACTCGTTTTCCTGAAAATCAGAGTCTATTTTTTTTTAATAAAGAGTGAGATAAAGAGTAGGACGTCACAACACGAGCTAAGTTTGGACTTCTAAAGTTTGACCCTTAACTGGCCAACCCTACGTGTGCATGGACTAAGTCCATGAAAATGGTTCACACGTAATAAGTTAACTTGTGGAATTAAAATGTAACTACGGATTATAATAGAACCTAAATCTATTCCTTTTTAGTTAGCAAACTACTTCAAGTCTTTAACCATAATTAAACTTAACTTAAATATCCAGCAAACCATTCAAACCATAGCAAGATTATCTAAGTTATTACATGCCCGAAATCTAGCTACTCAAATTACAAGTCCATGAGTAACTTAAATAATTTATAATCCAATCACATATCCAAGCTCCTATGCTTGGCTCCGATCACGATCATCGTCCCTTTCCTTTCTTGTGTCATCCGCTAGGGTAAAAGTAGGGCGTTAGAACAATGCGCCTAGTAGGTATTCCATTTAGGGTCTACACAATGTTAGTACAAATCATATATAATAACATAATGTCAAAACCATATAAAACAATGCCATGTCATGATGTCAAATACAATGAGTCCCACCCATCACAAGTACATATAGGTACCCCCACATAGGTCTTTCGGATGCCCCGACTGAGTGTGGCCCCTCCGGTTACCTCTTGATGGAAAATGCACATCAAGGTACCCCCCACATAGGTCTTTCGGACGCCCCGACGGAGTGTGGCCCCTCCAGTTTCTTCTTGATGGAAAATGCACATCAAGGTACCCCACATAGGTTTTTCGGACACCCCGACGGAGTGTGGCCCCTCCGGTTACATATCTTTCACCCCATACCATGCATGAGATGCTAATGAAACACATGCTATCTTATCTTATAAACATAGCATTAAAACTCACATTTGGAACGTATCTTTTACGACATAAATTCATCGAAATAAACCAAATAAACTATATTACATAAACCATGTTTTCAAAAACGTAGAATCCTACCGAAGACCACTATAGTGTCCTTGCTTCTTAAACCAGCAACCGCTCATGATCGCGCACCGTTTATGAAGTCCCACCACCTTGTTACATATCAACAAGTCAATCCCATATTCCATTTGATTTAACATTAGGTCTAAGTTCATAAACACAACCTTGTGGGTTTCAGCTATACAACAAGGCCGAACCTCACCCACTTGAATTTGTCCCTCCTTTGATTTTAACCAATCATATACAAGTAGACCACTTTAAAAACCCTAAGTCCACCAAATACATTCCTCATGTGGTTCAGGCCATATACCATGGCCGAACCCATGATCTATCATTTTCTCCCATATTTTCAATATTGCCATTCTTCTATCCATGGCTAACATTCCATTCATCTAAGCATTCATATGTCCACACTTTGATCCACAAAATGGTTCATGGGGTTCAGCCATACACCATGGCCAAACCCTATGATGTCTAAATCCCATTTTTCCATTGAATCATTTAACCTTCTTTGGTCCATAAAACAAGGTCCCCTCATGGAGTTTAACCATGTATTTAGATTCATTCTTTTTGATCATCATCTACCATGTTTAAACCAATTAAACTTATCACCATTCCCCATGATCTAAAAATACCTATGTCCAACAATATTACTCCATTTAATCCCTTCAAAGTCCTTGATAACCTTCCATGGTGTTCGGCCATACACCAAATATCATTTTAATACCATGTAAAATGATTAGTATTCCTCCCTTTAAAGTCCTTTAAAAAAAATCCTTAACATGCATCTACCATTTTCATGTTTTGAAGCCCATTAAACTATTAAACAATCCATATAATTCAATATCTAGAAAACCCTAAATCCATAAATATTACTTGGTGGGGTTCGGCCATACAACATGACCGAACCTCACCCTTTGGCTTTGTGCCCTTCTTTTCCATTCTTTACACCTAGCTAATGTCTTTAACAATACCTCCCTTTTAAATCCTTTTAAAACGTCATAACCCTCCATGGTTTTCATCATTTTAAAAATTATTAATAACCTTCCATGGGATTCGGCCATACACCATGGCCGAACCCTATGGTTCATAATCTTCCCTTAACAATCATTTATCCAAGCTTATAATCCTTTTAACATCATACACTAAACTTATGATTTTTACCCTTCAAACTCCATTTAAAATTAACCAATGTTCTTTCATGGGGTTCGGCCATGCACTATGGCCGAACCCTATGGTTCCTCCTTTCCATTAAAATACCATAATCATCCCCCAATTTTCTTCCATGGGGTTCGGCCATACACCATGGCCGAACCCTATGGTTCCTTACTTTAAACAAAATTTATAAAAATACCTAACGGTTCGCGACTCCTCCGGTTTTCCTTTGCTCCGGCTTGTTCTTTCAATCCTTTCTTTCCTTAGCCTTTTCCTCCTTCTTGTAACACCCTGGAATTTCAAAGATAATAATTTACATGAATTTATCCATGTTTACGAAATTGCCATTGCGCTATATTTGATTTGAATTTAAATGGGTCAATGGTTCAAGCAAGACCCAAAGGGTGGTAGTTTTGTTTACAAGACAAATAAATGGATAAGATGTACTTAAACGGGTCAAGAATCATAATTGGGTCAAGTTTCGTTAAATGGGTCAAAATGGTCAAATTGGACCCAATGGGTCGAGATGGATATGATTAATCAATTTGTGAGTTTAAAACTTAATTGGGTTAAGTTTAATTAATGTTTGAGTGGGATTGAGATAAATTAAATGATGGTGATGAGTTGAGATGAAGTTATGAGTTGAGTTGATTTAATGATTGAGTTTTGATGGAGTTAAATTAAATGATTGAGTTGAGTAAATGTGAGGGAGAAGGTTTGTAATTTCAAATTAAAATCACTCCACACGTTGGCTGCATGAGAGGCTTTCCATGCATGTAACTCCCATTCTAAAAAAATGAATGGGTGATGGTTTTGGGAGTTACAATTGTGGGGAGTTGTATTTCAAAAGTTTAAATCCATATACACGTTGGAATGGTATGGGAGTGTCATGTTTTGCATGAAGCTCCAAATGGAGAGGTAGTGATTACTTAAGCTAAAACAATGGCTGTTTGAGAGTTACAAATACAAGGTTAACCTAAGGGGCTAGTCATTGGAACATGGAGAGTTTTTTATTTCGAAAGTTGAAACTCCAAAATAGATATTAAACCAATGGGAGTTACAAAGTGTGTTCACACTTGGAGGAGGGGAGTTTCATTTCAATGATGAAACTCCCACATGGGACGTTGATGAGGATCAAATGGAGCTGAATGGAGCTGCTGTTTTATGGAGTTACACATTAGAGAGGTGGCTGTTACACAAGCCAAAACAAAGAGGCAACCAATGGAGGGACGGTGCAGCACATGGGAGTTTCATCTCAAAATGAAACCCCCATGTGAGACCTTAAGGAAAGAGGAGGTTACACAAACACCATCCATGGGAGACGTTGAGAGCTTGGGGAGGTTTCATTTCATAGATGAAACCTCCAAGTAACATAAAAGACTTTGGGTTAAGACAATGGGAGTTACACATGGGTTTAATCAAAACCCATCTCTTTGGCTGATCACTCATTTGGAATCAAGAATTGGATATCTCTCTCTTTCTTCCTTGGACGGTTTCCATCTTTCAAAACCAAGAGCAGCAGCTAGTTGCTTAATCAGTCCTTGGATTGATCTCTATCATCAAGACAAGTTTCGCCAAAGGGTTTTGGCATCAAGGCTTAGTACATTCATCCAAGGCCAAAGTTCTCTTTCTTTCTCTTTCATTTTCTCTCTCAAATTCATATCACTTGGCTGAAGTATTCCAAGGAGGTTGCAGCAAGGTTTGTCTCAGCCAAAAGAACAAGAAGAAAGAAGGAGAGGCTAGGGAAGTAAAGGACCAAGGAAGGAGTCAAAGAACCGAAGGAGACGCGGTATTGGTAAGTGCACTTTAAACCATTGATAAATAAAGTTGGTTAAGGGAATGAGATCTGGCCATCATATGGCTAGATCCATCAATGGTTTAGATATAAGATTATGATGTTTAAAAATGGTAAAATATGGACCATAGGGTTCGGCCCCTTTGGATGGCCGAACCCCATGGGAAAACTTGGTGATTTTAATGGTGTTTGAGGGATAAAGTCCATATTGGGTAATGAAGATTTTTAAAGGATTTAAAGTGAAGATAGCTGACTGTTTTTGAGTAGCTATGCTTGGTTGAAACATATTATTGTTATGGCTAATTTATGGATTAAAAACATGGACAAATGTTGGAAGGATTACACCTAGAGAACCATAGGGTTTGGCCATATGTATGGCCGAACCCCATGGACTGTTTTGGGTAGATAATTGGATTATGATTTAAGAATAATATATGTTTGTTTATGGACTTAGTTTAGGTATATAATCAGCCATCATGGATGATGGAAAGATGAACAAAAGAAATCAGTTTGGTGAGGTTCGGCCATGTAGTATGGCCGAACCCCACTAATGATGATTGATGGACTTAGTGATTAATTTTTATGCATGAGTGAAGGATTTAAAAGATCAAAAACTAAGTGGTGAGGTTCGGCCATGTGTATGGCCGAACCCCACTAAAGTGGTTTGGTGATGGACTTTGTTTAAGATAAATTAAACCAAAGGATAAGCTAAATGGCATGATGGTAATTATGATGAAATGATCCAAGATGAAAAGATCATAGGAATGGACATGTGAGCCAAAACCCAAGATGGTAAGGTTCGGCCATACAATATGGCCGAACCCTACCAAAGTTCATTTGGGAGTTTTGGGTTAATCAAAATGGTTTAGATAAATAAAGGTGACCAAAGTTTTAATGGGTGAGGTTTGGCCATGGATATGGCCGAACCCCACTAAGTGGTTCTTGGAACATTAAGCTTTGCTGGAAATTAGGTAGACAAATAATTAACTTGCTGCTATGTACATAAGGTATTTGGATTTCTAGAACAGTGTACAAGCCGTGATCGGAAGACAGTTCAAAGGAAGGGTCAAACAAAGTAACATAGAGTAGGTTTCCTACATTTATTGTAACCACATTTCTATATGTTGTTTTATGTTGATTTCGATAACTTATATGAATGTAAAGTTATGTTTCTAAATGGCATGTTTGCAGTAGACATCTCATGCATGGCATGGGATGATGTTATTGTAACCGGAGGCCACACTCCGTCGGGGCGTCCTAAAGACCACTGTGGGGTACCTTGATGATGAGAATCCCATCAAGAGGAATCCGGAGGCCACACTCCGTCGGGGCGTCTGAAAGACCAATGTGGGGTACCTTGACGATGAGAATCCCGTCAAGAGGAGGCTATGTAGAATGGTGATGGGTGGGACTCATTACATGTTCATTTCATACATAGTATGTTTTTATGAATTTTGACACACATGTATTATTATATTATTTGCATGTTTTGTACTAACCTTGTGGTAGCCCTGCTCGGAAACACTACTGGGCGCGTTGATCTAACGCCCTATCTCTACCCTTAGTGGATGACGCAGGAAAGACAAAGAATGAGGATCGAGAAGGGGACCAAGCAAAGAAGCTTGGGCGGTTTGAATGATTTAAATGGACTTTGAATGGACTATTTATGGACTTGTTATTTGATTTAACTGGACAATGTAATTTGGTAATTAGATGTGTTGGCATGTAATAAGTAGTTAAGTAGATGCTATGGTTTGATTTATTTTGGATGGTTTGATTGAACGATTAGTTAAGATTGTTTAGTAATTTTTGGAGATTGATTATGTACTTTGCTATCTTAAGTTAAAAAAAATGGATTAGTCTTAGGATCTATTATAACCTCAGTTAGATTAAGACTAAGTATATTCCGCAAGTTTATTGTACCATGTGTGGATCGATTCTTATGGACTTAATCCTATACGCATATGGGCTTGGCCAGTTAAGGGTCGGACTTTAGAAGTCCGAACTTAACTCGCGTCGTGACACTCCGCCCCGATCACTTGGTTGATTATTATATTAAAAAGATAAAAAATAAACTCTGATTATTAGAGTGAAAAGGGCGGGGTGTTACAGTTGGTATCAGAGCGAAACGGGAAGTTGAATCTTCCGAAGTAATATTAAGACGGTTTCATGTCTCACTGACGGATAAGAATCCCAACTAACCAACTCTTCGGAGTCCTCTGACTGGGGGCCGGATTAATTTACTTCGTGGACTCAGACTGAACAATCAATCTGAGAACAACAAAGATAGCAAAAGTACAGTCATTATAATGGATTTATCAAACATAGAAACATAGGATATACTTCCCCAATTTTTCCCCCAAATTGAGAAAAAAAAACAAATAGGGATTTAGAAATTTCCCCCAAAAACAAAAGAAAAACAAGTTTGCTTATTTGGAAGTCTTCCCAAAATTGTGAAAATACAAACTGTACGAGGAAACTAAGTCAATAATGTTTTCGTGACTTAGGGAAATGGCTCCAAAGAAAAAGATCTCTCAGAACCAGAAAGGGAAGGGAAAGGTGTTGCAAATCACGCAACATGAGAAAGTGGTATCGCAACACGAAAAATCTGTGCATGAAAAGGAGTCGTCTATACATGAGAAGGAGGTAACCCAACCTGATTAGGAGTGATCTGTCCATGAAAAGTCGCACAATGAGGAAGAATCACAACACTCTTGGAGGGAAGATTCATCACGGAAGGAGGGAGAAGGGAACAGTGGTGTACATATACCACATATGCCGCCTGAACTTCAGGGCTTAGTTCAAGTAGTGGTAACCTCTGTCCTCCAGCAACATATGAATGGGAGTGAAAGTTCCAAGGATGCCAGTGACCGGAGTATGGCTCGGGAATTCCAACAACAGCGTCTTCCTTACTTCAAAGGGAAGGAAGGGCTGTCGGAGCCGAGCACTGGTTGAAGAAGGTCACTCAGATCTTAAATTTACTTAAGATCTCGAGTCATGCGGACATGATTCTACTGGCTACTTCACAACTGATAGAAGATGCCGATAAATGGTGGGAGGTGGTGGAGAAGCAGAGGGCAGTCATACCAGTTAGGGAGAGGACGGCCATGACATGGGATGAGTTTTCAGCAACCTTTCTGGAACACTACTTTCTGGAGGAGGAGAAGGAGCGACAGACGCAAGCCTTTCTGTCCTTGGTACAGGGCTCTATGACGGTGGCAGAGTATCATCGGGAATTTCTCAGTTTATCCATCTATGCATTCTATATGGTGGACACAGAACATCGCAGGGCAAGGAAGTTTGAGAGGGGTCTACGGCCAAACATCAGGGCCAAAGTGACTATATTCAAGTGCACCACATTGGCTGAGGTGGTCAACAAGGCCACAATAGCAGAACAGGAGTTGAATGCAATGGTGCGGTTTGACAACCGCCGAGCTCCAAGTGGGAGGGGTGGGTTCCAGCCCAACAAGAGGTTCTGACCGAACTTCAGCAGAGCCACACCATCTGCAGGGTCCACGGGGGGCTTTCGTCCAAACCAGCCCTCCCCGTCTGCCTCAGTCACTCAGTCTTTCAGAGGAGCGAACAATTGTTTCCACTGTGACCAGCCGGGTCACTTTAAGAGAGATTGCCCGAAGCTCAACAAGCTCTCTTATTCCAGAGGATCTTTCCATCCACCAGCTAGACCAATGAACTCCCAGGGAGGCAGGACTTATAATCAGGCAGGTCATATAACGCCCCAATTTCTCAATGACGTGGATAATTATGAAAATGCCCCTGATGTGTTAAATTAATTATTTTGTGATGTTAAGTAAGGAAATGGTGGGGCCCATTGCTCAAATTAAGATCATATGAGCACATTATGAATGTCAAGTTTGATTGGATGGGTAATGTACATCAATTGGGTCAAAAACGGCTAAATGGGTCAAAGGGCCCAAATGGGACCCAACGGGTCTTACTAGATTATTTGATCGTTCTGTGAACTTAAATTAAATGGGGTAAAGCTGATTTGATTGGAAATCAAGTGGAGTAAAAATGGGTAGGCCTGATGCACATGTAAAAACCAATTACAAATGACCCCAAATACCCATAATTGGGTCATGGAGTCAAAAACGGGTCAAGGAGCTAAAGGCGGACCCAACGGGTCGGGTTGACTTTGTTGACCACAGCCGACCGTGTGGACCTACAAATGAGTTCAATGGTGAGTTAAATCAGGTTAAGTGGAACTGATTTTATTTAATTTGAATTAAAAATGAGTTGACGCAAATTCATTAAATGATTGTCAATTAATGAGGTGAGTTGGACATGTGAATTGGACATTTGAGTTCGGTGAGTCAAAATGGAAATCAATGGGACTGTAAATCAGTGAGTTCAGAGGGAATAGGAGTAGTTTGGCTTAGTCATAACCACCAAAACAAGTCCCACACGTTGGGGACTTGTTGGGGTGATTTCCATGATAAATCTTAAATGAAATGCATGGGAATTGGAGGTGATGCTTGGGAAGTTGAAAGGCTGCATAGGCAGGTACCAAGGGGTGCATTGGATAGCACCCAAGACCCATCATTTTTTATAAGAATTGATGAGGGAATGGAGGGGTCTTGGGGGCTGAAGTACTAAAGGAAATGACCACCAAGGTTGGCCGTTTTTCACATCGGAAATCGAATTTCCATCTCTCTCTCCCTCTCTCCAATTCGTTTTTCCTAGCTGGAACATCAGAGGTGTTTGCACAAGTAGATCAAGCACAAAACAGCAAAGGAAAGAAGGCAAAGAAGGATTAGAAGTAAAGACCAAAAGCAAGGAACTTTGGTAAGTTTTTACATAAGTGCTTGGTTTATTAAAGAACTTGAAATTATAAATTTGGATGACATAATTTGGACATGTATGGCCAAATTTTTCATAGGTCTAAACCCTGGATTAAATGGCTTAAAAGGATAAGAAAATATACCATTGGGTTCGGCCATCTTGGTTGGCCGAACCCCATGAAAAATGTGGATTTGATTTGATGATCTTAAAGGTCAAAAACCATGTCAAACCATGGTGTGTTATGCACATATGTATTGGGCCATGGTTATGGCCGAATACACCAAGGTTTTAACCTTTATTAATAGAGGTTTTAAAATGGTAAAGATGACCATTGGGTTCGGCCACCATGGAGGGCCGAACCCCATGTAAAAGTTAGGTTGGTTTTGATGTTTTGAAACATAGAAACCATGGAGCTTTTGTGGACTGTTTTTGAGGTTTCTTTGTGATACAAATGCATGCTTTAAAGAGGGGTAAAAACATGGATTGAATGACATAAGGGCTGAAGTTAGAGTGGGTCTAAAACAGTGGATTAAAATTGATGAAATGGACCATGGGGATCGGCCATCTTGGATGGCCGAATCCCATGAAGTAATGTGGTCATTTGGACAAGTTGATGAATTGATTTGGATGTTTTAAGAGGTAAAAAAAATACAGTAATATGATGTTGTTTATCACTTGTTTAAATGAGATCTAAAACATATTTAAGAGGACCAAAACATGGACATAGGGTTCGGCCACTTTGGATGGCCGAACCCCATGAAAATATTAAATGATTTTGTATGCAGGAGTATGGTTTTATGGGAATTAAATGAGGACTTGGTTACTATTTTTGGCTGGCTGGTATAGGGCTGAACCATATCAATGTTAGGGTTAAGTTATTGATCCAAATCATGGGTAGATGATGGACAAAATAAATCAAGAGAACCATTGGGTTCGGCCATGTGCATGGCCGAACCCCATGGGTTGTTTTTGGGTAAAAAGATTGGATTGAATTCCATTGGTAACTATGAAGTGTTTATGTATTCGTATGGATTTAATATCAAGCTGATTAATCATAAATAAGATCAAAAGTGGGGACAAGAATCAGATTTGGTGAGGTTCGGCCATGCACTAAGGGTCTTTGGTGACCCTATTGTGTAGCCGATTTTGTGATTGAATTATGGGAAAGAATGATTTATTGATCAAAGGTGGAATGATCATCTGTATGTTTATATGAACCCTACCAAAGTATTTTGTAGAAAGTGATGCTTAATAAGGGATTAAATGAATGAGAGACCAAAAGGATAAATAGGTGAGGTTCGGCCATGGGTATGGCCAAACCCCACATAGTACATTTTGGGAAATTGACTAAGTTGGAACTACATGATAAACGTTTGGTTTACTGCTATTTAAATAGGGTATCCAGACTTGCGTATACGGCGTACGAGTCGTGAACGGCTGACGATTAAGAAAGATCAAGTACTGAAGTAAATCTTCAGTAGGTTTCCTGCCTACTTGTAACCACATTTACACCTGTTTTCATGAAGGGTTTTATGAGATATTGACATACTATTACTTACCATATTTTGAATGATGAATTATACATTTACAACTGACATACAAAGCATTGGCATCTCATGCATGGACATGGGATGATGACGGAGGTTATGTTGTGTTGCAATTATGAGTTACCATGCTCCTTAGGCGATGAGAGTCCCGCCAGGAGGAGTAACACTATGATCATAGTCACATTGGTCTCCTTAGGCGATGAGAGTCCCGCCAGGAGGAGTAACATGATGATCATAGTCACATTGATCTCCTTAGGCGATGAGAGTCCTGCCAGGAGGACTAATATGTGATATGAATCAACTCAATGATGAAGAGATGGAAGTGCATTGTGATTTACCTTGACGGTGCGAGGCACGTCAAGTGATGGCTATGAATGTACATGATGGGAGACACTCATTGCATGTGCATACTTCATATCATTGTTTTACCTGTTGTTGTGAAATTTTAAATTACTCGCAAGCGTACGAACCGATTTATAGTATAGAGCATGAGTGCGAGGTCGTACCCAAGGGAAATCTACAAAATATATGTACGAAATAAAAAAATTGCACTATTTAAAAATGATGTGATTTAAGGAAATAATTTTCTAAAACATTTAGTTATAATCTTAATTTAAAACCATGAATAGTTTTGATAAACTTTTGAGAAAAAGAAAAATAAATCAAAAAATAAATTTTTTACATAATCTATAATGGAATCGGGTCAAGCATTCGAAGTACCATGTTATCCGATTTAAAAACAAAAACATGGCCTAGACTATGAAATATTCTGGAATTATTAAACATAATTCAAGTTTCTTATTTAATAAAATTCTAATTAAAATAATAATTAAATCGGGATATTTCAAATCAAGCCTTAGGCTTGAGCGGGTTTTAAACTTGTGTTTCCCCAATTCTAAAACAACCGTTCTTGATAAGAACCTTAGACTGGAGAGACGGCAAGTCCCACTGATCCTAAAAGGGGTTCCACTTTTCATTGAAAAAATCCTCAAATTAATTTGTTTCATGAAGTTCTTAAAAAGAATTAAAATTAAATTGAAAACCATCATTATTTAATATTTAACAATTGGGAATATCATACATCTAAACAAACCGCCATGAATTTTATTTAAAAATTCAGAAATAAATTACAATTCTCTTTTGGATTTGACATAAAGATAAAAATAAAAATAAAATAACTTACAAGAAAATTATTTATTTTTCTCCTGTCTTTTGTCGTCCAACTGCAGCCTTCAATGTCTTGCCCGGTTCAACCTTCAATGGATCTAAAGCCTTGAATTTATAGAAGATGAGGGATGAGATAAGAGACCCTTCAAATTTGATCGGATGAGAGACCCATTCAATTTCAAATTCAGAAGTTCAAATTCAGCCGGGATAAGTCAGTCGGCAATAACTGAGAGTTTTTATCTCTTTTCTCTTCATCGGCTAACTCAACCTCTTTTCCTTTTTTGTTTCTATCTTATCTTTTCTTCAAAACACTTATCTCTTCATTTTTTTCTGCTTTCAGGTTAGCCCTCCTTCTCAGACTTCTCTCTGGATGGGCTTACTTTGCAGCTCTATCTTATCTCTTCTCTCCTTCACGCCTCTATCTTCTCTTTGTTTAAACCCAGCTGTACACGACAGCTGTTTCTTTACCTGCCTCTCTGCTTATCTTATCCTTCTTTGCTGGCAGCTGCCTTTTCTTTTCTTCTTCTTCTTGCTTCACGCTTCTATCTGGGAGCTCTTATCCCTTTTTTTTCTCTGCTCTTATCCCCTCTTATCAGATTCCAAGCTACACGGCATCTGCATTTCGAACCCAGCTGAGGATCAGCTGCTTCTTATCCTCATCTTTCTTATCTTTATCTTCTATTCCTCCTCCTTATCTCTACTGATTCAAAACTAGCTGCTGGGTGCTGCCGAGATTTGCTGGTTTGGGTTCACTGTTCCACCGTCGCTTACTGCTGCCATCTATCTCATCTCAGCTTGGCTCTCTTCTTCTGTGTGCCTCAGACGGCTGCCTCTACACTCTCTTCTCAGCTGCCGTTCTGTTCATCTCAGATGGCTGCCGTGCTCAACTGTTTGGATTCTGCATCAGTCGACTGCCTTCAGCTTCTCCTTTCATGCTGCTCTCCACTGTGTGCGGCGCTGGTTGCCTCTGCTGTCTGCAATGCTGGCTTCCCGGCTGGAGACGCTGTCTTGCTGTGTGCACTCTCGGCTGCTGTCTCTGTTCTCACTGCTCGGCTGCTGCTCGGGCGCTGCCCGCTGGAGACGCTGATTGCTGCTTTTGCATCAGCTCTTTTTGCAATCGGTGCTGCTCTGTCTGCTCTCCATCGTCTCTGGCTGCTGCTTTGCTGTTCTGCTCACAGTTGGCTGCTCTGCTTCAGCCAACATTGGGCGCTGGCTGCCCTCTGCTTTCTGTTCTCTTCTCTGCTCGGAGCTGCTCTGCTTGCCAACTCTGTATGGCTGCCCTGCTTCCTACTCCGCCATCGATCGCTGCTCATCTCAGCTGGCTGCTCATGTGGGCAGCAAACTGACGCTGCTACCACTGTCACCGCTGGCTGTTCTGCTTCTCTTCAGCTGGCTGCCATTCTGCCTCTGCTTACTCGGTCTCTGCTCGGACTGCTTGGCTGCTGCTCGGATTGAACAGATGTGGTCTCAGCTGACTGCTGTGTCACGGTGCTGGCTACAGCTGCTGTGTCTGTTGGTTACAGCTTTTGTTGCTCTGCCTCTGCTGCAATCTTCTCTTCTTTCGGCTCTGCTCGGATTGCCAGCTTTGCATGGCTGTCCTTCTTTCTCTTCTCTGATGCCGATCTCAATTGCTGCCGTCTGTTTGGTTCAGCCGGCTGTCTCTGCATACAGTGCTGGCTGTCGTTTGGGCGGAACCTTGCTGCTGCCGTTCAGCTGCCGCTGCTTCAGCTCTGCGTCTGCTCTCTTCTGGTGGCTGTGTGGCTGCTGCTCTGGTCTGCCTCTGCTCCACTGCCTCTGCTGCACTGCCGTGTCAGCTGTGCACCTTGGGCACTGCTGCTGCTCTGGTGCGCCGCTGGTTGCTGCCGCATCTGCTCATAGCTGCTCCACCATCGGCCCAGCTTTCTCATTTCTTCTATCAGTCTTCTCCCATGATAATTCCTGCAAACAGATAAAAGAAAATAATAGAAAAGAAATAGAAAATAGAAAAAGAAATGGTAAGAGTTCCTTTAGGCGACGGGCATCCCGATCGACAATAAATGAGAGGGGTTGGCCGATAAAACTTGACTTTCACTTGAATTTGGAAAATGAAATATTAATAGAAAGTTATAGGTTCTGAAAACCCCACTAGTTTAACCAACTTGACCGACCCTTCTGAAATTGACGTCGACCGTATTTTTGACTTTTTATCATTTTTATTTTTATTTTCTTTTCTTTTTTTTATATTTCTCAAAATAAACTATAAAAAACTAAAAACAACCCTAAACATATCTAATATTTATAAAATAAAGACTAATTAGTCTAATATTAAAGGGCAAAATTGTAATTTTACGGTGTTCATCAAACACCCCCAAACTTAGATTTTGCTAGTCCTCGAGCAAAACTAAAAACTAAAAACTAAAATGGAAAATTAAAAATCCTAAATGACACCACTTTCGCTGGCTCTCTCGATTGCATTTAGCGTATGCAACAAGCCTTTAAACCCCTAGGTTACCCCTAGTGGACGAGTTATAGTCTCGTGAGGGTTTCCAGTGATGACACCCACAAACATCGTCATTTTTTTTTTTTTTTTTTAATTTATTTTTTCAGCAAAAACACACAGCCAAAAATCTAAACATCATACAACTCTAAAATTCATTTTACAAGACTTATACTCGGAGTGTTGTGTGTGATAGCCATTATTAAGACAGTCTTCTTTTTCCAAATTGACACAAGTTTCGTAACCAACATTGGAAAATACGCTTTGACTTCAAACCTCACCAGATATATCTCTCAGAAAGATTAACGCTCAGAGGTGGGTTTATTTTCTCTCAAGGTATATGTGAGCGGAATTTATGTTTTCGAATCAAAATTCTCACATATGTTTTAAACAAAGACGGCATAAATGAAGAAAATAATTGATCTCATGATTAGACGCCACTTTCCTAAGAACGTTGAGTCAAACACCTTTATTTTTCCTCCTCTATTCTCTACATGAAATACCTTATTTAGACTTAGGATCAATAGGACTTTCTAATAGGACGAAACGAGGCTTAGGACCGGGTTATATCAAGAAAGGGATAAAAGACTCTAAAAATTAACATTTTCACAGGAAAAGGTTAGAGGTCTTCATAACATGAGCGGGATATTTTCCTCTAACAATTTTTTTTTTTTTTTTTTTTTTTTAAACATCCCATTTTGACGTATGGATGTTTTTTTTCAGCAATTTTTTTTTTTTTTTTTAAAGAAACCTCTTTTCTTTTTCAACATCCCTCTTTGATGTGTGGATGTTCCCATCTTGCTTTCTCTTTTATTTTCATTTTTCAGTGAATTTTATCCCAAAATCTTCCCTAACCTTTTCTCATATGATAATAGGTAATGGATATAAAATTTTGGCTCAAACTCCATATCCGGAGTTAGGTATGGAAGATATGGCTAGTCAATAAAAGAGGCTATATTAGGCTCAAATAGGGAACTATCAAGATGGAATGACCAAAGTAGGTGGGCTTGAAGGCTCAAACGGTCCAAAAATAGCCTATATCCTATCCTAAGCTTTATAAGATGATTTCTTTGTTTTGAATAAATTCAGAAAAATTTCAGGTGTAATAACTCAATTTTAATGGCGTTCTTAGTAATATGACCAAAACAATGATAATGAGATCACTCAACGACTCGATGCGCTTATCAAAGAAATAAGGATTTACTTATAACCCTCAGAAGGACAGAATGGCTCTAAAACTCACTGGGTTTAAGTCTCCACTAGTATTCCTCTGGTGATTACTCGACTCATGAAAATTTTTCTTTTTCAGACTAACATTAATATGACTGTGTACATAGACTTCCGAGCATAAATCCTATAAAAGTCTTTCCGGAAAAGTATGATATAAAGATTTTTATTTACGTATTAATGCTAAAAAATTATTCTATGACTCTTTTTACGTCAGACTGTCAGGACGCATGATTTTCTTAGACCTCAATTGACATTCTTGTTAAGTACCAAGGTGTCTCAGCTTTTGCCTACTCTACCCTTAAAAGATTAAGTTTGTCTTTCTCTGCCTAAGAAAATTTTGACTCGTTTAACGTCAGATTGTCAAGACGTTTATAGTCCCCTAAGCGAAAATCAACAGTTCTTTGAACACCAAGGAGTCTCAGTCTTTCTGGACTTACTCTACCTTTGACTAGGTCCAAATAAATCTGTCTATTTTCACTAATAGGTCTATGTTTTGCTGCTGTCACACAGCGAACTCCTTGTTCAGATATTTTTCCATTACAATTCCCACGTCCACATTTGTGACAGACTCCTAGCCTCTTAGCTTTCCTCTTTGCAGCCAGAGTGCTTCGACCACAAAGAGGTCTGGGTTGCTCCTCTTGGATTTCCAGCTTCCTCACCCTCATAGCTAAGGAAACAACTTTCCTACACAAGTCTGGGGGAACTTGTGTTCTAGACAGACACAAAGCGAAGACAAAAACTCGACCGTCTACGTGCATGACTCCTATCCAGTTCTTTAACGTCTGCTGGTCACAAAGACAAAACAGATGATGATTTTTTTTTTTTTTTTTAAATTGATGACCCTCAGTACCCCCAAACTTAAATTGAACATTGTCCTCAATGTTCTCTAATTGACACTGGCCAGGTGAAAAAAAAAGAAATGTTTTAGAAAACGAACAATCGGGTTTGGACATACCTAGGAATGCATGAGGTGCAAAATGGACCAAATAAAAATTCTATACTGACTCAATGAAAACCTAAACTAGACACTGAAGATGCAGACTGACTCAGACATAGACAGGTGGATATGTGGGTTAGGGTAATGGAAATGATGAAGATGGGTAGGTGGGTGAATGGGTATGGATTCGTAAATCAGTCCTGATACACTAGATCAGCTAACTCAACCTCGGTCTCTTCTTCTGGAGTGGGGAACGATAAAAATGGCTTTAAACGTTGCCCATTAACTTTGAATGTACGACCACTCGTAGGATGCCTGATCTCTACTGCCCCATATGGGAATACGGATGAAACAATGAATGGACCTATCCATTTGGACCTTAACTTCCCAGGAAAAAGATGCATCCTTGACTCGTACAACAAGACCTTCTGACCAACTGTAAAAGATTTTCTCAATATGTGTTTATCATGAAACACTTTCATTCGGTCTTTGTACTTTTTAGCCGTGTCATAGGCTTCATTTCGTAATTCCTCCAGCTCAACAAGCTGAAGTTTCCGATGTTGTCCAGCAGAGTCTAGAGCAAAATTGAAATTTTTGATTGCCCAATAGGCTTTGTGCTCTAACTCGACCGGAAGATGACATGCCTTCCCATAGACCAGACGGTAGGGTGACATTCCTATAGGCGTTTTGAAAGCTGTACGGTATGCCCATAGTGCGTCAATGAGTCTGGAAGACCAATCTTTCCGATTTGGATTGATTGTCTTCTCGAGAATACGCTTAATTTCTCTATTCGAAATTTCCACTTGGCCACTTGTTTGTGGGTGATAAGGAGTAGCCACTTTATGCGTCACCCCATATGATTTTAACAAATTAGCAAATGGGCGGTTGCAAAAGTGTTTACCCCCATCACTAATGATGGTTCGTGGAATTCCAAATCGAGAGAAAACGTTTTCTTTAATGAAGCGAAGGACAACCTTGTGGTCATTGGTTTTGCATGCCACCGCTTCGACCCATTTTGACACATAGTCAACCCCTACAAGGATATATTGATTGCCAAAAGAATTAGGAAATGGTCCCATGAAATCGATGCCCCAAACATCAAAAAGCTCAATGGTTAGGATGGGGTTTAAAGGCATCATATTTCTACGAGAGATACTTCCCAATCTTTGACACCTATTACACGAGACACAGAAAGTGTGGGTGTCTCGAAACATGGAGGGCCAATAAAATCCACACTGCAAAATTTTTGCAGTTGTCTTTCTTGTGCTAAAATGCCCTCCACAGGCCTGGTCATGGCAGAAACTTATGACACGATTTTACTCTTCTTCTGGGACACACCGACGAATGATTTGGTCCGCACAGTGTTTAAACAGATAAGGGTCATCCCAAATAAAACTTTTGACCTGGAACAGAAACTTAGACCTATCTTGCTTAGTCCAATGCGGGGGCATTTGGCTAGTAACAAGATAGTTCACAATATCGGCAAACCATGGTACTTGGGACACTGACATGAGTTGCTCATCAGGGAAGGACTCAGTGATAGGACGGGTCTCATCGGTGAACTCAGTTATCAATCTAGATAAGTGGTCTGCTACTACATTCTCGGAACCTTTCTTGTCCCGGATTTCCATATCAAACTCTTGTAGTAGCAATATCCATCGGATCAGGCGAGACTTAGCATCCTTCTTAGAGGAGATACTTAAGTGCTGCATTATCAGAATAGATAATGACTTTCGAACCTACTAAGTAGGATCGAAACTTATCTAACGCAAAAACAACTGCTAACAACTCTTTTTCCGTGGTGGAATAATGGAGCTGAGCGTCATTGAGAGTTTTGCTAGCATAGTAGATAACATGAGGCAACCGATTTAGCCTTTGTCCTAAAACGGCTCCGACTGCATAATCGGAGGCATCGCACATAATTTCGAAGGGGACAGACCAAACAGGTGGTTGTATTATCGGAGCGGAGGTCAGAGCGGTTTTCAATTTTTCAAAGGCTTTAATGCACTCATCATCAAAATTGAAATTAGCATCCTTGGCCAAGAGTTTACAGAGAGGTTTTGAAACCTTACTGAAATCTTTTATAAACCTCCTGTAAAAACCAGCATGACCTAAGAATGACCTAATCTCTCTAACGGTTTGGGGTCTTGGTAAATTAGAGATCAAGTTGACCTTTGCCTTGTCCACTTCGATACCCTTTTCAGAGATAATGTGCCCTAGTACTATGCCGTTTTTCACCATAAAGTGACATTTTTCCCAATTCAATACCAGGTTCTTTTCTTTGCACCTGATTAGCACAAGGCTTAGATGGTGCAGGCACTGGTCAAAAGTGGACCCAAACACAGAGAAGTCATCCATGAAGACTTCTAGGAAACGTTCGACCATATCGGAGAAAATACTGATCATGCACCGTTGAAAAGTGGCTGGTGCATTGCACAATCCGAATGGCATACGACGATATGCGAACGTACCAAAAGGACATGTGAAGGTGGTCTTCTCCTGATCCTCAGGAGCAACGTAGATCTGGTTATAGCCGGAATAACCATCAAGGAAGCAATAAAATGCATGACCGGCTAACCGTTCAAGCATCTGATCGATGAACGGAAGAGGAAAATGGTCCTTTCGAGTGACAGTGTTTAGCTTACGGTAGTCAATGCAAACTCTCCAACCCGTTTGGATGCGGGTTGGCACCAACTCATTATCCTGATTTTTTACTACCGTAACACCCGATTTCTTAGGTACAACCTGTATCGGACTCACCCATTTACTATCGGAGATCGGGTAGATAATACCCGTCTCGAGAAGTTTTAAAATCTCAGCTCGTACCACATCCTGCATTGCCGGATTTAGCCGTCTCTGTGGTTCTCTGGATGTCTTGGAATTTTCTTCCAAGTGAATTTTATGCATGACCACAGATGGGCTAATTCCTTTGAGATCGGCAATGGACCATCCTATAGCTTCACGGTGATCTCTTAAAATAGCAAGGAGTTTAGACTCCTGCTCAGAAGTTAAATCGGAAGCTATGATCACAGGTAACGTTTCTGATGGTCCAAGATAAGAATATTTCAATGTCTCAGGAAGTGGCTTAAGCTCTAACTTTGGTGGCTTCTCGATAGAGGGGATCAGTACAGATTGACTAATAGGGAGAGGTTCAAATTTGGAGAACCTTCGCACATATGGAGATGCGTCAAATATTTCGTTCACTTCTTGTTTACCATCTTCATTGAAGTCTGTGCCATAAGTGGACAGAGTCTTCTCAAATGGGTCATCACAAATGAAGTGAAGGAAGGACTCTTGAACAGAACTCTGAATCATGTTAACCTCATATGGATCGTCTGTGCAAAAAGGTTGTCGACATAGGCCAAACACATTGAGTTCTGTTGTCAGATCTCCAAATGACAACTTAAGCATACCATTTTGGCAATTAATAACAGCTTTCGCAGTGGCCAAAAATGGTCGTCCTAAAATAACCGGAATGTGCCCACTTTCGTTCTGAACTGGTTGTGTATCCAGCACAACAAAATCGACCGGAAAGTAGAATTTGTCTACTTTCACCAGAACGTCTTCTATCACACCCCTTGGAATTTTTACAGAGCGGTCAGCTAACTGTAGTGTGATAGGAGTGGGCTTAAGCTCTCCCAGCCCCAACTGCTCATAAACGGAGTATGGCAGTAGGCTAACACTAGCTCCCAAATCTAATAAGGCCCTTTCAACTTCATATGTGCCAATGGTGCATGCAATGGTTGGGCACCCAGGGTCCTTATGTTTAATTGGGAACGGTTGTTGGAGAAGAGCACTTGCATTTTCTGCTAGAAATGCCTTTACGGGAACATT
Source organism: Chimonanthus salicifolius (assembly GCA_013350335.1). Classification (NCBI taxonomy): domain Eukaryota; kingdom Viridiplantae; phylum Streptophyta; class Magnoliopsida; order Laurales; family Calycanthaceae; genus Chimonanthus; species Chimonanthus salicifolius. The sequence goes on from CM023540.1 coordinate 61,244,466, forward strand.
AGTTTTCCGTTTTGCCGTACAGAGGTCTTTAAGAAACTTAGCGTACGAGGGTATCTGATTGATGGCATCTAGTAGAGGAATATTGATATTGACATTTTTGAAAACCTCTAATATGTCACCATAAGGTACCCCTTGCTTAGTGATGAACCTCTGAGGGTACGGAGCCCTAGGTACGTAAGTTTTTCTAGCAGACGGATCCGGTTCGTTTTGGACTGGGGATGATCTAGATGGGTCATCCTGATGCTTGGAATGACCAGTGGCCTGGTCTTCCGGTTGCGGAGGTAATTTTACTTTATTATCTACCTGTCTCCCGGATCTCAAGGCAATAATGGAGTTAGCGTCTTCTGGATTAGACGATGAAACTTCATTTTGGCCCTTAGGGTTTGGGATAGGCTGACTTGGAAATTTACCTTTCTCCCTATCTCCTATTACAGTGGCTAATTGCCCAAGCTGTGTCTCAAGCTTGTGCATAGCCTGTTGGGTAGACTGCATGAACTGTTACAACGTATCCTCGAGAGAGGGCTTACGTTGTTGAGATGGACCAGATTGATAAGACTGATTTGACTGGGCTGGATGATTTTGAGATTGATGGAATGGTTGATTCTGAGGTGGTTGGTATGGTGGATTTTGATATGGTGGACCTTGATATTGAGGGGGTCCTTGACCTACAGGAGGTTGGTTCTGGCGCCAAGAAAAATTGGGATGATTCCGCCAATTAGGATTGTATGTGGCAGAGAAAGGGGTTCCCTGCTGTCTCCCGAAATTATTGAGTGCTTTGGCCTGTTCGGTTGAGCACTCAGTGTTAGGTCCAAAGGAAGGACAGTTTTGGGCAGTGTGTCCTAAGTTAGAACACATTGCGCAAACCTCTACATTCAATCCTACTGTTGGGTTCATCGCCTGGGTCATCGCTAACGTATCGATTTTCTTTGTTAAGTTTGCGATTGCAAGCTTAACATCAAAGTCGGTACTAACTTCGTATAAACCTCCTCTTTTTGAGGTTTGGGCTGAATTATCCCTTTTGGAAAAGTCCCATCGCTGAGAACTTACTGCCAAGGTTTCTAAGAAATTCCATCCATTGGTTGCAGTTAGCATAAAAAATTCCCCACCCTTCATAGACTCGACCATTGTGCGGTTTGAGATGGTTAAACCATCATAAAAGAATTGCACGAGTCTACCCGTTTCAAATCCGTGGTGGGGACATTTATTCAACGTATCTTTGAATCTTTCCCATGATTCATAGAATTGTTCACCCTCTTTCTGATTAAAATTTGAAATTTCTTTCTTGAGGGCGTTAGTTTTAGATACAGGGAAAAATTTATTCAAAAATTTGTTGGCTAACAGATCCCAAGTTGTGATGGAATTTGGAGGTAGAGAATTTAGCCAAGATTTCGCTTTTTCTTTAAGAGAAAAAGGAAATAATCGAAGTTTGATGGATTCATCAGAGATGCCTTGAAGTCTGATGGTGGCGCAGATTTCTAAAAATTCTTTGATGTGTAGGTAAGGATCCTCATGATCAAAACCATGGAAAGTGGGTAGAAGATGTAATAGGGCTGGTTTGAGTTCAAAGGCTGCATTAGTTGGTGGGACAACTATGCTTGATGGTGTATTGGGAGTGACTGCTGAAAAATAATCTTGGAGGGTTCTCTCTTCGATTCTTTCTTCGGCCATTTTGGGTGATGGTGGTGGTGATGGAGTTGGATTGTCTATGACTGAGCTAGACTGAGCTCCGGACACAATGATCGGTAAATCGGCAGAAGACTTGACTCGAACTATACGGTTGTGTGAATCACGATACCAATATTTCATACACAATCACGCTCATTCATGTTCATCCAAATTCACACAAGAAGAATGCCTAAATCTAAATTTGAATTGCAATAATGCAATCAAAATTTTTTTATTGGGACCCTAAGGATTGTTTCTAGACTGCTCCTACTTTTCTCTCCAAATAATCTAAGTCTCCGATGAGAGCTTAACCACAATCATGGCCAGGTAAGTTCCCAGGTAAGTGGAGGAGCACACGGCATCTGCATTTCCACTTATCCTTAGGCTCTTTACACCTTGGTGACAGAACTAATCCTAGACACCATGATTGAAGATAAAATATTCACCGGTTACAAAAATTAATTTAGATTAAAAAGGTTCCTATTGAGCATGAAACCCTAAATTCTAGCCTAATGGTTCCTTAATTGATTTTATTAGGGAAGTGCATGAACCAATTTTACTAGTCTTATTTTTCTAAGTATTGTGAAAATGCAATCCTAGATTACCATACAGCATTCAAATCAATATACAAACATTAATAAAACAATCTAAACTAATGCATGAATACTAACAACCTAGATGCATGGACAGATTAAATGCAAATAATAATAAATAACACCCTAAATAAATCTATATGAATGCATGAGATAAATAAAAAAAATTAAAAACTCACCTTAGCCTTTTATACGTATTTTCAGCAAGTTTTTTTTTTTTTAAGCGCGCATTTTTAAGCTTTGCGAAACGTTTAGCCTTTTGTGCATATCCCCATCGATTTTTAAGCGCAGCATAAATAAAATTCCTGCAAAACAGACAATAAAAAGTTTTGGTGAAGATTCTAATTCAAATAAAATAAATAAATAAATAAATAAATAAATGAATAAGTTAGATGAAATTCTAAATTAAGACATATCTGCAGTATTAGATTTTATTTTCGAAAATCACATAATTTAATAGCACACAATTTTTATTTCGAGATTTCCCCGGCAACGGCGCCAAAAACTTGTTGTGAAATTTTAAATTACTCGCAAGCGTACGAACCGATTTATAGTATAGAGCATGAGTGCGAGGTCGTACCCAAGGGAAATCTACAAAATATATGTACGAAATAAAAAAATCGCACTATTTAAAAATGATGTGATTTAAGGAAATAATTTTCTAAAACATTTAGTTATAATCTTAATTTAAAACCATGAATAGTTTTGATAAATTTTTGAGAAAAAGAAAAATAAATCAAAAAATAAATTTTTTACATAATCTACAATGGAATCGGGTCACGCATTCGAAGTACCATGTTATCCGATTTAAAAACAAAAACATGGCCTAGACTATGAAATATTCTGGAATTATTAAACATAATTCAAGTTTCTTATTTAATAAAATTCTAATTAAAATAATAATTAAATCGGGATATTTCAAATCAAGCCTTAGGCTTGAGCGGGTTTTAAACTTGTGTTTCCCCAATTCTAAAACAACCGTTCTTGATAAGAACCTTAGACTGGAGAGACGGCAAGTCCCACTGATCCTAAAAGGGGTTCCACTTTTCATTGAAAAAATCCTCAAATTAATTTGTTTCATGAAGTTCTTAAAAAGAATTAAAATTAAATTGAAAACCATCATTATTTAATATTTAACAATTGGGAATATCATACATCTAAACAAACCGCCATGAATTTTATTTAAAAATTCAGAAATAAATTACAATTCTCTTTTGGATTTGACATAAAGATAAAAATAAAAATAAAATAACTTACAAGAAAATTATTTATTTTTCTCCTGTCTTTTGTCGTCCAACTGCAGCCTTCAATGTCTTGCCCGGTTCAACCTTCAATGGATCTAAAGCCTTGAATTTATAGAAGATGAGGGATGAGATAAGAGACCCTTCAAATTTGATCGGATGAGAGACCCATTCAATTTCAAATTCAGAAGTTCAAATTCAGCCGGGATAAGTCAGTCGGCAATAACTGAGAGTTTTTATCTCTTTTCTCTTCATCGGCTAACTCAACCTCTTTTCCTTTTTTGTTTCTATCTTATCTTTTCTTCAAAACACTTATCTCTTCATTTTTTTCTGCTTTCAGGTTAGCCCTCCTTCTCAGACTTCTCTCTGGATGGGCTTACTTTGCAGCTCTATCTTATCTCTTCTCTCCTTCACGCCTCTATCTTCTCTTTGTTTAAACCCAGCTGTACACGGCAGCTGTTTCTTTACCTGCCTCTCTGCTTATCTTATCCTTCTTTGCTGGCAGCTGCCTTTTCTTTTCTTCTTCTTCTTGCTTCACGCTTCTATCTGGGAGCTCTTATCCCTTTTTTTTCTCTGCTCTTATCCCCTCTTATCAGATTCCAAGCTACACGGCATCTGCATTTCGAACCCAGCTGAGGATCAGCTGCTTCTTATCCTCATCTTTCTTATCTTTATCTTCTATTCCTCCTCCTTATCTCTACTGATTCAAAACTAGCTGCTGGGTGCTGCCGAGATTTGCTGGTTTGGGTTCACTGTTCCACCGTCGCTTACTGCTGCCATCTATCTCATCTCAGCTTGGCTCTCTTCTTCTGTGTGCCTCAGACGGCTGCCTCTACACTCTCTTCTCAGCTGCCGTTCTGTTCATCTCAGATGGCTGCCGTGCTCAACTGTTTGGATTCTGCATCAGTCGACTGCCTTCAGCTTCTCCTTTCATGCTGCTCTCCACTGTGTGCGGCGCTGGTTGCCTCTGCTGTCTGCAATGCTGGCTTCCCGGCTGGAGACGCTGTCTTGCTGTGTGCACTCTCGGCTGCTGTCTCTGTTCTCACTGCTCGGCTGCTGCTCGGGCGCTGCCCGCTGGAGACGCTGATTGCTGCTTTTGCATCAGCTCTTTTTGCAATCGGTGCTGCTCTGTCTGCTCTCCATCGTCTCTGGCTGCTGCTTTGCTGTTCTGCTCACAGTTGGCTGCTCTGCTTCAGCCAACATTGGGCGCTGGCTGCCCTCTGCTTTCTGTTCTCTTCTCTGCTCGGAGCTGCTCTGCTTGCCAACTCTGTATGGCTGCCCTGCTTCCTACTCCGCCATCGATCGCTGCTCATCTCAGCTGGCTGCTCATGTGGGCAGCAAACTGACGCTGCTACCACTGTCACCGCTGGCTGTTCTGCTTCTCTTCAGCTGGCTGCCGTTCAGCCTCTGCTTACTCGGTCTCTGCTCGGACTGCTTGGCTGCTGCTCGGATTGAACAGATGTGGTCTCAGCTGACTGCTGTGTCACGGTGCTGGCTACAGCTGCTGTGTCTGTTGGTTACAGCTCTTGTTGCTCTGCCTCTGCTGCAATCTTCTCTTCTTTCGGCTCTGCTCGGATTGCCAGCTTTGCATGGCTGTCCTTCTTTCTCTTCTCTGATGCCGATCTCAACTGCTGCCGTCTGTTTGGTTCAGCCGGCTGTCTCTGCATACAGTGCTGGCTGTCGTTTGGGCGGAACCTTGCTACTGCCGTTCAGCTGCCGCTGCTTCAGCTCTGCCTCTGCTCTCTTCTGGTGGCTGTGTGGCTGCTGCTCTGGTCTTCCTCTGCTCCACTGCCTCTGCTGCACTGCCGTGTCAGCTGTGCACCTTGGGCACTGCTGCTGCTCTGGTGCGCCGCTGGTTGCTGCCGCCTCTGCTCATAGCTGCTCCACCATCGGCCCAGCTTTCTCATTTCTTCTATCAGTCTTCTCCCATGATAATTCCTGCAAACAGATAAAAGAAAAGAATAGAAAAGAAATAGAAAATAGAAAAAGAAATGGTAAGAGTTCCTTTAGGCGACGGGCATCCGGATCGACAATAAATGAGAGGGGTTGGCCGATAAAACTTGACTTTCACTTGAATTTGGAAAATGAAATATTAATAGAAAGTTATAGGTTCTGAAAACCCCACTAGTTTAACCAACTTGACCTGACCCTTCTGAAATTGACGTCGACCGTATTTTTGACTTTTTATCATTTTTATTTTTATTTTCTTTTCTTTTTTTTATATTTCTCAAAATAAACTATAAAAAACTAAAAACAACCCTAAACATATCTAATATTTATAAAATAAAGACTAATTAGTCTAATATTAAAGGGCAAAATTGTAATTTTACGGTGTTCATCACCTGTTTTTACTAATCATGTACTATGATATATATGCATGTTTATATGCTAATCATGTGGTAGCCCTGATTCGGGAACCTACTGGGCGCGTTGATCTAACGTCCTAATTCTATCCTCAGAGGAGAATGCAGGTATAAGGAAAGGGAAAGAGAAGGTCGTTGACCGGGAGGGGAGCCAAGCCTAAGCGCTTGAATGTTGAACTGGACTTCTTTATTACTGTCATTTGAATTATAGATTGTCGACATGTAATAAGTTAATACTTTGCTATGGTTTGATTAGGTTATTAACTATGGATGGTTGTTTATCTTAATTATCAATTGAGACTGTTACTTGCTATCTATTCATATTATTTCCGCAGTTAGTCTAGTTTATTTCGCATGTTGTAGTTTGTTCCATGTGTGATTTATTATCATGGTCTAGTCCATATACACATGGGTGGCCAGTTAAGGTTCAGACTTGGGTAGTCTGAACTTAGCTCACGTCGTGACGCCGCCCACTCTCTTTCGATGCTTTATTATTATAAAAAAAAATTAGACTCTGATTTCTCGGAGAGGGCGGCACGTTACAGTTGGTATCAGACATTTTCAACAACAGCGCCCACCTTACTTCAAAGGCAGAGAAGGGCCTGTCGGGGCGGAGAACTGGTTGGAAAAGATCTCCCACATACTGACTCTTTTGAATATCAAGAGTCATGTTCACAAAATCCTATTGGCCACGTCACAGCTAATAGATGACTCTGCCAAATGGTGGAAAGTAGTGGAGAAATAGCAGGGACTTGTGCCAAGAAGGGAAAGAATTGCTATGACCTGGGAGCAATTCTCAGCGACATTCTTAGAGCGCTATTTCCCGGAGGAAGAAAGGGAACGTCAGATTCAGGCCTTTATGACATTAGTGCAAGGCTCGATGACGGTGGCTGAGTACCACCAAGAGTTTCTCAGCCTGTCAATCTATGCATTTTATGTTGTGGACACGGAATATCGGAAGGCTCGTAAGTTCGAGCGTGGGTTACGGCCAAACATTAGGGCCAGGGTAACCGTGTTCAAAGCAGCCACGTTGGCGGAAGTGGTCAGCAGGGATACCATTGTGGAACAGGAAATGGTGGAATTTGCAAGAGTGGACAACCACCGCGCTCCGAGTGGAAAGGGTGCGTATCAACCCAACAAGAGGTTCAGATCGAACTTCAGCAGACCCTCCCCTTCTGTTGGATCTAGTGGGGGCTTTCGCCCCAACCAGCCCACTCAATCTGTAGCAGTCACTCAAGCTTCTCGAAGAGTGAACACCTGCTTTCACTGTGATCAACCAGGTCACTACAAAAAGGACTGCCCAAAACTCAATAGGTTTTCATACTCCAGAGGATCATTTCGTCCTCCAGCTAGACCGGTAAACTCCAGAGGAGGCAGAATGCAAAGTCGGGGAGGTCGAGGATCTAACCCTGCTGGAGCTGGACGATTATTCACTCTAACTTCTTCGAAAGAAGAGGAACATGCTGTGATACAAGGTATGGCGGTAGTGAGTAGTTCTTATGCATATGCACTATTTGATTCTGGAGCATCACACTCCTTCATAGCTGCATCATTTATTACTGCTACCGGTACATTAGTTCAAAGATTAGCCACAACACTTACTATTGGCGGAGATTCGGCATTGGGACTTATATGTACGGCGGTTAACACTGAATTACTTGGACTCATATTTGAGTTCAATTACTTGGTGCTTGACATGTCTGAATATGACATAATATTTGGCATGGATTGGTTGGCTAAGTTTCATGCCAACACCGACTGTTATCGCTGAAGAGTGACATTTTGGTCACCCGAGGGCAAGCAATACGTAGTTCGTACAGATAAACAGAGTAGATTGCAGGAAGGGTTAAACCACATGGTATTGAATAATATCACCATCAATAAAGCTCCAGTTACTGAACTTCCGGCAATTGTACAAGAATTCGTGGATGTATTTCCAAAGGAACTCCCTGGTTTACCACCTATGTGTAACGCCCGTCCCTTTTCACCGTAAAATCAGAGTACATTTTCTTTTTTTTTAAATAAAAGTGACAAAGGGCGCGGACGTCACGACGCGAGTTAAGTTCCGAGCTTCTAAAGCCCGGCCCTTAACTGGCCAACCCTACGCGTGCGTGGAACATAAGTCCACGAGTACGGTTCACGCGTAGCAAGTAAGCTCACGGAACATAAAAATAAATGCGGATGATCATAGAACTATCCTACCAGTTCTTCAGATAGCAGGGAAGAAATACCCAATTAATTACGAAAATGCCATAATACTGTATTATCCAAAATAAAACCTAAACATAGTAAACTACCTAAATTATTACATTTCCGACAAGCTAACTATACAAATACATCTTTTCCAAAATAAAGTAAAACAAAATAATTAATCCGCCTCCCCAAGCTCCTAAGCTTGGCTTCCGTCTCGCCCTTCCGGTCCGCCATCTCCTGCATCGTCAGCTAGGGTAGAAGTAGGGCGTTAGACAACGCGCCCAGTAGGACTCCGAGTAGGGCTAGTACATGGATTAGTAATAACAAAGCATATAGATAATACATAACGAAGACCATAAAATGAATGCTATGCCATGGGTGTCTGTGTTATGAATCCCACCCATCATCCATACCATCATGCTGTCATATCCCCCTTGACGGCAAAACCTCGTCAAGATACAAACAATCACAAATCATCCCCATGGACGGGAAAACCTCGTCCAGATATAAAACAATCACAAATCATTCCCCTGGACAGCAAAACCTCGTCCAGATATAAAACAATCACAAATCCTCCCCCTTGATGGAAGAACCATCATCAAGGTATCATAATTACATACAACATCCCTGATACATCAAACACATCAAAATATCTCCATGCCTGTTTATCGGTCGCCCCGACGAAGCATGGACTCCGGTTTCATTTCATCCTTCCCCTGTCATATCCCTCCCATGCCATGCATGAGATGTAGATGCCATATGCCATGTAATGAATATAATAACAAACCATGACATTTAAAGAAAATCCCATCAATAAAACATATAACTTGATTACCCAAAATAGACCAAGCGAAGCCTCCATAATCACATCATAGCATTAAAACTCATTTTAAACCAATCATATGCTTACCGGAATGAATCAAGTAAAAACCCCTACATAATACATAATTCAAAACCAATCTTAAAACATACCATATAATTTTCGAAATAATTCAAGGAAACGATCACTCAATCCATGGCTTACAAAAAGGTTAGAATCCTACCGATTACCGATTCACGTCCTTTTTCCATATTCGTCCGACAATCCGGCTACCGACTCGCGTACCGCTCGCGCTATCCGACACCTTATTAAATTACCAAATTAGTCCATATTGTCCCATTTCCAAGCCCATAAACCATATTTTAGTGGTTTCTTCATTTTAGCCAATAATTACCATTTGTGCCACTACCCCTTTACATAACCAATTACTCATTCATTCATGCCTATTTAAGCCCAAAATTGATCCACAACCTAGGTCCATTAATGATCCCTAACCATGTTACAAGATCATTAAAAAAATCAACCCTTAACTTAGCCTCATTTCTATTGATTTAAACACATCATATTTCCAAATTTTAGCCCCTTAGCATTCTCATTTGTGAGACTAAAATGCATCAACCCCAAGCTTAGTTTAATCATTCACAAGGTCATCTTTATGCACCCATTTTCATGTCCAACACACATGGGGTTCGGCCATGTACCATGGCCGAACCCGCGGTTCTTCAATGTGGCTAATAATTGCCACTTTGCCATTCTCTCTTCCATGTTTAATCATTCACCCATCCATGTGTATTTTAAGTCTAAATTTATCCATAACTTAAATCCATTAAAGATTCACTAACCATGACCCAACATGAAACAAAATCAGCCACCTAATTTGATCAAATTTCCATCATCTGATCATAAACATGGAACCAACCTTAGCTCATACAATGACCTACAAAATGGGTCATGGGTTCGACCACATACCATGGCCGAACCCATGATGTCTTGTTCCCCATTTTGCTTGGATCTTTTGACACATTTTAGATCTATCACAAGTCTTCCCATGAGAGGTTTACATCATGCATTTTAAATCACCATTCCATTGCATTTTTCATCATACAACCATTTAAAACATTACTCCCATGCATTCATTAAAGCCCTAATTCATTAATCAAGAACCCACATTGCTTTCCATTCTTAAAACCCTAAGTAATTTAAACCAACTACCAATTCACCCACCATGGGGTTCGGCCATACTATATGGCCAAACCCTATGGCCCATGATTCTTATTTCCACCCTTCCATTTAATGCATCTAAATTCCATAGTATAAAATCACCTATCCACCATTAATTTCACAAAAATAATTTCCATTTCTTAAACCCTAAAATCCAAAATTCTTTTATTTAAGAAATACTCACTATCCGACGTCTCCTCCGATTTCCGCCGCTCCCGTCGGTCTCCTTAGCCTCCTCTCTCCTTCCTCTTGATCTTTGATAGGTCAAGAATCTTGATTAATGGTGGCAATACCCAACCCTAGAATCAGCCATAGTAGGGTTTGTGTGTGAGAGAGAGAGAGAAAAATCATGAGAGGAGAGATGTTAAACCCTAACCTTAGAGTGATTTCCCTCCAATTTTCACTTCTTTCTTCTCTCCTTCTCTTCTCATCTCCTTAACTCTCTTCCTCTCCTTCCTTAGAGCATGGGACGGCAATGGAGAATGGGAGGGATGGAGTTTGTGAAGAAAAGATGAGAATGAGATAACCAATAAGACTTATCTCCATTTTTCACTTTAATTTAATGATCCCACCAACCTTAAGATATTTTATTTGCTTTATGGTGGTGGTTATCCAAACCACCACCCAAGCCCAACGTTTTTAACATTTTGAGGTGGGGTAGCTTGGTCTCCATTTGACCAATCTAACCCCATGTAGCCACCAACTTATTCATTTAAGTATTTAATTAATTTGGTAATTAACTTAGGTTAATTCATTTTTATTTAACCTAATTCCCATTATTCCTCCCATTATTCCACCCATGGTTGACCAAGTCAACCATGGTGGCCGGCCCCACCAATCATTGGTCCACATGCCACCTCATTTGATGAGGTGGAGGTGGGTCCCAATTGGCCATGTCACTTAGGCTTAATTAATACTAACTTAGGTGATTAAAAATCAATTCAACCCACTTCCCTTATTGGATCACCATTGGGCCCGTGGCCCAATTAAGTTCTCTCCTATCCATTTACCTTAGAGTTTCCATTATTTTGACCCATTAAGTCCCCAATGGGTATTGGGCCCAATTTGACTATCCTTGGCCCAATTTGACCATCATTGACCATTAAGATAAATTAAATCCAATACATAACCCATTGGGCCCTAGTTGGGCCTTTGTCCACATTTTGATTCACTTAAAATTTATTCCAGTAAAATTCTCAATTTCCATCATTAAAATAAATAATAACCACAGATATACTGATTCACAAATTCCGGGTCATTACAATACAATCCTCTTTTGAAATTTTCGTCCCGAAAATTCGAGTGAAGTAGAGGTTCCAATCATCTCATACAAAGAGCTCCGGATGAGCGACACTCATCTCTGACTCAAGTTCCCAGGTAGTTTCCTTATTGCCACGTCATTCCCATACCACCTTGATGAACTGACTGGCGCGGTTCCACAGTACTCTTTGTTTGCTCCCGATCATTCTGATCGGCTTCTCCACATACGTCACGTCGCTTTGTACATCGACGTCTGGTACGTTCAACACCTGTGAAGGATCAGGGTTGTATTTCCTCGACATGGGCACATGAAACACATCACGTAAAGAGGATAACTGTGGAGGAAGCTCCAACTGATAAGCTATTTCCCCCACCCTCTTCAAGATTGGAAACTGCCCCACAAACCTTGGTGACAGTTTCCCCTTCTTCTTCCCGAATCTCATGTGTCCCTTCCGTGGTGAGACTTTCAGAAATACTAAGTCTCCACCTCAAACTCGAGGAACCTCCTCCTCTTGTCGGCGTAACTCTTCTGACGGCTCTGTGCAGTGAGTAGGTGTCTCTGTCCAACACACTGGCGATCTGCACGGCCTACCACATAAGGCCTCAAATGGAGCCATCTGGAGGCTTGCCTAACAACTGTTATTGTAGGAAAACTCCACCAGGAGCAAATGATCCTCCCATCCACCCTTGAAGTCCAGCATACATGATCACAACATATCCTCCGATATCTGTATTGTCCTCTCCGACTGTCCATCAGTCTGTGGATGGAATGCTGTGCTGGCCAACCCGTCGGTCCCCATAGCCAACTGCATACTCTGCCATACCCTGCTAGTGAACCGGCCCTCTCTATCGGACACAATAGTTCGAGGTACACCATGTAGTATGATAATATCTCGGATGTACAGCCGACCCAAGGTCTCCGATGAATCTGTCGTTTTGACAGGAATAAAATGTGCAGACTTTGTCAATCAGTCCCCCACGACGCATATTGCATCGTGGCCCCTTTACGACCTTAGTAGCCCTTCCATGGCTACATGTTCCCATCTCCACTCCGGCACTGGTAAGGGTTTGAGTAAACCCGGTGGCTCATGATGCCCCCACCTTAACCTGCTGACAAGTTAGTGCAGCGAGTAACAAACTCTACCACATTTCTCTTAAGTCCATGCCACCATTAGTGCCTCTTAAGATCCTTGCACATCTTAGCGTTGTCCGGATGGGTAGAGAGCTTGGTTTGGCGTGCCTCAACCAACAACTCCCTTCCGCAGCTCTTAGGTACCTCCGTCCTACCTCGGAACACAAGACCCTATCCCGGTCGTAACTCAAATTCCGATACTACCTCACATGTAGATATCTTGGTCCAAGTCTCCTCCATTTCTGGGTCTATTCGTTGTTCCCATTTAATTGTGTCAAGTACCTCTTACTCACATCAACACCACTCATATCAACCTATGAGTTTCATTCTTGTAGAATTTACTTTCCTCGTATTATCTCTTTTCCTCATGAATCCATTTGCGATTTTAGACTAACGTATTCTATTTCACTTTATCTGTTGCCAAAACATTTCCCATACGTACTCCTTCAATACATTCTTTTGTCTACTCTCCGTGTGAGTTAGTCTACCAATACGAGCCTATGCTCAAGTCCATTGTTGATTCCATTTTAACTAGGTTTCTAGCTTCACCCTCCTGGAACTCCATCGGCTAACTACAGAGTCAGCTAGCTAGACTAACTCAGCAGTCGCCCATAGCTTCCCATTCGAGTTTCACTAGACTTTTTATCTTTCCCATCAATTACATCTCCAAAACTTAACACCTCTTCATTTGCACACAAGTCACTATGTGACTAACCCTTTTTGTTCATAACTTCTACAACACCAATACCTGACATCAATCCAATCCACCATGGGAACCCCCATCCATGGTTTATAACCATCCATGAATATAACCCTCTAAAATATTCCCAAGGATTACAAATTTCACCAACTGCCAATACTCCCCCAATATATATTTTTTTTTTCCATGATTCCAAAACACCTAAGTTCGCCAAAATTTCTCCATGGTTTTATTTTTATTTTTTAAAACCCTATTTATAATACCTAAACTCCACTTAAAACAATGCACCTTCTCCATCATTTTTTTTTTTACTTTTACACCCTTAAAATTTATAACTACATAACCCTAGGGTTCATCATCCATTCATGCCTTTTTAAGGCCACCAAATCATTCGCATCATTCCTAAACTCCGTCATAATTCTTTTAAAATTTGCAGCATTTAATCATTAAGCACTTAAAATTCTTAACCATTCTTCCATGGTTTTAAACCTTAAAATTCCATTAAAATTCCCATATTTCTTTCCATGTCTTCCATTCTTCACAACCTTACTAAAATCATTACAACACCTCACTATAGGGTTCGGCCATTCACCATAGCCGAACCCATGGTTCATGGTCAACCATTTATTCATGTCTTTTAAGAACATATAAACCACTTTACATCTTCATGAATTTCTTCATTCAAGATCCCTAAAAGAAAACATCACTACACTTAATCATTATGAGCCTCAACATCCTTGTAAACTCTTAAATTTGAATACTTTATTGAAAATAATTCGAACTTTCATCATATTACAAGGTTTGGTAGGGTTAGCACAAACCCTTTATAACGTATCCACAACCTTTACAAAATCTTTTCCTTTTCCCCGACATTTCCTTACCCTTTCTTATCCTAATCTTCCATAGAAGACCCTGCATCATCCTCAAACACAAAGGAACTGTCAGGGCATGACACCGACATGTGACCTAGTACTTCACATGTCAACCAAGATATTATCCCTGGTCCTCCAACATAAGGACAGTTAGTCCTTTCTTTCCCGTGTCCCTGTAGCCCACAAACCGGGCATACCACTTCAAAAGGGTAGGGACAGTATGCGCAGTTGTGCCCAACCTGGTTGCACAACTCGTACCTATAATCGGGTCCTATTTCCCCTACCGACTTTCTTATCATCGGAAAGTCTTCCACATTCTCTTCAGGAAGAGATGATAAATCCCCTTCAACTTCCTCGGGAGGTCCCTCCTGAAAGTCCAGGCTAACTGCTTATGCTAGAAGCAGACACCAAATCTATGGGACAGCTAAGGGTTCCCTTATCCCATAATTCCGTATACTCCCCATCACTTGACATATCTGCATCATAGAATACAAACAAAATACAAAAATCATTGAGAGTAGTTTCCAATAAACCAATCTAGACTTTGGGGAATTTCTTATACATAACACAATGTTTTTTTTTTTTTTGGGGGGAAAATTTACCAAATTAATACACTCAGTTTTGGGAATAACATCCCTAAGTACCAATGTTTGTTCCATTTGGTGAGATGGGGGAAATTTTTCCTACATTTGATAAATCCATCACTGTCCCATTAATTGGGGAAAACTAGATTTGTTTTCTCATTTTGGGGGAAATTTTCCTAAGTATCACTGTTTTTTTTTTTTTTTTTTTTTTGGGGGAAGTTGCCAAATAAGCACACTTGGTTTTCCTTTGTTTCTGGGGGGAAGAATCTCTAAAGTCCTACTGTTTGTTGTTCAACTTAAGAATACTGGGGAAACACATCCTATTTTCGCTACGTTTGATAAAGTTATTATTGTTTCATCAATTCGGGGGAAAGATATCTAAGTGATCACACCTTGTTTTGGGGTAAACTTCCTAAGTATCAAAGTATCATGTTCTCATTTTCGGGGAAGATAAGCCATATCTTGCTATGTTCGATAAATCTAACTTAGAATGAATTTTTCTTCCCTTGTTATCATTCATTTTCATCAGACGTTGTTCTCACACTGAATACTTCAGTTTGAGTCAATCGAAGTAAATTAACCCGGCCCCCGTGCAGCGGACTCTGAAGAGTCGGTCGGTTGGGATTCTTAGCTGCCAGTGAGACATGCAACCGTCTTAATCTTACTTCGAGAGATTCATTATTCCGAGTTCTCTCTGATACCAACTGTAACGCCCGTCCCTTTTCACCGTAAAATCAGAGTACATTTTCTTTTTTTTTTAAATAAAAGTGACAAAGGGCGCGGACGTCACGACGCGAGTTAAGTTCCGAGCTTCTAAAGCCCGGCCCTTAACTGGCCAACCCTACGCGTGCGTGGAACATAAGTCCACGAGTACGGTTCACGCGTAGCAAGTAAGCTCACGGAACATGAAAATAAATGCGGATGATCATAGAACTATCCTACCAGTTCTTCAGATAGCAGGGAAGAAATACCCAATTAATTACGAAAATGCCATAATACTGTATTATCCAAAATAATACCTAAACATAGTAAACTACCTAAATTATTACATTTCCGACAAGCTAACTATACAAATACATCTTTTCCAAAATAAAGTAAAACAAAATAATTAATCCGCCTCCCCAAGCTCCTAAGCTTGGCTTCCGTCTCGCCCTTCCGGTCTGCCATCTCCTGCATCGTTAGCTAGGGTAGAAGTAGGGCGTTAGACAACGCGCCCAGTAGGACTCCGAGTAGGGCTAGCACATGGATTAGTAATAACAAAGCATATAGATAATACATAACGAAGACCATAAAATGAATGCTATGCCATGGGTGTCTGTGTTATGAATCCCACCCATCATCCATACCATCATGCTGTCATATCCCCCTTGACGGCAAAACCTCGTCAAGATACAAACAATCACAAATCATCCCCATGGACGGGAAAACCTCGTCCAGATATAAAACAATCACAAATCATTCCCCTGGACGGCAAAACCTCGTCCAGATATAAAACAATCACAAATCCTCCCCCTTGATGGAAGAACCATCATCAAGGTATCATAATTACATACAACATCCCTGATACATCAAACACATCAAAATATCTCCATGTCTGTTTATCGGTCGCCCCGACGAAGCATGGACTCCGGTTTCATTTCATCCTTCCCCTGACATATCCCTCCCATGCCATGCATGAGATGTAGATGCCATATGCCATGTAATGAATATAATAACAAACCTTGACATTTAAAGAAAATCCCATCAATAAAACATATAACTTGATTACCCAAAATAGATCAAGCGAAGCCTCCATAATCACATCATAGCATTAAAACTCATTTTAAGCCAATCATATGCTTACCAGAATGAATCAAGTAAAAACCCCTACATAATACATAATTCAAAACCAATCTTAAAACATACCATATAATTTCCGAAATAATTCAAGGAAACGATCACTCAATCAATGGCTTACAAAAAGGTTAGAATGCTACCGATTACTAATTCACGTCCTTTTTCTGTATTCGTCCGACAATCCGGCTACCGACTCGCGTACCGCTCGCGCTATTCGACACCTTATTAAATTACCAAATTAGTCCATATTGTCCCATTTCCAAGCCCATAAACCATATTTTAGTGGTTTCTTCATTTTAGCCAATAATTACCATTTGTGCCACTACCCCTTTACATAACCAATTACTCATTCATTCATGCCTATTTAAGCCCAAAATTGATCCACAACCTAGGTCCATTAATGATCCCTAACCATGTTACAAGATCATTAAAAAAATCAACCCTTAACTTAGCCTCATTTCTATTGATTTAAACACATCATATTTCCAAATTTTAGCCCCTTAGCATTCTCATTTGTGAGACTAAAATGCATCAACCCCAAGCTTAGTTTAATCATTCACAAGGTCATCTTTATGCACCCATTTTCATGTCCAACACACATGGGGTTCGGCCATGTACCATGGCCGAACCCGCGGTTCTTCAATGTGGCTAATAATTGCCACTTTGCCATTCTCTCTTCCATGTTTAATCATTCACCCATCCATATGTATTTTAAGTCTAAATTTATCCATAACTTAAATCCATTAAAGATTCACTAACCATGACCCAACATGAAACAAAATCAGCCACCTAATTTGATCAAATTTCCATCATCTGATCATAAACATGGAACCAACCTTAGCTCATACAATGACCTACAAAATGGGTCATGGGTTCGACCACATACCATGGCCGAACCCATGATGTCTTGTTCCCCATTTTGCTTGGATCTTTTGACACATTTTAGATCTATCACAAGTCTTCCCATGAGAGGTTTACATCATGCATTTTAAATCACCATTCCATTGCATTTTTCATCATACAACCATTTAAAACATTACTCCCATGCATTCATTAAAGCCCTAATTCATTAATCAAGAACCCACAATTGCTTTCCATTCTTAAAAGCCCTAAGTAATTTAAACCAACTACCAATTCACCCACCATGGAGTTCGGCCATACTATATGGCCAAACCCTATGGCCCATGATTCTTTTCTTATTTCCACCCTTCCATTTAATGCATCTAAATTCCATAGTATAAAATCACCTATCCACCATTAATTTCACAAAAATAATTTCCATTTCTTAAACCCTAAAATCCAAAATTCTTTTATTTAAGAAATACTCACTATCCGACGTCTCCTCCGATTTCTGCCGCTCCCGTCGGTCTCCTTAGCCTCCTCTCTCCTTCCTCTTGATCTTTGATAGGTCAAGAATCTTGATTAATGGTGGCAATACCCAACCCTAGAATCAGCCATAGTAGGGTTTGTGTGTGAGAGAGAGAGAGAAAAATCATGAGAGGAGAGATGTTAAACCCTAACCTTAGAGTGATTTCCCTCCAATTTTCACTTCTTTCTTCTCTCCTTCTCTTCTCATCTCCTTAACTCTCTTCCTCTCCTTCCTTAGAGCATGGGACGGCAATGGAGAATGGGAGGGATGGAGTTTGTGAAGAAAAGATGAGAATGAGATAACCAATAAGACTTATCTCCATTTTTCACTTTAATTTAATGATCCCACCAACCTTAAGATATTTTATTTGCTTTATGGTGGTGGTTATCCAAACCACCACCCAAGCCCAACGTTTTTAACATTTTGAGGTGGGGTAGCTTGGTCTCCATTTGACCAATCTAACCCCATGTAGCCACCAACTTATTCATTTAAGTATTTAATTAATTTGGTAATTAACTTAGGTTAATTCATTTTTATTTAACCTAATTCCCATTATTCCACCCATGGTTGACCAAGTCAACCATGGTGGCCGGCCCCACCAATCATTGGTCCACATGCCACCTCATTTGATGAGGTGGAGGTGGGTCCCAATTGGCCATGTCACTTAGGCCTAATTAATACTAACTTAGGTGATTAAAAATCAATTCAACCCACTTCCCTTATTGGATCACCATTGGGCCCATGGCCCAATTAAGTTCTCTCCTATCCATTTACCTTAGAGTTTCCACTATTTTGACCCATTAAGTCCCAAATGGGTATTGGGCCCAATTTGACTATCCTTGGCCCAATTTGACCATCATTGACCATTAAGATAAATAAATCCAATACATAACCCATTGGGCCCTAGTTGGGCCTTTGTCCACATTTTGATTCACTTAACATTTATTCCAGTAAAATTCTCAATTTCCATCATTAAAATAAATAATAACCACAGATATACTGATTCACAAATTCCGGGTCATTACACTATGAGGGAGATTAACTTTGAAATAAGTTGTACCCTGGAACAGCACCAGTGTCATTACCACACTATCGGATGGCACCAGCAGAAATGTCGGAGCTAAAGAAGCAGATTGATGAACTGCTTAGGCTGGGTTGCATCCGGAACAGTACATTATCATGGGGAGCACCAGTGCTATTCGTGAAGAAGAAGGACGGTTCACTACGGATGTGTGTGGACTACCGGAAACTGAATCAGCTAACAGTCCGGAACAAGTACCCTCTACCCAGGATCGATGATTTATTTGATCAATTGAAGGGTTCCTAGCCATTTTTCAAAGATTGATTTGATGTCTGGTTATCATCAAATACGGGTTAGGGAGGAAGATATAGAGAAGACGGCTTTCCGGACGCGGTATGGACTATACGAGTTTGTAGTCATGCCATTTGGACTCACAAATGCGCCGGCAGTGTTCATGGATTTGATGAACAGAATCTTCCATCCCTATTTGGATCAATTTGTAATCGTATTCATTGGCGATATTTTGATATATTCCAAGAGTCAGGAAGAACATGCAGAGTACTTACGGATAGTTTTGCATATTTTGAGGCCGAATAAGCTATATGCCAAGGCTAGTAAATGTGAATTTTGGCTATCCGAGGTCAATTTCTTGGGACTTGTTATATCTGAGGGAGGTATAGCCGTGGATCCGACTAAGGTGGCAGCAGTGAAAGATTGGAAAGCGCCCAAGAATGTAATTGAAATTCATAGCTTCTTGGGATTGGCTAGTTATTATAGAAGATTTATCATGGATTTTTCCAAAATTGCATCTCCATTGACTCAACTCACTCAGAAGGGAGTCAAGTACGAGTGGACAGATCTATGTAATCAAAGGTTTGAGGAGCTGAAGACTTACCACTGCCCCTATTTTAGTTTTGCCGGTAAATGGCAAGTGTTACGAGGTATATTGCGATGCCTCGGGAGAGGGACTAGGTTGTACACTCAGTCAGAGTAATTGTGTGGTGGCGTATGGCTCAAGGCAGTTAAAAATACATGAACGTCTTTACCTCACACATGATTTGGAATTAGCTGCTAGTGGTTTTCGCCCTCAAGAGTTGGAGACACTACTTCTACGGCGAGAAATTTGAGGTATTTTCTGATCATAAGAGCTTAAAATATCTTTTTGATCAGAAGGAGCTCAACCTCAGGCAGCGAAGATGGATGGAGTATCTGGCGGATTATGAGTTTGCGCTTAGATATCATCCAGGCAAGGCAAACAAGGTAGCGGATGCCCTCAGCCGTATACCACATGCATCCGTGGCATGTTTGATCAGATCGGAATGGGAGATGTTGAATACCATCCGAGAGTTTAAACTCTACTACAACAACCGTGGGACCATATACAATCTGGTTATACAATCCAACATAGTCACCAAGATTGAACAAGAACAACGTATGGATCCGGAAGTGGAGGACATATGGGCCAAAATGTCCATTGGCATAGACATACTGGAATGGGAATTAGGACCGGGGCAAGGTCTTTTATTCCGGGAAGAACATATGTGCCAAAGAGTTGCAGGAAAGAGCTACTGATTGAGGCACATCAATCCAAGCTCTCTATCCATCCGGGCAACACCAAAATGTACCATGATTTAAAGAGGCATTATTGGTGGCATGGACTAAAAAGGGATGTGACGGAATTCGTGGCACATTGTCTAACTTGTCAGCAAGTTAAGACTGAACACCAAAAGCCACCAGGGTTACTCAAACCCTTGGCAGTGCCAGAATGGAAATGGGAACACATTTCCATGGACTTTGTATCGGGGTTGCCGAGGTCTTCAAAGGGCAATGACGCCATATGGGTCGTAGTGGACCGGCTGACCAAGTCCGCACGTTTCATTCCTATCAAGATGACAGATTCATCTGAAACGTTGGGTCGGCGGTATATTAAAGAGATCATTCGGCTACATGGTATTCCCCGAACGATAGTATCGGATAGAGATTGCCGTTTTACCGGCAGAGTATGGCAAAGCATGCAGTCAGCCATGGGGACAGACTTATTGACTAGCACCGCTTTCCATCCACAGACTGATGGACAGTCTGAAAGGACAATACAGACCTTGGAAGACATGCTGAGAGCATGTATGTTAGATTTCAAAGGAGGATGGGAGGACCACTTACCACTGGTGGAGTTCTCGTATAATAACAGCTATCAGGCAAGCCTTCAGATGGCTCCATACGAGGCATTATATGGTAGACCGTGTAGGTCACCGGTATGCTGGACAGAGGCTGGAGAGCCTACATTGATTGGACCGGAACTAGTCGCAGAGACTACCGCACAAATTAAGTTGATACGTCAACACTTATTGACTGCACAGAGTCGGCAGAAGAGTTAGGCTGATCAAAGGAGACGGTTTCTGGAATTTGAAGTGGGAGACACGGTATTTTTAAAGGTTTCGCCACGGAAAGGACACATGAGGTTTGGCAAGAAAGGAAAACTGTCGCCAAGATATGTGGGATCATTTTCCATCACAAGAAGGATGGGGAATGTAGCTTACCAGTTAGCTCTTCATTCGCAGTTAGCAGCTCTACATGATGTGTTTCATGTGTCAATGCTAAGAAAGTATAATCCGGATCCGTCCCATGTTTTGAATGTTCAGGATATTAAAGTGCAAATCGACGTGACGTACGTCGAGAAGCCGGTCAGGATAGTGGAGACCGAACAAAGGGTGTTGCGAAACAGAGCGATTCAGTTCGTAAAAGTGGTATGGGACCGTCATGGTGATGAAGAGGCCACATGGGAACTTGAATCGGAGATGAGAACAGCTCACCCCGAATTATTTATGTAATTTATTTTGAGAACCCTACTTCGCTCGATTTTCGGGACGAAAATTTTAAAAGGAGGGTTATATTGTAACACCCCAATTTCTCAATGAAGTGGATAATTACGAAAATGCCCCTGATGTGTTAAATTAATTATTTTGTGATGTTAAGTAAGGAAATGGTGGGGCCCATTGCTTAAATTAAGATCATATGAGCACATTATGAATGTCAAGTTTGATTGGATGGGTACTGTACATCAATTGGGTCAAAAATGGCTAAATGGGTCAAAGGGCCCAAATGGGACCCAACAGGTCTTACAGGATTATTTGATCGTTGTGTAAACTTAAATTAAATAGGGTTAAGCTGATTTGATTTGAAGTCAAGTGGAGTAAAAATGGTAGGCCTGATGCACATGTAAAAACCAATTACAAATGACACAAAATACCCATAATTGGGTCATGGAGTCAAAAACGGGTCAAGGAGCTAAAGGGGCACCCAACGGGTCGGGTTGACTTTGTTGACCACAACCGACCATGTGGGCCCACAAATGAGTTCAATGGTGAGTTAAATCAGGTTAAGTGGAGCAGATTTTATTTAATTTGAAGTAAAAATGAGTTGACTCAAATTCATTAAATGATTGTCAATTAATGAGGTGAGTTGGACATGTGAGTTGGGTGAGTCAAAATGGAAATCAATGGGACTATAAATTAGTGAGTTCAGAGGGAATACGAGTAGTTTGGTTCAGTCATAACCACCAAAGCAAGTCCCACACGTTGGGGACTTGTTGGGGTGATTTCCATGATAAATCTTAAATGAAATGCATGGGAATTGGAGGTGATGCTTGGGAAGTTGAAAGGCTGCATAGGCAGGTACCAAGGGGTGCATTGGATAGCACCCAAGACCCATCATTTTTTATAAGAATTGATGAGGGAATGGAGGGGTCTTGGGGGCTGAAGTACTAAAGGAAATAACCACCAAGGTTGGCCGTTTTTCACATTGGAAATCCAAGAATTTCCATCTCTCTCTCCCTCTCTCCAATTCGTTTTTCCAAGCTGGAACATCAGAGGTGTTTGCACCAGTAGATCAAGCACAAAACAACAAAGGAAAGAAGGCAAAGAAGGATTAGAAGTAAAGATTAAAAGCAAGGAACTTTGGTAAGTTTTTACATAAGTGCTTGGTTTATTAAAGAGCTTGAAATTATAAATTTGGATGACATATTTTGGTCATGTATGGCCGAATTTGTCATAGGTCTAAACACTGGATTAAATGGCCTAAAAGGATAAGAAAATATGCGATTGGGTTCGGCCATCTTGGTTGGCCGAACCCCATGAAAAATGTGGATTTGATTTGTGATCTTAAAGGTCAAAAACCATGTCAAACCATGGTGTGTTATGCACATATGTATTGGGCCATGGTTATGGCCGAATACACCAAGGTTTTAACCTTGATTAATTTTTTAAAATGGTAAAGATGACCATTGGGTTCGGCCACCATGGAGGGCCGAACCCCATGTAAAAGTTAGGTTGGTTTTGATGTTTTGAAACATAGAAACCATGGAGTTTTTGTGGACTGTTTTTGAGGTTTCTTTGTGATACAAATGCATGCTTTAAAGAGGGTTAAAAACATGGATTGAATGACATAAGGACTGAAGTTAGCATGGGTCTAAAACGGTGGATTAAAATTGATGAAATGGGCCATGGGGATCGGCCATCTTGGATGGCCGAATCCCATGAAGTAATGTGGCCATTTGGCCAAGTTGATGAATTGATTTGGATGTTTAAGAGGTAAAAAAAATACAGTAATATGATGTTGTTTATCACTTGTTTAAATGAGATCTAAAACATATTTAAGAGGACCAAAACATGGACATAGGGTTCTGTAATGCCCCGCCCTTTCCGAGAATTCAGAGTCTAATATTTTTTTTTTAAATAATAATAAAACATCGGAAGAGAGCGAGCGGCGTCACGACGCGAGTTAAGTTCAGACTACTCAAGTCTGAACCTTAACTGGCCACCCATGTGTACATGGACTAGACCATGATAATGATTCACACATGGAACTAATAACAACATGCGGAATAACTAGATTAACTACGGAATAGAAAGACTAGATAGCAAGTAACAGTCTCAAACATTAATTAACATAAATCAACCATCCAAAGTTATTAACCTAATCAAACCATAGCAAGTAATGACTTATTACAGGTCCAACAAAATATAGTTCAAATGACAGTAATATAAAGAAGTCCAGTCCAACATTCAAGCGCTTAGGCTTGGCTCCCCTCCCGGTCAACGACCTTTTCTTTCCCTTTCCTTGTACCTGCATTCTCCTTTGAGGGTAGAATTAGGGAGTTAGACCAACGTGCCCAGTAGGTTCCCGAATCAGGGCTACCACATCATTAGCATATAAAACATGCATATATATCATAGTACATGATTAGTAAAAACAGGTAAAACAATGCTATGAAATATGCACATGCAATGAGCCTCCCCCATCATGTACATTCATAGCCATCACTTGACGTGCCTTGCACCGACAAGGTAAATTACAACACACTTTCATCACTTCATCACTGACTGATTCATATCACGTATGAGTCCTCCTGGCGGGACTCTCATCGCCTAAGGAGACCATTGTGACTATGATCATCATGTTACTCTTCCTGGCGTGACTTGCACCGCCGAAGGAGGACGTAACCCACAATTGTAACACTGTAGAACCTCATTCATCATCCCATGTCTATGCATGAGATGCCAATGCCTGTATGCCATTTGTTAATGCATAATATATCATTTGAAACCACATAAAATAAACAAGAATCTCATAAGGAAAACTGGGTAAAAACTGTGGTTACAAGTAGGTAGGAAACCTACTGAAGATTCACTTCAGTACTTGATCTTTCTTTAGCGTCACTTGATCACGACTCGCTCGTCGTTCAACTTCCGGTACCTTATTATGTAACAGCAAATCAATACTTAATCTACTTGATTCCTAATCAAGTTTAGGTCTCATATACCATCTAGTGGGGTTCTTCATTCATCAACTTTAATCCCCAAACTTATCAAATAATCATTGATTGGGTTCGGCCATACTACTTGGCCGAACCACATCCTATGGGTTTTTATCCCACTTTCCATCATCTTATGAATTTTTGCTCCGGTATCATCCGGAGAAGGCCAACAAGGTGGCGGATGCTCTCAGCCGCATATCTCATGCATCAGTGGCATATCTGATCAGGACCGAATGGGAGATGTTAAATACCATTCGAGAGTCTAATCTATACATCACAAACCATGGGAGTATGTACAATTTGATCATGCGATCCAACATGGTTACAAAGATTGAACAGGAGCAGCTAGCAGATCCGGAAATGGCAGAGATATGGGCCAAGATGTCTTCTGGCGAGGTTATACCGGATTGGGAATTACGACCAGGACAAGGTCTTATGTTCCGAGGTAGAATTTATGTGCCAAGAAGCTGCAGAAAAGAAATACTGATAGAGGCACATCAGACTAAGCTCTCAATTCATCCGGATAGCACAAAAATGTATCATGACTTAAAAAGACATTATTGGTGGCATGGACTCAAGAAGGATGTTGCAGAGTTTGTGGCTCATTGTTTAACTTGTCAGCAAGTTAAGATGGAACACCAAAAGCCACCAGGGTTACTCAAACCTTGTCAGTGCCAGAATGGAAATGGGAGCACATTTCCATGGACTTTGTGACGGGATTGCATAGGTCCTCAAAGGGCAATGACGCTATATGGGTCGTGGTAGACCGACTGACCAAGTCCGCACATTTTATTCCTACCAAGATGTCGGATTCATCTGAGACATTGGGTCGGCGGTATATCAAGGACATCATCAGATTAAATGGTATTCCTCGGACAATCGTATCTGATAGAGATGGCCGATTCACCGGCAGGGTGTGGCAGAGTATGCAGTCAGCCATGGGGACTGATTTACTGACTAGCACAGCGTTCCATCCACAGACTGATGGATAGTCGGAAAGAACAATACAAACACTGGAGGAAATGCTGAGGGCGTGCATGCTAGACTTCAGAGGTGGATGGGAGGATCATTTTCCACTGGTGGAGTTTTCTTATAACAATAGCTACCAAGCAAGCCATCAGATGGCACCATTCGAAGCTTTGTATGGTAGACCATGCAGGTCACCAGTGTGCTGGACCGAGGTCGACGAACCTGCGCTGATAGGACCCGAGTTGGTTGCAGAAACTACAGCATAGATTCAGTTGATACGTCAGCACTTATTGACTATACAGAGTCGGTAAAAGAGCTATGTTGACAAAAGGAGGAGGTTTCTCGAATTTGAAGTGGGAGACATGGTATTCTTGAAGGTCTCGCCATGAAAAGGGCACATGAGATTTGGGAAGAAAGGAAAATTGTCGCCAAGATATGTGGGACCGTTTCCAATTATAAGAAGGATGGGGGATGTAGCCTATCAGTTGGCACTTCCTTCGCAATTGGCGTCTCTACATGATGTATTCCATGTGTCGATGCTGAGGAAGTACAACCCCGATCCGTCTCATGTTTTGAATGTGCAAGACATAGATGTACAAAGCGACACCACTTACATCGAAAAGCCGGTCCGAATAATAGAGAATGAGCAAAGGGTGTTGCGGAACCCAGCGATTCAGTTCGTCAAGGTGGTACGGGATAGACATGGTGTTGAGGAAGCCACTTGGGAATTAGAATCGGAGATGAGAACAGCTCACCCTGAGTTGTTTGTGTGATGTATGTCGAAATACTACTTCGTTCGATTTTTGGGACGAAAATTGTAAAAAGAGGATTATATTGTTACACCCTGGAATTTCAAAGATAATAATTTACATGAATTTATCCATATTTACGGAATTGCCATTGTGATATATTTGATTTAAATTTAAATGGGTCAATGGTTCAATCAAGACCCAAAGGATGGTAGTTTTGTTTACAAGACAAATAAATGGATAAGATGTACTTAAACGGGTCAAGAATCATAATTGGGTCAAATATCGTTAAATGGGTCAAAATGGTCAAATTGGACCCAATGGGTCGATATGGATATGATTAATCAATTTGTGAGTTTAAAACTTAATTGGGTTAAGTTTAATTAATGTTTGAGTGGGATTGATATAAATTAAATGATGGTGATGAGTTGAGATGAAGTTATGAGTTGAGTTGATTTAATGATTGAGTTTTGATGGAGTTAAATTAAATGATTGAGTTGAGTAAATGTGAGGGAGAAGGTTTGTAATTTCAAATTAAAATCACTCCACACGTTGGCTGCATGAGAGGCTTTCCATGCATGTAACTCCCATTCTAAAAAAATGAATGGGTGATGGTTTTGGGAGTTACAATTGTGGGGAGTTGTATTTCAAAAGTTTAAATCCATATACACGTTGGAATGGTATGGGAGTGTTATGTTTTGCATGAAGCTCCAAATGGAGAGGTAGTGATTACTTAAGCTAAAACAATGGCTGTTTGAGAGTTACAAATACAAGGTTAACCAAGGGGCTAGTCGTTGGAACATGGAGAGTTTTTTATTTAAAAAGTTGGAACTCCAAAATAGATATTAAACCAATGGGAGTTACAAAGTGTGTTCACACTTGGAGGAGGGGAGTTTCATTTCAATGATGAAACTCCCACATGGGACGTTGATGAGGATCAAATGGAGCTGAATGGAGCTGCTGTTTTATGGAGTTACACATTAGAGAGGTGGCTGTTACACAAGCCAAAACAAAGAGGCAACCAATGGAGGGACGGTGCAGCACATGGGAGTTTCATCTCAAAATGAAACCCCCATGTGAGACATTAAGGAAAGAGGAGGTTACACAAACACCATCCATGGGAGACGTTGAGAGCTTGGGGAGGTTTCATTTCATAGATGAAACCTCCAAGTAACATAAAAGATTTT
Source organism: Chimonanthus salicifolius (assembly GCA_013350335.1). Taxonomy (NCBI): domain Eukaryota; kingdom Viridiplantae; phylum Streptophyta; class Magnoliopsida; order Laurales; family Calycanthaceae; genus Chimonanthus; species Chimonanthus salicifolius. The sequence goes on from CM023540.1 coordinate 61,272,053, forward strand.
GGGTTAAGACAATGGGAGTTACACATGGGTTTAATCAAAACCCATCTCTTTGGCCGATCACCCATTTGGAATCAAGAATTGGATATCTCTCTCTCTCTTCCTTGGACGGTTTCCATCTTTCAAAACCAAGAGCAGCAGCTGGTTGCTTAATCAGTCCTTGGATTGATCTCTTTCATCAAGACAAGTTCCGCCAAAGGGTTTTGGCATCAAGGCTTAGTACATTCATCCAAGGCCAAAGTTCTCTTTCTTTCTCTTTCATTTTCTCTCTCAAATTCATATCACTTGGCTGAACTATTCCAAGGAGGTTGCAGCAAGGTTTGTCTCAGCCAAAAGAACAAGAAGAAAGAAGGAGAGGCTAGGGAAGTAAAGGACCAAGGAAGGAGTCAAAGAACCGAAGGAGACACGGTATTGGTAAGTGCACTTTGAACCATTGATAAATAAAGTTGGTTAAAGGAATGAGATCTGGCCATCGTATGGCCAGATCCATCAATGGTTCAGATATAGGATTATGATGTTTAAAAATGGTAAAATATGGACCATAGGGTTCGGCCCCTTTGGATGGCCGAACCCCATGGGAAAACTTGGTGATTTTAATGGTGTTTGAGGGATAAAGTCCATATTGGGTAATGAAGATTTTTAAAGGATTTAAAGTGAAGATAGCTTACTGTTTTTGAGTGGCTATGGCTTGGCTGAAACATATTATTGTTATGGCTAATTTATGGATTAAAAACATGGACAAATGTTGGAAGGATATGGCCGAACCCCATGGACTGTTTTGGATAGATAATTGGATTATGATTTAAGAATAATATATGTTTGTTTATGGACTTAGTTTAGGTATATAATCAGCCATCATGGATGATGGAAAGATGAACAAAAGAAATCAGTTTGGTGAGGTTCGGCCATGTAGTATGGCCGAACCCCACTAATGATGATTGATGGACTTAGTGATTAATTTGTATGGATGAGTGAAGGATTTAAAAGATCAAAAACTAAGTGGTGAGGTTCGGCCATGTGTATGGCCGAACCCCACTAAAGTGGTTTAGTGATGGACTTTGCTTAAGATAAATTAAACCAAAGGATAAGCGAAATGGCATGATGGTAATTATGATGAAATGATCCAAGATGAAAAGATCATAGGAATGGACATGTGAGCCAAAACCCAAGATGGTAAGGTTCGGCCATACAGTATGGCCGAACCCTACCGAGGTTCATTTGGGAGTTTTGGGTTAATCAAAATGGTTTAGATAAATAAGGGTGACCAAAATACCTTTGTCCATCTGGCCGACTAGTCTATGACCATGATGGGTCGATCATGTCTCCACCAAGTGGTCCGTGATAACGATTGATCGAGCTGGCAGTGAACTTAATTCATGTTTCCAAGTTCACTTCCAATTCACTATCAAGCTTTCTCTCTAGGCTTTTATGATTTTACCATTTGTTCAACTAAACCTAGGAATGGTCCTCCTAAGTTGTGGATACCACCTAAAGTCATCTATGGACAAATACCTGTTGTTTTTATTGCCATAACGATGAACTTTCATCCAGTGGAGCATGACCTTCACTCTTGATCACCTTAAGTCTTCAAGCTTCTAGCAAGTGCTTCTTCCCGAGTCATGGAATTAACAAACTTAGAGACTCGGTAAAGCCGGGGCACTAACAATCTCCCCTATTGTCAATTTCATGATAAAACCTAGAAGCTAACCCAATTACAAGCCCACCCTTATTACTTCTCATTTGAATAATAATAAAAATATTACACAGATTACATGTACATATTCAAATGGAAAAAATAAGACTATGATATTCGCATATTCTTGTTAAGCTGGCTTTAAATCCTGTTTTCATGTTCAATCACATACGCAAACAACACTAGAAAAATCATTAGAGGGGTTAGTCCAAAATATAAATATGTATCCATGTACTAAACAAGATTAGTATTCATACTCCCCCATACACCAATGATTTCCTACAAATCAACACTACCCATAGCTTAAGCTTATCACCAAGCTTATCCAAGCTAACAGTGTTGTAGAAGATTTTCTCCCCCAGTCTTCTTTAGTTTGATCTCCCAAACTCCAAGCATAGACATTCCTATGTCCATTCGCTTCTTCCAATCTTACCAATTACTCATCTTAATTGGCTTTGATGTCTAACAGCTTCTACTAATTTCTCCCCCATTTTGTCATACAATTGACAAAGGTTTGGTAGTCAGACATCGATTTTCCTTCCATTTTCAAGGAATTGGATGTCAAGCACTCCTCCTTACTTCTTGCATTTAGTGTTTTCATAAATTGACTTCCGACTCATTTAATCTTTCCATTGATCAATGCATGTTTCTCATGCATTCAAGCATTGATCTCCCCCACAGTACAATGCAACTTTCCATTGCATTACTATTTTTCTTCTTCTTCCCCTTTAAGAGTTGTGTTGTCTTAAAGGTGTTCTCCCGATGGGGTCAAGCTAACTTACCTAGCTTCCCTTTTTGGAATTTTCTCCCCCCTCCAAGCTATCTTTTCTAGCTGTTTTGAGTTAACTCCCCCATAAACTTAGCTGCCTCTAAGTTTATTTCTCTCCAAGCTTTCTTTCAAGCTTGCATTATCATTTCTCCCTACACTGTCATGGCCAGTGACAGGTGCTAAGCAACACATATTTTGTGCTCCACCATACTCCAACGATGTGTGCAACATCACAACCCGATCCGTATCTCCCTAACATGACAATACAAAACCAACTCATTCAAACCTGCATGTTAGTCTATTTAACAAAAAACCATGTTAAACCATAGCGAACCATATCATATCATTGATAATCAAAATGTGCATGACATATGGTTTTGGAAGGGGCATCATGGATGCTTAGACAAAATACTTGAATTATATTTCTTCAAAAGTACAAAACTTAAAGCATGAAAAACTGTCCTAAGCAGAGCCATCCAGATGGGGTGATGCTGGGAGGGAAGGAGATTTTCGTGAAGGACTCTTTTTGAGTTTTTCCATGAATGTGGAGAGGCTTTGATTGATTCATTCATGACGGTTGCGAAGCTATCAATCTTTCTTTTCAACTTCCGATGTTTTTCGAGGAAGAAATGGAGTTGTCTTATAAGAGCTCTATCAGACTCGGCTTTTGTATCTTCCATCTGTTCTTTTCCTTTCTCCTCTTTTACCTTAATCTTCTTACTTTCAGAATGTCTTTATTTTTCTTCACCGCTCGAGACCCTTAGAGAGGTTGTGACTTGAACTTGTTTTCTTTTTCTTCCACTTTCTTTGACTGGCACTCGAGAAGGAGAGGTAGGTTCTCTAATGGTAATACCAATTTACCGTCAAGGTATGGTGGTGGTGAGTTCTTCTTGTGGGATCTCCTCGAGAGGGTCTTGACTCAACGACCTATAGTATTCAGGAGAGAAAAAGATTTTTCTTGATACCACTGAGATTTGGGTTTCTTAGATAAGGTGGCAAGATCATTCTCAGAATCAGAGGACACAATGATGACTGTGGACGCGTTCCTTGTCATTTTCCACTATACTTTTCTTTAATTCAGAAACATCAAAACCACTGGAGGAGAGAAGAATGCACAGAGCTCACCCAACCAATGGGAATCACAAAATCCGTGATTTTCAAGCTACTAGAGGTGGGAGAACTAGAAACCATCTGATTTTCCGATGAGAAATCGCTCCTAGAGGTCCTATCGACTGGTCTAGGGCACGAGAGTCAAAAGGGAAATCGCCAGAGCTTAGCGACGATTTTGAAATGATCTGTCATTTTCACAAAAAGAAATCTTTTTACTTAAGCTTTTTGTCACACTAACAGGTCGTGATCAACGACCAGTTTGTGTCGACATGTCGATAAGTATTGACTTGTCTCTCCTTTCGATTTTTCCCCTTTTTAGTCTGTGTTCTGATTTCCAACAGTACCAACATGTTTGTTCCTCCGACTAGTCTATCCTTCGACTTGGGTTTCAAAATTGAAGGATGACTGGGTGTGTGTGTGCTTGTGATGTTCCTAGTTCATCAAGATTTGCTTATACACATTTCAATGCCAGTGTAGATACATACATTCACACAGGTTCTATGCCATTAGAAGATTCAACATCCTTCTGAAGGTAGGCACAAAACAAGGATTACTGATCTCTTTTCCTGGATCCAATCCAATCCAAGTACCTTGGGCACATTTAATTTACAAATTCAAACATATTGCCCAAGTGTGTGATGTCATGAGATGTTACATCTCCAGTTTTAACAAAGACAAGGTGTTTATCATTCCACATAGTGTGTAAAATAACAGATATTGGAATGAGACACTATGCACACAAACCATACATTCATTTCAAATTTAGAATCTATTAATCATGCATATGGAAATGAAGTATGACGCTACCTACACAGCTCTCATGCCTGTTATCATGTTATTACTCAAAACATGATAAACACTTTTACCATTCTTTCAAAAATACTCCAATGAGGTTCATTCCTTGGAAAGAGCTGGTACATGAATGGATTACAGATAAGCATATTTGATCATTTTGATCAACACTTTTGGTAATTCATACCAAACCAAAAATCCATGTAAATACATAGAACATGTTTCATTCCACAAGGGATTCATAAGTTTAAAAACTTTGAATGAAAGGACACTGTGTATTTGTACCATATCAGTTGGCGGTGATGCACTACTTGCATTCATTCCCTAAAGATGCACAAATCACATGGCGTATGAAATGAGATGAGATAAGTATATTCCAATACTATAGTGCAAACCTACATGTACACATGAATATCTTACACAAGATTAATCCAACAATCAAACAAGAACATAGATTGAAGCTAAGATACATAGGTGATTCCAGAAAAGATGTTCCAAATGTGATACCAACAATAGTAGCCCTTTACACATTTGAACATAACATTGTGAGACTTGGAATTTAAGTCCATAATTCAATGATGGCCTTTTATCAAACCTAGTTTTAATCTTGGGTGCCTTCCCATTTGACTTTGTGAATCAAAACTCCAGATTTTGTACCATGATATTGACCTAACATAAGAGGCAAACATTTTGGTACATGGCCTCATACGATACTTGGAGGTCACTACCTTCATCAAGTTCCTTTAATCCATCCTCTTCTTCTCTAGAGGATTTAACTTGAGCTTTTTCAATGGATGAATTGTAGTCAGTCACCTGTTCTCTCAGTACACAAATTTGTCATTGTCTAGTCTTAAAATCTTACATTTTTACCCATTAATCCTGATTGAGTTAGCCTTGACTTTGTATATAAAATATAGGTTTAATGGTTTTTTTCTAGTTTTATAGATAAAAATATGGAAAAACAGGAAACAAGCATAAAACAATGGATAATTGCAAGAAAAGAGCTTAAAATGGAAATTTTAGAATTTCATAATTAATTCATGCCACTTTAGGGTTTTAATATAAATTGGATAATCTGAATCCGTTTATGAGAGTCTAGATTTATTCAATATTTAGAATTTTAGTGGTATTGATTAATTATTTAAATTTAAAATCAAAGTTTGCAATTAAAAGGACAAAAATTTGAAATCAAGATCCATGGGCCAGCGATCCACTGCAGATGGGCCAAGCTTTGCTCCAAGTGCCAGACACTGGCCCAGGCCAAGCACTCCATGCACATTTCCCAATGTGGGCCAGGCCAAAGTGAATTCAAGCCCAGCAAGCCCAAGTCTCCAGTCCAAGAAGTCCAAGTCCAATTCAAGATCCAATGCTCTAGGTCCAAATTCAAGTTTACGAACCCTAAGCCCAAATCCATGTTAGGTCCAAAACCCAAAAGTCCATGATCCATCCTACCCACCCAATTTTAACCATCCAATTTCCAATCTCCCATACATCCCATCTATTGACCCAATCAACCAATCCAAACCGTTCATTTTATTCATCATATTCATATCACGCATTTCATCTCATCAAACCCTAGATCTAGTTAGTCAATCCGACCCATCCATTCATCATGATTAGATCTAGGTCATCCAGTCCACTCATCATCTAAATTAACCTTAGATTTACATTCATCCATGCATTATCTCATTATCCTTAGGGTTAGATCATTCATGCATTCATCTAAGCCATTAGATTTAGGTTCATTTAATCCTACCCCTCCATTTCATGTCTCCATCTCTCAAAACCCTAGACATCTTATTAAATCCTATAATAGGACCCCATGTGCATATCCCTTAGTGCATCACACAAAAATCCCAACTTTAGGAAGCCTCCATTGCATAAATCCTCCTGGGATTTCTCTCCAAGCTTGACACATCACTTAGATCCTAACTTTTCTCCCAGTCCAATCCAAGATTAGCCACATACGATTTTACCACCTCACCATCCCAACCACACACAATTTTAGCACCATTATTTTCTCCATGCATCTAAGTAGTAATCCATCTAGGTTCATTACATACACCTCATCACCTTATCACACATGCATCACTCGAATTTTGTATTGATTTTATGTCATTCATGCTCATATCTCATCTATATAGCCTCCATGTCATCTTATCCATTCATTCATGATAGCTTTTAATCAAAACCATTCATTGCATGCATTCATAAACCCTAAAACACAATGCCAAATTCGACCAAGGCCGTATCCAATCCCTATTTTCTCTCATTCCTTTCTTTCCTCATAAGACACCTTAGCCACCAAGCCGCCATTCAGTAAATTCGACCATAGCACTAGGAAGCCCTAGATTTTCTATCTTTTAGTCAAAGCCACCCATGTTAAGTTAGATTAAATCCCAACCTTTCACCCATCAAGTTAAAACCAGATTTAATCCTAGCCATCCATCCAATCCCAAGTCCTATAAATAGCCCAGTATCCCACATGTAAAACTTGAATTTGACTCTGTAGTCAAAGAGGACTATAGGATTGGGGGGAAGATCAAGGGAGATTCAGAGATCTAAAGTGCATTCTGAATTTTAGAGTGAGTTTCTTATTGCAATTTTAATATTCATCTTTCTTGTATTCAATCAATCTTGTATTTAATTTTTCTAATAAATAATCAAACGTCATCTATTTAGAATCTTGAAACATCCAATTTCTTATTTCTTTTTATGATTGTCTTTGATTCGATTTTAAGATTGTATGCTTTAATTATTTAATCGGACATGAAACAGTTAGGACTTAGGTTATGATTGTTAAGGTCTAAGTTACTAAGGTTTAATTTTATAATCTAAAGTTTATGATTTTTAACATTGATGATAAACATGAACTGAGACTTTAGATTTTTATGCGAATTTCAAATCTAGGTCGTTTGTTTATTTAAATATCTTCTGTGATGAACGGTCTTTTCCAAACAACCAACCTTTACGTTACTACATTTTTATTTATATCATTTATTTTTGTTGCTAATTTATTTTTCATGTTTATTTTATTTCACTTGAATGTTGTATTTTAGTTTTTATTTTTAAATCTTTAATTCTTTTAATGTGTATTTATTTCATGTATTTAAAACCTCCCTAACAACTTGATTAACTAGTTAAGATTAAATTTAATTAGGTATTTGATTTTGTGAAGTGAAATTAAAATTGAGATTGTTTATAAACTTTTTATTTAAACTTTCTTTTAATCACTTTTAATCAATGCTCTAAAAGTGTAGATCTATTTATTTGAATGAAGATTTGATTAGTTCGAAATATACTTTTAAGATAAAAATCTATTTCTATCCTAGATTTAATTTTGAATATTGGTTTTCTAAGAAACATAAAAATTGAAGTGTGTGTATTTTGAATTGTTAGTGCTCTGGCTTGTCCGAGTCACCCATATTGTCAATTACATGACCCACTTGGAACTTGCCCTGGAAGAATATGAAGATGACAGAAAATCTACTATGCGTTGAAAACTCTACACTAAATTCGTTATTGGCACAAAGGTAAATGAACCTTAGTAGACCTTAGGCTAAGCCCAAAATAACTTAGAAGTCTATGGTTAATAATCTAGAAAATTAGAAAATGGTTGACTTCCAGCCTCGAGGCCTCAAAGACTGTCTTTAGCTTAGTGAAAATTGTGACAGTTGTAATTCAGCGTGGGACCACAAAGCCAAGTGTCCTTTGACGAAGTATCTTACAAGATTTAGTTAGATATATCTGAAAAGAGGGAAATGCTCTACTTGATTTTGAAAAATCATAAAATGGGAGTTTTATGGGAACAAGGAATATCTACAAGGGTCTTTTTTAGACTGTGAAAATCCATTTGCCACTTCACATTGTTGAACAAATCTTTTGAAGCCTAGCATCGTGGATGGCCAGCCTTTAGATGTTTGGAAAGGCTCCTCAATCTATCTAAGGATAAACTTATTTATGATTAACAATCACGTGCAAATATGAAAAATCTAGAAAACCTTTTATATGAAAGATTTGTGGGAATAAGGAAAGCTTTTGCCTGATTACAAATTTGAAAAATATTATGAGGCTTTCGGTGATCTCAAAAGATTATTGAAAATCATGGTGTCATCTCATATTCGTTGGTTAAATACTCTGATTGTCAATCACGAACAGGTGGCGTGTAGATAAACTAGTCATTGACTTAATGTCTTAGAGGAAAGATTTGAATTAATGAAAAATTAGTGTGTTGCGTTGCCTTATACAACCTCGAGGCCTCGAAGGAGATCTGGAGACCTCGAGACATGACTGTTGTATAACAGTCTTATATAATTTGGGCTGGCTTAATTAAAAAGTGTGTACTGAACATTTGAAAAAGAACAACTGAGACCAGAGAGATTTTCAGCCCATTGTCACACCTTCTTCATCATCATCTAATAAGGATATGTTTGGGTAATCAATACCTTATGTTTGATGAAGTTAAGGGTGTTTACCTAGGACCAAAAAATTAGTCATATTGTTGTTCTAATACCCTTATTCCGCTTTGCCAATAACAACTTTGATGGACCTGATTTGAACGAAGAAGCACAGAGACATCGAGTAAAGAAGAACACACACTCTGAAGATTGGTTAAAGCCCAAGGCAAGTGTTCCTTCTTATATTTTATTTTATATCATTGCAAGGTGGATTAGAACATTGTGTTTGAACCACCCAAAAAATATAGGCGTCAAGGATTAAACCATTTGGGTCGAACTTCTGTAAAAAATTAGGTAGTACTATTTGGGTATGAGGCCCATTCATAGTATAATTGCGACGTCCCTAGAGTTGGGAAGTCTAACATTAGACGTAGGTTAATTGAAACCGAACCACTATAAAATCTCTGTGCATATAAGTGGTTGATGCTTTTAACTTGAATGGTTTGATTGAATATTTTGTCATTTGCACACACAGGTAGGTTCGGACATAGTTCATTAACAGTGCTTAATTCAAAAGTGATTCATTGCATATCTCATACATTTAAGTAATAATTTTGTTAAGGGAATTTTAAAAGGAATTGAATATTGAAATCCGACTTATTCACCCCCATCTAGGTTGTACATTACTCTAATTAGGGAATTTTAATTGGTATTAGAGCAAGGTTACTCTGAGTTGGACTTAATCATCCGAGTTGATCTTGTACTAGAGTTATGCATAAAGGTGATAGTAACCCTGTTTCTAAATCTCCTTATTTTGACGGCTCTAACTATGTCTCTTGGAAGGCAAAAATAAAAAGTTTTTTTATATCACTTGATGGACCCGTCTGGGAATCAGTTGTAAGAGGTTGGGAACATCCTGTTGGGGAAATCACTGAAAAATCCACCAAAGATGAAGCAGGAAAATCAGTGCAACAAATTGTTGGTACTAAACCTAAGGATTACTTCACCAGGACAAACTTGGAAAAAACGTTATATATTGCAAATGGAAAGGCATTAAATGCCATTAACAGTGGTGTCTCACCTAATGAATTTAAATGTATAATGACATGTGTGACAACCAAAGATGCTTGGGACATCTTAGACAGGACACATGAGGGAACCTCAATTGTTAAGAAGTCTAAACTCCAAATCCTCCAGTCTAAATTTGATAACATATGTATGGAGGAAAGTGAAATGTTAATGGAGTTCTACTCGAAGCTAAGTGACATAGTAAATTCCATGTGGTCCCTATGTGAAATAATCTTTGAATCTAAAGTATGTACCATGATACTTAGAAATTTGCCCAAAAGATTTAAGCCCAAGGTAGCCGCTATTGAAGAATATAGAAATGTGTCTCAATGACAGCAGGTGACTTGTAGGATCTCTCCAAACCTATGAGCTCCACTTTGAAAATGAAATACCTAAAAAGAAATCAGTTGTCTTAAAGTCATCTTCAAACATTGATAAGTCTATAGAAGAAAAATCAAACTCTGATAATGATGATGATGTTGCTTTGTTGGCTAAAAAATTCCTTAAAAACTTCAATAACAGGAACAAGTTTAAGAATTTTAAAAGAAGTGAACCAAAGGATAAAAATGCCAAAAGATTTAGTTTACTGAAAGAAAAAGGGAAAGATAAGGACCAAGAACAAAAATGCTATAATTGTGGAAGTCAAGGACACTTTGTTATTGAATGTCCATAAAAAAAAAAAAAAAAAACCCTTGATAGGTACATAGGAAAATTCATCTCAATTAGAAAGTGATTTTGATGTGTCCACTCAAAAGAAGTCTGAAAATTTGAAAGGCTTCATAGCCTCTATCACACTTATCGAAAATGATTCAGATAGTGAATCAGATAATGAGGAAGAAGATGACCTCCAAGAGGCTTATGGTTTCCTTTTTCTAGAAAGTCAAAATCTGGCCAAAAAACTAAGTAAAATAAAATCTGAAAATACAAAGTTAATGAGACAATTGGAAGAAGAAAAGGGTCTTAATGAAAAACTTTTAACTACATTGAAAACTTCAAATGAGGAAAATCTTAAGCAAAAACAAATTCAAAATGTGTTACAAGATAAGATAAAAAATTATGAGAATGACATTAAAAAATTAGAAGATATTTGAAGTATCCTATCAAAAGAAATTACTAATGCTCATTCTGAAATGAACAATTTCAAAAGTCATAAACTAAACTTTGAAGATAAATTTACCCAAGGACAACATAAATTATAAAGAATGCTAAACTCGGGTAAAAGCCATGGTGACAAAACTTGTCATGGTTACAACCAAAACAAAGTAAACTCTTTAAACCAAACTGTGTTTGTTAAAGGCCAATCTTCTCGACCTTCAAATCTTAGATGTTTTTATTGTGCTAAAAGTGGACATTTCAAATTTGAATGCAAACTTCAAAAAAGAAACTTATGGAAAAAAATCAACAAAAGACAACTTGAAAAGAAAAATTATGAAAAAGAAAAGAGAGAATATTATCATCGTGAAAATTTGGCTCAAAAATTGAACAAACTTCTAAATGAAAAGATGAGCAAAAGATTTGGGTATAATCTTCAAAAATCTGTCCCAAAAAATCTAAAATCCACTACCATTTTGAAATGGGTTCCAGAGTATAAAAGCTTGATTGTCTATACAACACTAAATGTTGAAAATCAATATAAGTGGTACCTTGACAGTGGCAGCTCAAGGAATATGACTGGGGACAAATCCTGTATGTCCAACCTTGTAAACTTCAATGGTGGTTCGGTTACCTTTGGGGATGGCAATTTGGCTAAAATTATAGGGAAAGGAACCTTAAAATTTAATAACTCTCTTAACTTAGATGATGTGCTGCTTGTTGATGGTCTTAAACACAATCTATTGGGTATATCTAAAATATGTGAAAAAGATCATTATGTCACCTTCCGAAAGAATGATTGTCAAATCTATAACGATGAAGGTGAAACTGCCTAAAGGGTTTGAAAACATCTGATCAGTGTTATGCCCTTGAAAATTGCCCAACTCCCAACAAAAATTGGTGCAATATGTCTAAGCTTAATGAAGAAGATTTGTGGCACAAAGATTAGGACATGGAAACTTCAAAGACTAATCAAAACTAAGTGAGCATATCAAAGGACTGCCCAAGTTAAGTCCATCAGACCAAGTGTTTTGTGGTGAGCGCCAAAAAGGTAAACAAGTGAGAGCAGCCCATAAAAAGATAAATGTCCTAGCTACTACTAGACCTCATGAACTTTTACATATGGACTTAGTTGGACCAATCCAAAATATGAGTATACGGGGAAAGATGTATTTCATGGTAGTAGTTGATGTTTATTCCAGATATACATGGGCAACTTACCTTAGAGAGAAATCAGATGCCTATCATGAATTTAAAATTATTGCAAAACGAATTGTGAATGAAAAAAAAACACCCATAAATAGAATCAGAAGTGATCATGGGGGTGAATTTGAAAATCATCGTTTTCAAAAATTTTGTGAAAAACATGGAATACATCATGAGTTCTCTACTCCAAAGACACGCCAACAGAATGGGGTGGCCAAAAGGAAAAGCTGGGTACTCCAAGACATGGCCACAATCATCCGAGATAGCAAGAAATTACCAAAAAGTTTATGGGCCGAGGCTGTCAATACCGCATGTTTCATCATAAATGGAGTTTATCTAAGGGACTGGCCTAGATAGAACAACATTTGAATTATGGACCGGTAGGAAGCCTAATGCTAAGTACCTCAAGGTCTTTGGTAATAAATGTCACATTCTTAGAGATCGTGAAAACTTGGGGAAATTCGATGCAAAAAGTAATGAAAAAATTTTCTTGGGCTACTCTAACACCAGCCGAGCATATAGAGTAAAAATCTTAGAACTGGTGCTATCCTAGAATCCATTAATGTGGTTATTGATGACCATTCTTCATCCATACTTGAAACCGTAGTTGAGGTGGATCTGTCTTCAAACCAAATTGATGAGCTTCCTTCATCCTCTTCGACACCCATTAAGCTTAAACCCAACAAGAAGCACCCTATTTCAAATATTATTGGGGATCCTATGACAGGAGTAAAAACGATGAAGCAACTTGAAAACATCTCTAGCTGTTTTTGCTTCACCTCCCAATTAGAACCCAACAATATTGATGATGTAACGCCCTGCCCTTTCTGAGAAATATCAGAGTCTAATTTTTTTTTTTAAAATAATAAAACATCGGAAGAGAGCGGGCGGCGTCACGACATGAGTTAAGTTCAGACTACTCAAGTCTGAACCTTAACTGGCCACCCATGTGTACATGGATTAGACCATGATAATGAAACACACATGGAACTAACATCAACATGCGGAATAACCTAGATTAACTGCGGAATAGAAAGACTAGATAGCAAGTAACAGTCTCAAACATTAATTAACATAAATCAACCATCCAAAGTTATTAACCTAATCAGACCATAGCAAGTAATGACTTATTACATGTCCAACAAAATATAGTTCTAGTGACAGTAATATAAAGAAGTCCAGTCCAACATTCAAGCGCTTAGGCTTGGTTCCCCTCCCAGTCAACAACCTTTTCTTTCCCTTTCCTTGTACCTGCATTCTCCTCTGAGGATAGAATTAGGGCGTTAGATCAACGTGCCCAGTAGGTTCCCGATCAGGGCTACCACATGATTAGCATATAAAACATGCATATATATATATATATCATAGTACATGATTAGTAAAAACAGGTAAAACAATTCTATGACGTATGCACATGCAATGAGCCTCCCCCATTATGTACATTCATAGCCATCACTTGACGTGCCTTGCACCGACAAGGTAAATCACAATACACTTCCATCTCTTCATCATTGACTTGGTTCATATCACGTATTAGTCCTCCTGGCGGGACTCTCATCGCCTAAGGAGACCAATGTGACTATGACCATCATGTTACTCCTCCTGGCGGGACTCTCATCGCCTAAGGAGGACGTAACCCATAAATTGTAACATTGTAAAACCTCATTCATCATCCCATGTCTATGCATGAGATGCCAATGCCTGTATGCCATTTATTAATGCATAATATATCATTTGAAACACATAAAATAAACAAGAGTCTCATAAGAAAAACTGGGGTAAAACTGTGGTTACAAGTAGGTAGGAAACCTATTGAAGATTCACTTCAGTACTTGATCTTTCTTTAGCGTCACCTGATCACGACTCACTCGTCGTTCAACTTCCGGTACCTTATTATGGAAGAGCAAATCAATACTTAATCTACTTGATTCCTAATCAAGTTTAGGTCTCATATACCATCTAGTGGGGTTCTTAATTCATCAACTTTAATCCCCAAACTTATCAAATAATCATTGATTGGGTTCGACCATACTACTTGGCCATACTACTCGACCATACTAAAATGAAAGGATTGACCAAAGGAATTGATTTGTGGGCCAAAGTCCAAGTGGTATGGTTCGGCCATGGTGCATGGCCGAACCCTACCAAGACATGTTTGAAGTATTAAATGTTTATCAAATGAGAAAGAAAGATAAAATCCCAAAGTGGGTGAGGTTCGGCCATGGGTATGGCCGAACCCCACTAGATGGTATATGAGACCTAAACTTGATTAGGAATCAAGTAGATTAAGTATTGATTTTTTGTTACATAATAAGGTACCGGAAGTTGAACGACGAGCGAGTCGTGATCAGGTGACGCTAAAGAAAGATCAAGTACTGAAGTGAATCTTCAGTAGGTTTCCTACCTACTTGTAACCACAGTTTTACCCCAGTTTTTCTTATGAGACTCTTGTTAATTTTATGTGTTTCAAATGATATATTATGCATTAATAAATGGCATACAGGCATTGGCATCTCATGCATAGACATGGGATGATGAATGAGGTTCTACAGTGTTGCAATTTATGGGTTACGTCCTCCTTAGGCGATTAGAGTCCCGCAAGGAGGAGTAACATGATGGTCATAGTCACATTGGTCTCCTTAGGCGATGAGAGTCCCGCCAGGAGGACTAATACGTGATACGAACCAAGTCAATGATGAAGAGATGGAAGTGTATTATGATTTACCTTGTCGGTGCAAGGCACGTCAAGTGATGGCTATGAATGTACATAATGGGGGAGGCTCATTGCATGTGCATACTTCATAGCATTGTTTTACATGTTTTTACTAATCATGTACTATGATATATATGCATGTTTTATATGCTAATCATATGGTAGCCCTGATCGGGAACCTACTGGGCGCGTTGATCTAACGCCCTAATTCTATCCTCAAAGCAGAATGCAGGTACAAGGGAAGGGAAAGAAAAGGTCGTTGACCGGGAGGGGAGCCAAGCCTAAGCGCTTGAATGTTGGACTGGACTTCTTTATATTACTGTCATTCGAACTATATTTTGTTGGACATGTAATAAGTCATTACTTGCTATGGTCTGATTAGGTTAATAACTTTGGATGGTTGATTTATGTTAATTAATGTTTGAGACGTTACTTGCGATCTAGTCTTGCTATTCCGTAGTTAATCTAGGTTATTCCGCATGTTGATGTTAGTTCCATGTGTGTTTCATTATCATGGTCTAATCCATGTACACATGGGTGGCCAGTTAAGGTTCAGACTTGAGTAGTCTGAACTTAACTCGCGTCCTGACGCCGCCCGCTCTCTTCCGATGTTTTATTATTTTAAAAAAAAAATTAGACTCTGATATTTCTCGGAAAGGGCGGGCCGTTACAGATGAAGCGTTGCAAGATGAAGATTGGGTTAATGCGATACAAGAAGAGCTCATACAATTTAGAAGAAATGAAGTACGGGATTTGGTACCAAGACCAAAAGATACAAATGTAATAGGTTCCAAGTGGATTTACAAAAATAAAATGGATGAAAATGGGACAATTGTTAAAAATAAGGCCCGCCTTGTTGCTCAAGGTATACACAAATTGAGCGCATTGATTTTGATGAGACTTTTGCTCTAGTTGCACGTCTTGAGTCCATACGTATTTTATTGTCTATTGCTTGTTATTTAAAGTTTAAACTTTTTCAAATGGGTGTAAAGAGTGCATTCTTGAATGGGTTATGTTCTATTCTCTATTGCTTATTATTTAAAGTTTTAACTTTTTCAAGTGGATGTAAAAAGCGCAATCTTGAATGGGTTATTAAATGAAGCGATCTATGTAGAACAGCCCAAAGGCTTCATTGATCCAAAACACTCCAATCATGTCTACAAGTTAAAGAAGGCACTCTATGGCCTTAAACAAGCTCCCTGGGCCTCGTGTGAAAGGCCTACACAATTTCTGTTGGGTAATAACTTTCAAAAGGGAAGCGTTGACAACACACCATTTATAAGAAAGAACAATGAAACCATATTAATAGCCCTAATCTATGTGGATGCTATTGTGTTTGGATCCACTGATGAACAAGCTACCATTAGTTTCTCCAACCTCATGAAATCAGAATTCGAAATGAGCATGGTTGGAAAACTCAATTATATTCTTGGGTTACAAATTAAACAAATTAATGATGGCCTTTTCATTTCACATTCCAAGTATGCAAAAGATCTTGTTAAAAGATTTGGTCTCGAAGGTAATAAACACTCAAATACACCCATGAGCATCACTCTAAAATATCAAAGGATGAGAATGGGAAAGAGGTCGATCCTAGCATGTACAGGAGCACGATAGGTAGTCTTTTGTATCTAACTGCCAATAGACCCGATATTTCATTTAGTGTGGGAGCATGTGCTCGGTTCCAAGCAAACCCTAAAGAATCCCACCCAAAACTAGTAAAATGCATAATTAAATATGTATCGGGTACATGTCTATATGGAATTTGGTACCCATTCGATACATCCTATCATATTGCGGGGTACACCAATGTGGATTGGGCTGGAAACTTGGATGACCGAAAATCCACAAGTGGTAGTTGATTTTACATTGGAAATTGTCTGGTTACTTGGCACAATCGAAAACAATCGTCCGTATCTCTTTCGACTGTAGACGCTGAGTATATAACCGCAACAAACTGTTGTACTCAACTTGTCTGGATGAGGCAAATGCTAGTTGATTATGGGATGACATGAGGAACGATGACGCTTCACTGTGATAACACATGTGCCATCAATATCTCCAAGAATCTAGTCCAGCACTCTCAAACCAAACATATAGACATTAGACATCATTTCATCCGAGAGTTAGTTGAAGAGATTACAATTGTGTTTGAGTACATTTCCACTGAAAATCAATTAGCGGATATATTGACAAACCTGCTTGACTCAACTCATTTTCTTGACCTAAGAAAATCAATTGGGGTTTGCATTATATCTTAAATATTCTTGGTAATGTGTTCATTGTGTACACACTATAATAATAAAAAAAAAAATTCACTCAAACTCGAGGCCTCGAGCCATATCTCGAGCCCTCGAGGCCGAGTTAAGTTACTCTTGCATGGTCCCTTCTTTTAAATCCAAACAGGTCTCTTTCAGGCAAACTACCGTTATTACTCTGCTAGGGCTCCAAGAGCATCTCAGCACCAAAGGGGGTTCCGTGTCCCTTCATCCAGGTACCTTTGGTCCCGATCTCCTCTTCCTATTTCGCTCTCTTGATCACTCTTTCTCTTTGATTACAGGTACCACATCCTCTTCTATTCATTTTCTCCTTTTGGTTCATTGTTTGGTATCCTCTTCTTCCCCTTCATCCATCGTCTTCTCTTTGTACGATAAGGGTTTCAGGCCAAAATGCCTCGGAAAAATTTGGGGTTGTTCCAAATAGCTCAAAATGGTACTTACGCCGCGTCATCATCCACAGACACCCCTTCTCCTCCTCCGCCGTAGAAGCCTAAGAAACTCCGGGCTTACAAAAACCCAGATTGGTTCATACCAACTAGCGCTCTTTCAGTTTCCTTTTCTAAAGGAACGGAGGAAGAACCTCAAGGCACCCTTGTGACTCCAACCTCACCGGTCCCTCATCTGTCATCTGGCTCGTCAAGACCATCTTCCTCTTCCGAGGAAAACTTTGCCAAATCTGGTGCATCTACTCCTCCCTCTGATCCTCCTAGTACCCATCTCTTTCGGCCAGTTCAAAAGGAACCTTCCTTCAAGAACTACAATGTTGAGATCACATGTTACGTGCCTGACGCGGAAAAGTACAATACCTACTATATTCTTAATGTAACGCCCCACTCTTTTTCACTCGCCGAAAATCAGAGTCAATTTTTCTTTTAAAGTAAAGAGTGAAAGAGAATGGGAACGTCACGATGCGAGCTAAGTCTGAGCTTCCAAAGCCTGACCCTTAACTGGCCAACCATACGTGTGTGTGGACAAGTCCACTAAAACATTTCACAAGCAATACTACGACTTGCAGAATACCCATTGCGGAAATAACATCAGATTACAACATTTACTTAGTAAGGAAGGAAATCAATACAAATTAACTTAATCCAGATTAATCATAATTCGATCCATAGCAAATAGTCTAAGCTATTACATTCTCAAATACTAGCTACTGAAATTACATTGTCCATGAATAAACTTCAATAAAGTGAAGCTAAATTATCCAAGCTCCTAAGCTTGGTTCCGATCGTGTCCTTCGTTCCGTCCATTTCCTGTGTCATCATCTAAGGTAGAAGTAGGGCGTTAGACAACGAGCCCAGTAGGTACTCCGAGTATGGTCAAACACATGGGTTAGTATAAAAATCCAGATATAATACATCATACCATACTTATAAAGCATCGTATCCAAAATAGTGTATGATAATAGAAATCCAATCATACAGATAAAAACCAGAAACATTGCATGATAATAGAGATCGTAATCATGCTGATTCAATGCCATGCTATGGTTATCACATGCCATGAGTCCCACCCATCAGCCATGTCACACACACATAGTATCCTCTTGATGGAAACTCCTCATCAAGGTATCCTCTTGATGGAAACTCCTCATCAAGGTATCCTCACGAATGCCTTATGGACGCCCCGATAGAGCGTGGATCTCCGGATAAAAATCAATCACACATCCCTCTTGATGGATAATGCACATCAAGGTACCCCCACGAATGTCTTACGGACGCCCCGACGGAGTGTGGGTCTCCGGTTACCTTTCATCCCTCCCATGCCATGCATGAGATGTAAATGCCAACATGCTATGTAATAATACAAATCATAGCATTTAAAATTCCATAATGGAAACATATTGTTTGATACCAAAATAACTTATCAAACATGAATTTAAAATCATCATATATACATATCCATGGTTTTCAATATGGTAGGAATCCTATCAACGTCCAATTATCAGGTCCTTGTGTTTCCGTCCAAATATCGATCACCGATTGCACCCGCTTGTGATGTCCCGTTACCTTATTACATAGCAATAAGTCAAACCATCGTTCCATTTAATTTCCAACTATGTTTAAATCCATAAACATACCTTAGTGGGGTTCGACCATACAACATGGCCGAACCTCACTCACTTGGTTTGAGTCCCTCTTTTGATTCATTAACCAATCATACATGAGTTAGTCATTTAGCATTAATAAAACCTAAGTCCACAAAAGCTTCTCCATGGGGTTCGGCCATACACAATGGCCGAACCCATGGTCATTTCATTTTTACCATATTTACCTCTTTGCCATCATTCTTTCCATAGCTAATCACTCCTTTTATTTATACATACCTAGGTCCATAACTGATCCATAAACATAGATCCATAAATGATTCATAAATCATGACATAAAACCCTAATAATTCCCTCCATTCCTTAGCTTGATAATCCATTCATCTAAACATGATAGATCCATGAATGACCCATTAAAATGGTTCATGGGGTTCGGCCATACAACATGGCCGAACCCATGATGTCATTTTTTTCCATCTTCCCTTTTAAATCATTAACAATCTTAGGTCCATAAACAAAGTCCCTTTATGGGGGGTTTAATCATACACTTCATCATTTAAACCCAAGGATCCATAATACATCCATTAATTTTTCTCCACGGGGTTTGGCCATACAACATGGCCGAACCCATGGTCCTTGGTTCTTCTTTATTCCCCCATTTCAAGTTTATCATTTACAACATTTAAACCTTATTTAAAATCACTAACATATTTACATGATTTTCATCCTTTACCACTCATTAACATTTACCAACATCCTTCCATCATTTTTGTGGTCCAAAACTATCTAAGTCCATCAATATTTCTCCATGGGATTCGGCCATACACCATGGCCGAACCCATGGTCCATGGTTCTCCACCCTTTACAACATTTGAGACCATTTACATTGCTAATATTCTTCCATTATTCTCACCCTTAGAAACCCTTTTAAAATCACTAACATACATCTATGATTTTCATCCTTTAAACCCATTAAAAATCATTAATATCCCTCCATGGGGTTTGGCCATACACCATGGCCAAACCCTATGGTTCATCATTTCCTTTTTAAAAGTCATACATCCAAGATTGATCCTTTGATGCGGCCATACATCATGGCCGAACCTCATCCAACCCCTTTTTGTCCTTGATGGTTCTCATACATGAAACTTAGGGTTTGGCCATGCAAGGGCCAAACCATGATCCTTGATCATCTTTTCTTACTTAATCAAGTACTTACCGATTCCGCGACTCCTCCGGTTTCTTTCACTCATTCTTGCTCCTCCGATTTTCTCCCTCCTTAGCCTCTTCTTCCTCCTTGATCTTTGGCTGGGAGTGAACTTGAGAGGTCTTGAGATGAAAACCCAAGGAACGGGTTCAGCCAAAGATTGTAGGTTTGAGAGAGGGAGAGGAGCTTGAGATAGAAAAGCTCTAAGTCCTTTCTCCTTTGTCAATGAGAGTGGTTGGCCTTGAGTGAATGCTTGAGAGTGAGCGAGGATGAGAGAATGTAAGCCCTTTAGTCTTTTCTTGTTCAATGAGGATGGTCAGCCAAGAGAGAAAGGGAGAAAGTGAGATGAAGACTATGGAATTCAGCCAAGAGTGGTGTCGTTTGGTTGATGCCCCATTGTAACAACTATACCTCTTCACCTCTCTCATTAATGTTCATTTGGGGGTTTCATCCCATGAGATGAAACTCACCACCCTTGTGACCCTTGGGTTTCTATCATGAGATGGAAACCCTCCATCTCCCCAACGTGTACTCTTGCATAGCCTTGTGTAACAACAAAACCCTTCACCTCCCTTATTAATGATCCCTTTGGAGTTTCATCCCATGAGATGAAGCTCCCACCTCTCCAACGTGTGTACATGATGGTGTCCCTTGAGATGGAACTCTCCATCTCCTTATTCAACTCATCTCTTTAACTCAACTCATATATTTAATTCAACTCTATTTAACTCACTTAAAATCAACTCAACTCCTTGATTCCATTTCCAATTTAATTCAGCCACACCTTAATTGAACTTGAACTCATTTGATGGTCGATCAAGTCAACCATGACCATGGTACTTGGGGTCCCACCTAGCCATGTCACATACATGCCACCTCACTTGATGAGGTGGATCTCATGCCTTGTATCTTAATTGGTTATTAGACCCAAGTATCAAACCTTACCCATTTACTTCTACATTGGGTCCCAATTGGGCATTTGACCCAATTGACAACCTTGACCCAATTAAATAAATCTTACCCATTTATTCCAATTGAACCTTATCCATAATCCGTTGGGTTTTAATTGAGCAAATGACCCAACACCTTACCCATCTAAGGTCTATCTCCATTAATTCACAAATTAAATGGACAATTTCCATATATATTCATAAATTGAAAATCCGGGGTGTTACAATACTACCCTTTTTTGAAAATTTTCGTCCCAAAATTCGAGCGAAATAGAGTTTCAAACAGATTACATAAATAACTCAGGGTGAGCTGTTCTCATCTCCGATTCAAGTTCCCAGGTGGCTTCCTCATTACCATGTCGATCCCATACCACCTTGATGAACTGAATTGCTCGGTTCCGTAATACTCTTTGTTCTATATCCACCACTCTGACAGGCTTTTCGACGTAAATAACGTAGCTTCGGACCTCTATGTCTTGTACATTCAGTACGTGCGAGGGATTGGGATTGTACTTCCTCAACATAGATATATGGAATACATCGTGCAAATATGACAACTGTGGAGGAAGTGCCAATTGGTAAGCTACCTCCCTCACCCTCTTTAGGATTGGAAACGGCCCCACAAATCTAGGCGACAATTTCCCCTTTTTTCCAAATTTCATGTGTCCCTTTCGTGGCGAGACTTTCAAGAACACTAAGTCTCCCACCTTAGCCGGGTCCACAACTATTCTTTCCGTTGATGTGACATGTTCAAAGAAAAAAAATTGGCCTCAGATAGCCAGAACTCGTACTTGTTTGCTTTGGCATATCATTGATTTTTCTTTAGGGTGTCCAAGGCTATCCTTAGATTTTCTGCTTGCTCCTCCAGATGGTTGGAATAAATCGGGGTATCGTTAATGAAAACGATTACAAACTTGTCCAAATAAGGACAAAAGATTTTGTTCATTAGATCCATGAATATAACCCCCCTATGGGTATAATCCATTCATGGGCATAACTAATAACTTCGTAGGACTAATATATCTATCATAGGGCTAACGGTCTAACATACGACCAATATGTTAATTTATGGGACCAAAATGTCCTTCATGCTACCAATACGTCTACCCTAATGCCAACATCCGGTATCAATCCAAACCACCATTGAAACTCTCATCCACGGGAAGATGATATCTATCCATAGATGCAACACATTTTGTAACGCCCCGCCCTTTTCGATAATTTCAGAGTCTAATTTTTTCTTTTTAAATTATAATAAAATCTCAGAAAAGAGAGCGGACGGCGTCACGACGCGAGTTAAGTTCAGACTACCCAAGTCTGAACCTTAACTGGCCACCCATGTGTACATGGACTAGACCATGATAATGAACACACATGGAACTAACATCAACATGCGGAATAACCTAGATTAATTGCGGAATAGAAAAACAAGATAGCAAGTAACAGTCTTAAACATTATTTATCATAGATCAACCATCCAAATGTTATCAATCTAATCAAACCATAGCAAGTAGTGAATTATTACATGTCCCACAAAAGTATTCAAAAGACAGTAATATAAAGTAGTTCAGTCCTTCATTCAAGCACTTAGGCTTGGCTCCCCTCCCGGTCAATGACCTTTCCTTTCCCTTTGCTTGTACCTACAATCTCCTCTGAGGATAGAAATAGGGTGTTAGATCAACGCGCCGAGTAGGTTCCCGAATCAGGGCTACCACATGTTAGCATATAAAACATGCATATGTATCATATTACATGATCATTAAAAACAGTTAAAACAATGCTATGAAATATGCACATGCAATGGGCATCCCCCATTATGTACTTTCATAGCCATCACTTGACGTGCCTTGCACCGACAAGGTAAATTACAACACACTTCATCTCTTCTATGTACATGCAATGAGCAACCCCCATCATGTACATTTGTAGCCATCACTTGACGTGCCTTGCACCGACAAGGTAAATTACAACACACTTTCATCTCTTCTATGCACATGCAATGAGCAACCCCCATCATGTACATTTGTAGCCATCACTGTAGAACTTCATTCATTATCCCATGACTATGCATGAGATGCCAATGCCTGTATGCCATTTGTTAATGCATAATATATCATTTGAAACACATATATTAAAACAAGAGTATCATAAGAAAAACTGGGTAAAAACCGTGGTTACAAGTAGGTAGGAAACCTACTGAAGAATCACTTCAGTGTCTGTTCCTTCTTAGGCTTTATCCGGTCACCGCTCGCAGTCGTGCACCGTCACAGAGATCCGTCACCTTATTCACATAAATCATGGACCAACTTTAATCCCTTTCTTTATTTGATTCCCATTTTTAAGTCTAAGTCCACAAATACCAACTCATGGTTGTGACCCTTATTTACAAACATGCCATTGCCACCAATACCTTGATTAAACTGTACAACCTTAACCGTAACCTTAACATGGTTCAGTCATGTTTTGGCCGACCAAATCAGCAAACATAATTCCATTTTTAATCACACCCACATCCATAATATGGCCCATGAAAACAGTCCATGGGGTTCGGCCATACACATGGCCGAACCCTTATGGTTCTTTGCTCAATAGTTTCCTTTATTTAAATGCTAATTGGCTCTACCCCCATAGCCATGTTAAGCCCATGGTTTAGCCAACCCATGGCCGACCCAAAATCAGTAACCTTATTACATAAAAACCTCCCAAAAATAGTCCACAAAGGTCTATGGTTTCCATGTTTTCCAACATGAAAACCAACCCTCTTTTACATGGGGTTCGGCCCTCCGTGTTGGCCGAACCCAATGGCTATGTTTACTGTTTTTAAACCTCATATAAACATGTATACACAGTATACTAATATCAGGTTTTAACTCTCAAAGAAATCATCCAAAACAGTCCATAAAAAGTCTATGGTTTACATGTTTTTCCAACATGAAACCAACATTCTTTTACATGGGGTTCGGCCCTCCATGGTGACCGAACCCAATGGCTATGTTTACTGTTTTTAAACCTCACATAAACATGTATAAACAGTATATTAATATCAGGTTTTAACTCTTAAAGAAATCATCCAAAAACCAACACCATATCATGGGATTCGGCCATCCAAGATGGCCGATCCCCATGGTCCATCTTTTCCAATTTTACTCCACTGATTAGACCACATATCTTCAGCCTTTTCTGATATCCAAACCCATGTTTTAACCCTCTTTAAGCATGTATTTTAAATCTTAATAAAATATGTAAAAACAGTCCCCAAACGGATGGTTTTAAATTTCAAAAACCATAACCATTAACCAACTCTTTTCATGGGGTTCTGCCACCCAAAGTGGCCGAACCCAATGGTTCATTTCATTTCTTTTTGACACCTTCTTCCATGGTTTAGACCCTTGTCAAATTCAGCCATGGTATGGCCAAATTATGACATGCAAATCCATGTTTTCAATCTTTCCAAAGCATGTATCTTAGACCTCTAAAATCGGTCCTATTCTTGCATGGTTTAATCCTTACAAAACCATCATCACTAACCATAAAATTTCATGGGGTTCGGCCATCCAAAGTGGCCGAACCCTATGTCCATGCTTTCCATCTAATTGAGCATAAAGGAATCATATTTTAACCCTTTGATAGATTTGACCATCACATGGCCAAATCATGTCTTATTTTACCCATTTTATTAACCATAAATCAATGGGAAAAACTTACCACTTTCCTTTGCCTTTTGCTCTTGACTTTTAATCCTTGTTTCCTTAACTCCTTGCTGATTGTATGCTTGAATATTTGGTACCAAAAGCCTCTGCTGTTCCAGCCAAGAACACCAATTGAAGAGAGGGAGAAAGAGATGGGAACAATTGGGTTTCCTTTGACAAAAACGGCCAACCATGGGTGTTTATTGTTTTTTTTGTAGTTCAGCCCCAAAAACCTCTCAATTCCCTCATAACTTCTTGCTCAAAACGGTGGGCATTGGGTGCCATCCAAGGTACCCCTTGGCAGCTACCAGTGTAGCCATTCAAATCCCCAAACAACCCACCTCAAACCCATGCACTTATATTTAATATTTACCATGGAACTCACCAAAACAAGTCCCCAACGTGTGGGACTTGTTTTGGTTGGTTTGAGACCAGCTAAACTCTTCCAATTCCCCTTGGACTCACTGAATTTACAGACCCTTGAGTTTCCATTTTGACTCACTCAACTCAAGGTATTTTTTATTCCAACCCAACTCATCACATTTAATGCATTTCATTTAATGCACATGAGTTAACTCACCTTTTGATTTAATTCCAACTCACCTCAGTCCCACTCAACTGATTTGACTCGTGTTTGAGCTCCCTTGAGGGTTCACACGGTCAACAATAGTCAACTCGACCCGTTGGGTCCACTTTTAGCTCATTGACCCGTTTTTGACTCCATGACCCAATTATGGTATTTTGGTCATTTGTAAATGGTTTTCACATATGGATCAAGCCTACCCATTTCTTCTCCACTTGATTTCCAATCAACTAGGCTTAACCCCCGTTAATTTAAATTCACAAAATGGTCAAATCATCCATTTTGACCCGATGGGCCCCATTTGGGCCCTTTGGCCCATTTAGCTATTTTTGACCCAATTGATGTAAATTGCCCAACCAATCAATCACACTTAACGTTCATAATGTGCTCATATGATCTTAATTTGAGCAATGGGCCCCACCATTTCCTTACTTAACATCACAAAATAATTAATTTAATACATCAGGGGCATTTTCGTAATTATCCACTTCATTGAGAAATTACCCATCCAATCAAACTTGACAATCATAATGTGCTCATATGATCTTAATTTGAGCAATGGACCCCACTATTTTCTCATTTAACATCATAATTATTACATTCACCAAATCTAGGGGCATTTTCGTAATTATCCATTTCATTGAGAAATCGGGGTGTTACACATTTACCATGGGGCTACTGTATCTATCGTACGATCGATATATCCACTAATTGTCGTCATCATCTACCAATAGGGAATACTATAGCAAGCCAATCACTATTGAATCGACTAAGACTTAAATATCCAAAACATCATCCAACCATAGCAAAATAAACTAAGTTATTACAATCCCAGATTGCTAATTATCTCAAATACATTGTTCCAAAAACCAATTAAGTAAAGCAACATAATCTGCCCAAGCTCCTAAGCTTGGCTTTCTTCACGTCCCATGCACTTTCTATTTCCTGTTCCATCATCTAAAGGGTAGAAGTAAAACGTTAGTTAACGCGCCCAGTAGGAATTCCAAATAGGGTTATACACATAGGATCAATATAAAAATCAGAATAAGAACGTCATATTAAAACTGTAAACATATCATAGTAGCAAAAACAATGCATGATAATCATATCTAAATGATGCTAATGTATGTGTCATGTCATGGGTGTCATATGCCAATGATCCCTCACCCAATCTCCATATCAATTCACCATACAAATCATATCAACAGTTTCCTTGATATAATGAATCCATATCAAGGTATTCCATTGGCCATTTACGTCCGCAGTGTTTTGTGATGGCACCACCAGGTCACTGTTATACCTCCCCACGTGTGTTAATCGGAATTACTGATGGAGCGTGCACTCCTCCCTCTGCGCAGGGTTTTTGGACTGGTTACCCTGGAGCTCTTTGGCCCAAATTACGCCGTACCCCTATTTAGTAATCCCGGACCAGGCCAACATATCAATGGTCACATAGCTTCTTCCAAGATAGTTTGCAAGCCCCAAGTCATGTTCGGACAACTCATAACTTGGTTTGTTGTTCCATATATTCCTTCCCATGCCATGCATGAAGTAATGAATGCACAAATATCCTTTCATCTTAAAATACATGAAAGCATTGAAAAACAGTTCATAAACACATGCCATTTGTTTATTCAAAATAAGACATCATAGTTGGAAATAAAATTAGCATCATATATATAAGATCAACATGTATTTCAATAAGGTAGGAATCCTACCAATCCCAGAAATATCCTTGCTGTTTTGTGAAGATTCTGTACTACGATCACGTCACAACAAATCGCTAACCTTTTTTACGAAATTTCTTTGCCTTAATGAATTTAATCACATATTTATGTCAATTTGATTATCCATATAATTTAAATCATTACTTATGTCCTCCCAGATAGACTGATGTTTCTGAAACTATCATAAAAATTCAACTTTTCAATTCAATCAACTGAATCAGGGATTCAGTCAACTGAATCACGCTCAGCTACAGTGTTCTGCCTTACTGCAGGCTTTCAGTCGGATGAAACCCAACTCAGTATTGTTCATTCCTTGACTCGCTACCATTCAATCGGCTAACTCTGAGTCAAACCCTTTGTACTCTCGGTCAATCCCTTTTAGTCGACTGAATAACAGATTCAGTCGACTGACTTTGGATCAGATTAACTGTGTGTTTGACGAGTACAGATTCAGTAGACTGAATCCATGATTCAGTCGGCTGAATCCTCAACCAATGATTGTAATGCCCGCCCCTTTTCACAAAAAATCAGAGTCTATTTTTTTTTTTTTGAAATAAAAAGTGACAAAGGGCACGGACTTCACTACGCGAGTTAAGTCCTAGCTTCTAAAGCCCGGCCCTTAACTGGCCAACCCTATGTGTGCGTGGAACGAAGTCCACGGAGAACAGTTCACACGTAGACGTAAGCTTGTGGAATATTAACTAAGTGCAGAAATTACCATAGAGACCATTCTACAAATTTTGAGATAACAGGGAAGATACATTCATTTAATTACTAACATACCTTAAACTGATAATGTCCAAAATAACATCCAACATTGCAAGTAAGCTAAATTATTACATTCCGACAAACTAAATTACTCAATTTACATTTTCCAAAATAAACATCAATAAACTATCTAGCATGCCTTCCCAAGCTCCTACGCTTGGCTCCCGTCTCGTCCTTCATTTCCTCTGTCTCCTGCGTCATCAGCTAGGGTAGAAGTAGGGCGTTAGACAACGCGCCCAGTAGGACTCTGAGTAGGGCTAACACATGGATTAGTGATAACAAATCATATAGATAATATTATAATAAAACCATGCACTTTGGGCAATGTCATGCAATGGGTGTTCTATGTCATAAATCCCACCCATCAATCTTATCATCATTGTACAATGTCCCTTTTCAACCATACATAGTGTTCCAAATAAAATCCATACCATCATCGTGCCATGACCCTCTTGATGGAAAAGCCTCATCAAGATGCGATCCATACTAGGCATTCCCCTTGATGGAAGAACATCATCAAGGTATAACAATAAATACAACATCCCCCTTGATGGAAAACCATCATCAAGGTATCATAATTACAAAGGTCCCCCTTGATGGCAAAGCCTCATCAAGGTATAATAATGCATATATGAAATATCCCCATGCTTATTTATCGGTCGCCCCGACAGGGCATGGACTCTGATTTCATTTCATCCTTCCCCTGTCATATCCCTCCCATGCCATGCATGAGATGTAGATGCCATATGCCATGTAATGAATATAATAACAAACCATGACATTTAAAAATCCCATCAATAAAACATATAACTTGATTATCAAAAGTAGATCAAGCCAAGCCTCAATAAACACATCATAGCTTTAAAACCCATTTTAAACCAATCATATGCTTACCAGAATAAATCAAGTAAAAACCCCTACCTGATACATAATTCAAAACCAATCTTAAAACAAACCATATACTTTCCAAAATAATTTAAAGACACCATCACTCAATCCATGCCTTACAAAAAGGTTAGAATCCTACCGAATACCGACTAGTGTTCTTTCTTCCGTTTCCGTCCGACAGACCCGGTCGCCGATCACGCACCGCTTGCGATATCCGGTACCTTATTATACATATCAATTAGTCCATGTATTAACCATTTAAGTCCATACATCACATCTTAGTGGGGTTCGGCCATATACCATGGCCGAACCTCACTAACTAAGTTTTGCGGGTCCCATTTAGGCCATTAAATATTTTAATCATATGGGTATAAAAACCAGCCACCCTAGGCTTTATTAATCACTCATAAGGTTGTTACTTAGAGTCCCTAAGTCCATCACCACCTCCCATGGGTTTCTTCATTTTGGCCAATATTTACGGTTTTACCACTACCCTTCCATAGTTACTCATTTACTTAATCCATGTACATTATGGTCCATAATTGATCCATAACTTAGACCCATTAATTGATTCACAAAATGGTTCCATTGATGTCTCATTAACCATGATATGCACATTAATAATTTAGTCCTTAACTTAGCCTAATTTTTCCATTCATCCAACCACATACACACACCCTTCCTTAGCCCATAAAATAACTTACATTTGAATCATCATTCTTAACCACATCTTGGGTCCCTAATTGATCCATCAACCATACAACAAGACCACTTACCTCAACCATCTAATTAACCTAATTCCATTAATTTTTAAACACATACACACACCTTAAACCTTAGCCCCAAAGAGGACTCTCAATGAGTCATGGGTTTTCATTAAAACTAGCCCCTTTAATTCAACTTAATCCCCATTTTTTTTTTCCTTGGGTCTTTTTCACCACATTTAGATCCATAATAAGCCCTCCCATGAGGAGGTTTACATCATGCATTTAAATCATCGATGCCTAGTGTGGATCGCATCTTGATGAGGCTTTTCCATCAAGAGGGTCATGGCACGATGATGGTATGGATTTTATTTGGAACACTATGTATGGTTGAAAAAGGGACATTGTACAATGATGATGAGAATGATGGGTGGGATTCATGACATAGAACACCTATTGCATGACATTGCCCAAAGTACATGGTTTTATTATAATATTATCTATATACTTTGTTATCACTAATCCATGTGTTAGCCCTACTCAGAGTCCTACTGGGCGCGTTGTCTAACGCCCTATTTATACCCTAGCTGATGACGCAGGAGACGGAGGAAACGAAGGACGAGACGGGAGCCAGGCGTAGGAGCTTGGGAAGGCATGCTAGATAGTTTACTGATGTTTATTTTGGAAAATGTAAATTGAGTAATTTAGTTTGTCGGAATGTAATAATTTAGCTTACTTGCAATGTTGGATGTTATTTTGGACATTATCAGTTTAAGGTATGTTAGTAATTAAATGAATGTATCTTCCCTGTTATCTCAAAATTTGTAGAATGGTCTCTATGGTAATTTCTGCACTTAGTTAATATTCCCACAAGCTTACGTCTACGTGTGAACTGTTCTCCGTGGACTTCGTTCCACGCACACGTAGGGTTGGCCAGTTAAGGGCCGGGCTTTAGAAGCTCGGACTTAACTCGCGTCGTGACGTCCGTGCCCTTTGTCACTTTTTATTTCAAAGAAAGAAAATAGACTCTGATTTTTTGTGAAAAGGGGCAGGCGTTACAATGATTTACATGTTTGATAAGTAATCATTCAATCGACTGAATCATACACGCCAGATCATTTTACTTCTTCAATATGTCTATGCTCAATTTGCTGAATCCTCTATTCAGTCAGCTGAACACCATTAAATCCCTTATATTTTATTCCTGACCTATTTCAATCGACTGAATCACAAGATTTAGTCGGCTGAAACTCCCATAAATGGTTTTCTGTCTTCAGCCAGACCAGTTCAGTCGACTGAATCCCAAGTTCAGTCGACTGAATCCCACTTTTTGTAAGTCTTTTTTGTTTCATCCTTTGGCTAGACCTTTTCTTCATGGAATTCACCCCTTCTCATTTTTAAACATGCATATTATTATTCATATAAGTTTTGATATACTTACTACACCCTTCCCCAATTAAAACTAGGGTCTTTCGTAACCATTCCAAACTTTGTACCCTTATCATGTGGTTGTGTACTCAATCCTTCGATTGGTTGTTTTCAATACATCTCCATTCCTTGAATAGATACCAATTCCATGATCATATAACATTTTGACCATTTATTCTAACCACTCTTTGAGCCCATGGATTCGGCCACCCATGGCCAAATCCATGACTTCCTTAATCTTATTCCTATCTAAATAAACATGGGAAATACCTTTACCCGTCTTCTCCTTTCTTTTGTTTTGTATTCCTTTCTTTTCTCCTTCCTTCCTTTCTTGGTTCTTCAGCAAATCCTCTGGGTATCGATGGTGTAAGTGGTGTAGATAGATAGAGGAGAAGATGAGGGATTTCCTTGTTTCAAAAGATGAAATTCAGCCAAGAGGTGGAGTGTGCCTCTTTGTATACCAGCCTAACCCCTCTTACTTCCCTTCATTACTATTTGTCCAACCAAGGTGTCCCTTGGTTTAACCAAGAGGACACTTGGCTTAAGCTCAAGGAGTCTTTCCATCTCCCAACATGGGAACCCTCCATCTTCCCATTCAACTCACTTGAGATGGAAGTCCCCTCAACTTCTATCTTAACTCATAGTCAACTCAAGTCTTATTTACTCACTTGGACTCAATTCAATGTGAACTCAATCTAACTGTAACTCAATTGAGCTCACCCATTCATGGTTGACCAAGTCAACCATGACTTAGCAGACCATGCATGTGGTGACATGGTCACCACATGGCACGTGGGTCCTATCCTTGCCATGTCATTTATGATGTGGCACCTCACATACATGCCACCACACTTGATGAGGTGGATTTATGCATTGGGTCTTAATTTGGGTAGCTGACCCAATTAAATTAAGCCTAACCATTTACCTACAAATCAGTTCATCTATGACCCATTGGGTCCCAATTGGGTAATTGACCCATTTAATTACATTTACCCAATTACTTTCAAATTGAATCCTATCCACGATCCATTGGATTCTTAATTTGGTAATTGACCGAACTCCTTACCCATCTAAGGTCCATTTCAATTTCTAATTTTAAATTCAACCAATTTATCTATTTAAATTGACACATCAAATATATTTATGCATTGAAAAATCCAGGTGCTACAAAACCAAACTTTCTTAATCTCCTTTCGGAACAAAGGTTTTAAATCAAAATTAAAATCAAGAAGCACTTGCCTTTGTAGCTCTATCTCTTAATGTGTGCTTCATGGAGATCCCACCCAATTTGTACCGACGCTCCACCTTGTAGCCACCGCAAAACAATCACAATCCAGGGTGACAAAGAAACTGGTTACGTCACAGCTTTCCTAGTTTCTAATTCTTCCTTTCTTTTTCTCACTTACAAACTCAATCAATAAATTGGTTGTTTATGATTTACTCTTGTCCTCTCTCTCTCACAACTCAATCCATATGATTGGTTATATTTGATTCCCCAAGTATAAGCATGAGAGAGAGAGAGTGATTCTTTTGTTGGCTCATTGTTTAAGTTCAATGATAAAGATGAGAGACCAACTGATTTTGCTTAAGGATGCCAATTGTTTTCATAAAGATTGGTTTATATATAGAATGCAACCAGTTACAGTAACAGTAATGTACCGACAGGTTGGTTGCACCGAGGGATGGGTGACTAGAAATGTTACCGTTACAAACTCGACCATTGTGCATTAAGTGCACTCCTAATAGTAATATTCTTTCCCAGTTGACTTGTCGATGTCGCCAATGGGTCGACAGTTATGACCCCGATGGGTCGGCCCATACGAGAGGCTCAATCTGGGTCAACACCATGCTGACAAAGGTTCAAGTCCAAAAACCAGTCAAACCCAGAACGACCTGTCGCCCTTTACCAACCAAGGAGCACTTCACACCCCTTGGCCGACCACTCTCTCCAAAACAATAAGATTTCTCATCTTCTTCTCTATCTCTCTTTCACTTACACCATCTTTACACTTAGAGGACCAGCAAAGGAAGGAAGAGGAAGGCCTAAAGAAGAAAGAAATCAGATCAAATGAAAAGAAGAAGACGGGGAAAGAAGGTATGTATGAGTTTAAACAAATAAGATTAAGAACAAGGAAAGCCATAGTTTTGGGCCATGGTATGGCTGAAACTATGGATTCCATATTTGGTTGGAAGGACTGGTAAAACCATCATAGAGCCAAGGAATTGGAAGTCCATGTGAGGAATGGATAGGTGTTGAAAACCAACAACCAAAGAATGGAATTTAGAATCATGTTTCCATGGCACAAGATTGAAAGGATAAATGGAAAGGACTCTAGCTTTGGCTAGAGGGTAGAGTAAAACCAACTAAGAGTTGTATGGATGATGTTAAATATGTTTTAAATTAACAAGGAATGGATTCCATGAGGAAAGGTCTAGCCAAGGAATCAAAGAAAAGAGACTGACAAACTGTCAATCGACTGAATCTGGGATTCAGTCAATTGAACTGGTGTTGGTTGAAGATAAAAAACCATTTCTGGGAGTTTCAGCCAAATAAATCTAGGATTCAGTCGACTGAACACAGACGCAACAAATAAGAAAAGGGATCTGGCATGTTTCAGCCGACTGAATCTATGATTCAGTCGACTGATTGATTACTTATCAAACACGAAAACCGTTAGTTGAGGATTCAGTCGACTGAATCGATACTGGCCGAAAACACAGTCAATCTGATCCAAAGTCAGCCTATTGAATCTGTGATTCAGTCGACTGAAAGTGGATTGACCGAAAAAACAGGGGGTTTGACTCAGAGTCAGTCGACTGAATCTATGATTCAACTAACTGAAACGTAGCGAGTCAAGGAATAAACTGTACTGAGCTGGGTTTCAGCCGACTGAATGTGTATTTCAATCGAATGAAAGTCTGCGGTAAGGCAGAACACTATAATTGGGCAAGATTTAGTCGACTGAAATGAAAAGTTGATTTTATATGATATTTCCAAAAACTTCACTCTATCTGGAAGGATGTAAGGGATGATTTAACTTAAATGGATAATTAAATTGATTATTGTATACGATTGAATTCATTAAGGCAAAGAGATTTCGCAAAAGGGTTAGCAATTTGGTTGTGACATGATCGTCATACGGAATCTTCGTAAACAACAAAGATAGTATACTGGAATTTAGTAGGATTCCTACCTCATTGAAATACATGTGGATCTTATATATATTTGTGTTACTGATTTTATATTTCCCAACATGATGACTTACTTTGATTTATGAAATGTATATGATTATGAACTGTTTTCGATGATATCATGTGATTTGAAATAAAAAGGCATTATGGCATTCATGATCTCATGCATGGCATGGGAGAGAGTACATGGGACAGTAAGCCAAGTTATGAGCTGTCCGGACATGACTTGGGGCTTGAAAACTAGCTTGAAAGAAGCTATGTGAACCATTGATATTTTGGCCTTGTTCGGGATTGCTAGATAGGGGTACAGTGTAATTTGGGCCAAAGAGCTCCGGGGTAACCAATCCAAAAACCCTGCGCAGAGGGAGGAGTCCACGTTCCATCGGTAATTCCGATTAACATACGTGGGGAGGTAAAACAGTGACCTGGTGGTGCCGTCACAAAACACTACTGCGGATGTAAATGGCCAAGGGAACACCTTGATATGGCTTTATTTTATCAATGAAACTATTGATATTATTTGTATGGTGTTGGATATGGAGATTGGGTGAGGGATCATTGGCATATGACACCCATGACATGACACATACATTAGCATGATTTGGACATGATTATCATGCGCTGTTTTTGGACTATGATATGTTTACAGCTTTGATATGATGTCCTTATTCTGATTTTTATATTGATCCTATGTGTACATAACCCTATTTGGAATTCCTACTGGGTGCATTGACTTATGCCCTACTTCTACCCTTTCGATGATGGAACAGGGAATGGAAAGGACATGGGACAAGAAGGAAACCAAGCTTAGGAGCTTGGGTAATTTTATGTTTTTTTACTTAATTGATTTTGGAACAATGTATTGAGATAATTGGCATTTTGGGATTGCAATAACTTAGATTATTTTGCTATGGTTTGATGATATATCTGGATATTTAAACTTCAGTAAATTTTATGTGATTGACTTCCTTGCTTAATATTGATATCATGGTTATGGATGAAATCTTGTCCATATGTTTATTCCGCAATTATTTGTAAACGTGTGAACTGTTTTAGGGGACTTAGTCCACGCACACGTAAAGGTGGCTAGTTAAGGGTCGGGTTTTGGAAACCTAGACTTGGCGGGGCGTTACAGTGACAGTACCTAATTAGCACATATTTTGCTGCTCCCTAAAACTCCAACAGTGTGTGCAATATCTTAGCCCTATCCTTATCAACCTTTTCATGCCATTGTGAAATCTCATCAGATCTTGCATGTTAGTCTATTTAACAAAAACCATGTTAATCATAGACAAGATATAAAAGGCATTCCATCAAATTAGCGCACACAATAAATCAAACCATATCATTTCATTGATAAATCAGTACATATGGTTTAAAGAGGGGGATAACTTGGATGCTTAGTTTTAATACTAAAACTATAGTTTTTCCAAAATAGAGACTATGAAAAACTATCCTAAGCAAAGCCATCAAGAGGAGGTGATGCTGGAGAAGAAGGATTGATACGTCGGGAAAGACTGACGATTGATTGTCGTAATGCAGAGATTTCATTGTAACACCCCGCCCTTTTCACTCTTAATAATTAAGAGTTTTTTTTTTTAAATATAATAATCAACCAATTGATCGAGGCGGAGTGTCACGACGCGAGTTAAGTTCGGACTTCTAAAAATCCGACCCTTAACTGGCCAAGCCCATGTGCATATGGATTAAGTCCATAAGAATCGATCCACACATGGTACAAATACAACATGCGGAATATACTTAGTCTTAGTCTAACTGAGGTTATAATAGATCCTAAGACTAATCCATTTTATAACTTAAGATAGCAAAGTACATGATCATATTCTCCAAAATTACTAAATAACCTTAGTCTATCATTCATTCTAAACCATCCAAATAAACCAAACCATAGTAGCTACTTAACTACATTATTACATGCCCACAACATCTAGCTAACAAATTACATGGTC
Organism: Chimonanthus salicifolius; assembly: GCA_013350335.1. Taxonomy (NCBI): domain Eukaryota; kingdom Viridiplantae; phylum Streptophyta; class Magnoliopsida; order Laurales; family Calycanthaceae; genus Chimonanthus; species Chimonanthus salicifolius. The sequence goes on from CM023540.1 coordinate 61,308,325, forward strand.
CAAATACTTAAATAAAAAGTCCATAATTCAATCCATTCGAAGTCCATTCAAAAAGCCCAAGCTCTATGCTTGATTTCCTTCTCGTTCCTCGTTCTTCCCCTTTCCTGCGTCATCCACTAAGGATAGAGACAGGGCGTTAGATCAACGCGCCCAGTAGGTCTCTGATTAGGGCTACCACAAGGTTAGTAACAAAACATGCAAATAATAGACTATTACATGTTCATCAAAATCACATAAAACAATGCTATGTATGAAATGCACATGTAATGAGTCCCACCCATCACAAACATACATAGCTTCCTCTTGACGGGATTCTCATCGTCAAGGTACCCCACAGTGGTCTTTCGGACGCCCCGACGGAGTGTGGCCTCCGAATTCCTCTTGATGGGATTCTCATCATCAAGGTACCAAACAGTGGTCTTTCGGACGCCCCGACGGAGTGTGGTCTCCGGTTTCCATAATCACCACCCCATGCCATGCATGAGATGTCCATGATGTCATGCCATTTGAAATTATGCATCACCATATAAAACTACTTTGAAACATGATAACTTAGCACATAGCTCATCAAAATTACGATAAAAACATCATATATAAATGTGGTTCAAAAAGGTAGGAAACCTACACTATGTTACTTTGTTTGACCCTTCCTTTGAACCGTCTTCCTATCATGGCTTGTACACCGTTCTAGAAATCCAAATACCTTATGTACATAGCAGCAAGTTAATCATTTGTCTACCTGATTTCCAGCAAAGCCTAATGTTCCAAGAACCACTTAGTGGGGTTCGGCCAAAGCCATGGCCGAACCTCACCCATTAAAACTTTGGTCACCCTTTTTTTTATCTAATCCATTTTGATTAACCCAAAACTCCCAAATAAACCTTGGTAGGGTTCGGCCATACATCATGGCCAAATCTTACCATATTGGTTTTGGCCCATTTATCCAATCACATGATCATTTTATCTTTGATCATTTCATCCATAATTACCATTATTCCATTTAGACTATCCTTTTGTTTAATTTATGTTAAACATCATTTAGACATAATTAACCCACCTCACACCTTAAACATACTTTGGTAGGGTTCGGCCATACAACATGGCCGAACCTTACCACTTGATTTTGGACCCCTCTTTTCAAGTCTTTTGATCAATCCATTCACATATACAATTTATCTTGTATTTACAGTTTTGCCATTGGTCTAACCAATGCTTAATTTTGCTAACTTCCATCACCTATCATAAAACCATCTTAGTGGGGTTCGGCCATAGCACATGGCCGAACCTTACCATCTTAATTTGGTCCTTTTAAATCCTTCACTTAACCATACAAATCAATCATCAAGTCTATCAATCAGCATTAGTGGGGTTCGGCCATACTATATGGCCGAACCTCACCAGTCTAATTTTTGTCCCCACTTCCGTCATTCATGATGGCTGATTATTTACCTAATCTAAGTCCATAGACAAACATATATAATTCTTAAATAATAATCCAATTATCTACCCAAAACAGTCCATGGGGTTCGGCCATACATATGGCCGAACCCTATGGTTCTCTTGGTGTAATCCTTCCAACATTTGTCCATGGTTTTAATAAATAAATTAGCCATAACATTAATATGGTTCAGCCAAGCCATAGCTACTCAAAAACAGTAAGCTTATCTTCATTTTAAATCCTTTAAAAATCTTTATTACCTAATATGGACTTTATCCCTCAAACACCATTAAAATCACCAAGTTTTTCCATGGGGTTCGGCCATCCAAAGGGGCCGAACCCTATGGTCCATATTTTGTTATTTTAAGACAGCATAATACCTGATCTAAACCATTGATGGATTTGGCCATACAATGGCCGGATCACATTCCCTTAACCAACTTATTTGACAAGGTTCATAGTGCACTTACCACACCGCGACTCCTTCGGTTCTTTGACTCCTTTTAGATCCTTAGCCTTCCCTCTACCTTCTTGTTCTCCTAACTGATATTTGCCTTGCTGCCACCTCCTTGAAATACTTCAGCCAGGTGATATGGATTTGAGAGTAAAAGAGAGAGAAAGGAAACTTTGATCTTAAACCTTGGTGCCAAACTCTTTTGCTCAAAGTGTGCTTTTGTCTTGGTTAAAAAAATCAACCAAGGACTGATTGCAAATCAGTAACCAGCTGCTGTTCTTGATTTTGGAAAGATGAAGGACGACCAAGGGAGAGAGAGATAGAGAGAGTAAGAAATGAAACTTCTTTGGCTACTCAAATTCAGCCCAAAGTTAACCTTGTGTAACTCCCATTGCCTTAACCCAAAATCCTTATGTTACTTGGGGGTTTTCATCATGAAATGAAACCTTTTCATGTTCCCAACGTCCCTTGCTCATTGAATTTGTGTAACCTCCTTCCTTAGCTCCTTTTCTCATTAACAATTCAAATGGGGGTTTCATCTTGAAATGAAACCTTTCCATGTTCCAACGTGTGGTGTACCTTTTTGAATTTGAAAAGTCAAAACTTCTTTTGTAACTCCACATAATAGCAACCCATTCATTCTCCATCCTTGGAGTTACATGCATGAAAATAGCACTCCCATGTATTCCAACGTTGTGGCCATCTTATTTGAAAATGAAAACCAGCCCTTCAACTTCATACTCCGCTCACTTATAATTTAAAACAACTCACTTACTCATAACTTATTTCAAATCAACTCACTCACTTATAATTTATTTCCAAATCAGCTCACTTATTTAACTCAACTATATGATTTTATTTCAAACTCCAACCAGCCCCAATTTAATCAATCTTGGACTCACTTAGTGGTCAACAAAGTCAAACCCGACCCATTGGATCCAAACTGGCCATTTTGACCCATTTCACAAACTTTGACCCAATTAAAAAAAACTTAACCCATTTGATTCACTTGGACCAACTCAACCTTCCAACTCCCCTTTAATTCTCATGCATAGAATAATTCTCATGCAATCCAACGTGTTTTACATCTTACATTTAAAACATAATTCCTCCCCATTTGTAACTCCCAAACAACCACCCCATTTATCTCTTTTGTAGGAGTTATATACATGGAATAACAATCCCATGCAACTCCAACGTGTAGTCTAGTATTTTGATTTTGAAAAGTCAAAACCCCTTTTTGTAACTCCATAAAACAGCAACTTCCATTTATCACCTAACTTGCAGTTTCATGCATGAGGTACACCCCCATGCAACCAACGTATATATGCATTTGCACTTGAAATACAAACACTCACATATGTAACTCCTAAAAACAGCCACCCCATTCATTGCTTAGGAGTTACATGCATGGAAAGCCTCCCATGCAGTCAACGTTGTCTTGGTTTTGAATTTGAAACAGCCCACAACCTTTTATCTCCACACCTCACTCACTTAAAAATTAAGTATTCCATCCAACTCATTTATTTAGCTCCCAACTCAACTCATTCATTTTAATGCAACTCAACCCATAAATTCAACTCAACTCATCTCCATCATTTAATTTATGTCAATCCCACTCAAACATTAAATTAAACTTAACCCAAATTAACTTTGAGTTTAATCAATGATTAATCATGTCATCCACGACCCATTGGGTCCCATTTGGGTCCCTTTGACCCATTTAACCTCTTTGACCCAAATAAATGTACCTTGCCTATTTAACTTAATTTAAACCTTATACAAGTACATTAAGCAATGTGTCTCACCATTTTTCTCATCTATGATCATAACCCTTCAATTTATAAATCCAAGGACATTTTTGTAATTATTGATATAATGAAAAATCTAGGGTATTACATTCATCTTGCACACTTTGAATGAATTTTTGCACAAAGTCATCTAGCCCATCCAGATGCTCCTCGATTTGAGAAACTCAATTTTTGATTTTGCAAATAAATCGAATCAAGTGTTGTGGGTGTCTGCATTTTCGACATTCACTTCTCCTTCTTCACCAGAACTGTCCAGCAGGGACATCACTTCTGCTTTGGTTATCAGGTTTTGTCCAGATTGAGACCTGAGAAAATACTGACGGCTGGATTCAGTTTTAGTAGCAAGAATTTTTTTGTGAGGAGTACTCTTCTGAGCAGGACCAGGAGAGCTAGGTTCGAGAACATCCTGTACGAACCTAGGTGATCTCCTGAGGAAATGGACTCAGGGATTTTTCCGGTGGTCAAAGACCGAGATTTAGTTGTCTCCCTTTTTGACATGGATGCTTGGGAAGGGCTGACCAAGGCTTGCCCGAACACTAAATCTCACAAACACCGTTACACCCTTACTTCTAGAAGTGAGAGAAACAAAAATCCTATGGTTTTCCAGCGATATTTCGCTTAGGGAGATCCTATCGACCAATCTAGGGCATGAAAGAAAAAGAAGAAATTGCCAGAGCTCAGCGGGAGAAGGAACGATGATTTTGAAATAATCTATCATTTTTGTAGAAAGAGGCCTTTTTAACTTACTCTTTTTGATTCACCGATGGGTCGTGACCAACGACCGGTCTGTGTTGATATGTCAATAAATATTGGCTGGTCTCCCTTTTCGATTTTTCCCCTTTCAGATAGTGCTCTGATTTCAATACCGACCTGTCTGTTCCTACGACTAGTCTATCCTCCGACCTGGGTTGTAAAATGAAGAATGACTGGGTACGTGTGTGTGCGTGTACGAGAGATGTTCATAGTTCATCGAGCTTTGCTTATACACTTTTAAATGCCAGATATAATACATACATTCACACCGTTTTTGTGCCATTTGAAGATTCAATACCCTTCTGAAAGTAGGCACAAAACATGGATAACTGATCTCTCCTGGATCCAAACCAATCCAAGTAACCTGGGCACATTTATTTTACCAATTTGAACATATTTCCTTGGTGTGTGATGTCATGTGATGCAGTATTTCTAGGCTTTTAGCAAAGACAAGGTGTTCCCTGAACATAACTCATTCCACATAATGTAAAATATAACGGATATTGGAATGAGACACAATGCATACAAATCGTACATTCATTTCCCAGTTTGAATATGGTTACCATGCAAATGGAAATGAAATATGATGCTGCACACACAGTTCTCATGTCTGTTATCATGTTATTACCCAAACATGATAAACACTATTACCATTCTTTCAAGGATCCTTCAATGAGGTTTATTTCCTGAAAAGAGTTGGTACTTAAATGGATCATTTGATCATTTTGATCAGTACTTTTGCTAGGCCACACCAAATAAAAATCCATTTAAAGACATACAGTATGTTTCATTCCACACGGGATTCACAAGTTTAGGAACTTGGAATGAAACGACACTGTGTATGTGTACCATACACAACCTATACATGAGGCAATGCACAAACAATATTCATTTCCAAAGGATGCTCAAATCACATGGCATATGAAATAAAATGATACAAGTATAATCCAATACTAGAGTGCAAACGTACATGTTCACATGAGTATCTTGCATAAGATTAATCCTACAATCAAACAAGAACATGGATTGTAGGCAAGATACAAGGTGATTCCAAAACATGTTTCAAATGTGATAGCAACAATGGTAGCCTTTTCTACATTTGAACACATCATTGTAAGACTTGGAATCTAAGTCCACAATCCGGTGATGGCCTTTTCTTAACTCTGGTTTTAATTTTGGGTACCTTCCCATTTGATCTTTATGAATCACAATTTCTAGATTTTGTACCATGATGTTTTACTTATCATAAGTGGCAAACATCTTGGTACATGGCCTCAAAGGATACTTGAAGGTCACTAGCTTCATCAAGTTCCTTTTCAGTATCCTCTTCTTCTCTTAAGGATTTATCTTGGACAATTTCAATGAATGAACCATTCACCTATATTCTTAGTACACATATTGGTCAAGATAGGTGGTGTCATCCATTGGGTTAGAATAGGCAATTTTTCTGTGGATTCTTTCAGCCTCTTTTGTTGTTTTATATCTTTTAAATATTTTAAAGACATTATGAAACAACAATGATGAATGCTACAAGTGTTTGATTAAAGTATATAGCCAATGTAATACCCCAGATTTTCAGTTTATAAATATTTACGGTTTTTGCCATTGAAATTGTGAATTAATGGATATGAACCATAGATGGGTAAATGTTGGGTCAATTTCCCAAATAAGACCCAACAGATGGTAGATGTGGATCAATGGAAGTAAATGGGTAAGAATTATTTAATTGGGCCAAGATTGCCAATTGGGTCAAAAGTCCAATTGGGACCTAATGGATCATATATGAGTTAGTTAGAAGTAAAGGGGTAAGGATTGATAATTGGGTCAATTGGTCAATTTAGACCCAACGGTCATGGGTTATGTGTTGGAAATAAATAAATGGGTAAGGTATGTTCAATTGGGTCAAGAGTACTAATTGGGTCAAAGGTTGTTAATTGGGTCAATATGACCAGTTTGGACCCAATGGGTCATGGTTGACTATGTTGACCACCAAGTGAGTTCAAGCTTAATTAGCTTGGGACTGATGTGAGGTGGAAATGGAATCAAATATTTGAATTGATTCAAATGAATTAAAAGGAACTAAATTAAAAAGGTGAGTTGAGTTAAATATATGAGGTAAATTAAATGAGTTGATGGAAAGTTGGAGGGGTGCACTTCACCAAGATCAGCTCAAGGTGGTCCACACGTTGGTTGCATGGGAGGTTATCTCATGCATGAAACTCCAAGATAATAATGAATGGGAGGTTATCTCATGCATGAAACTCCAAGATAGATAATGAATGGAGTTGGAAGTTGTATGGAGTTACACAAGAGTTGGGGAGTTGCTTCAAATTCAAAAGAATGGAGGGTGAAGTTGAAGGGCTATGGTTTCAAACTCAAACAACATTCACACGTTGGAAAGAAAGGGTGGGGGAAGTTTCATCTCAAAGATGAAACCCCCACATGGGGCGTTAATGTGAATCAAAGGGGAGATGGACGATCTCATGGGACACCACAAATGTTGTAGCCGATTGGACATGAGAGATGAAAAGGCATGGGTGTTTCATCTCAAGGATGAAAGTCCCAAATAAACCATAAAGGAGGAGATGAAAAGACATGGGGGTTACCAAGGGGTGTCACCAAAGGACACCACCTTTGAGTAACTCTTATTAACCAAGGAAGGTTAGAATTTTACATCATTCTCTCCCTCTCCTTTCCTTGGCCGTCCCTACCTCACAAGACAAGGAAAAATTGTGGTGTTCTCATCTCACTCTCTTCCTCTCTTAGCCGACCAGTACACTAAGGAAAAGAAAATCAAACACTTAGAGAATTCTATCTCATTCTCTCCCTCTCTCAAGACCGGTTCTCCTTTCAAAGACCAAGAAGGATTTGGAGCATTGTTCTAAGCTTCTCTCTCAATCCATATCACCTGGCTGAATTATTCCAAGGGGTTTGCAGCAAGGTTAGTCTCGGCCAAAGGAGCAAGAAAGAAGAAGGAGAGGCAAAGGAAGGAAAGGAACAAGCCGAAGCAAAGGACAAATTGGAGGAGTCGTGGAAACGGTAGGTTTTTCTTGATGGATTGTATTTAAAATAAGAACCATAGGATTCGGCCAAAGGTATGGCCGAACCCCATGGAGGAAAATTAAGGAATGTATGATTATTGTTAAGAGGAGTAAATGAACCATAGATGGCCGAACCCCATGAAAAGACTTGGTTATTTTTATGGGTCTTTAAGAGATAAAAATCATACAATGTTATGAAGGTTTTAAAGGTGTTTTAAATGGACATAAGGTTAAGGTTATTGGTCGGCCATTGCATGGCTGAACCATAATGTTATTAGGGTTAAGATGCTAAGCATAAACTATATATAATTATTTGGATGTTTGAAACAAGAAAAACTATGGAATATTGTGATATTCTAAAGGAATGTAAAATGGATCAAAATGATGTAGGAAGGACCTAAGGATGAACCATAGGGTTCGGCCATGTTGTATGGCCAAACCCCATGGTAAGTGGTAAAGAAGTTAGTGGGTCTAAAAGGATTTTTAGAAGGAAGATAATGGACCATAGGGTTCGGCCATTTACTATGGCCGAACCCCATGGAAGAATATTGTTATGTTTAATAGTTATTGATGTTAAATTCAATTGACTTTGAAGTGGTAAATGACGATTCAAAAAGAGGAACCTAATATGCCTAAATGAATGGAGGGATAAATTAAGGTTTCTATGTTATGCAAAGGAGAAATTGAAAACCATAGTGTTCGGCCATATGTATGGCCGAACCCCATGAACCAACTTTATGGGTCATTTGGAGAGTTAAATGTGTAATACCCTAGATTTTTCAATATATCATTATTTACGAAAATGCCATTGGATTTATAAATTGAAGGATTATGATCATAGATGAGAAAAATGGTGGGATCCATTGTTCAAATAAGACCTGATGTAGGTGTTATGGGATTAAATTAAATTAAATGGGTAATATACATTTATTCGGGTCAAAGAGGTTAAATGGGTCAAAGGACCCAAATGGGACCCAATGGGTCATGAATGACATGATTAATCATTGAGTGAGCTCAAAATTTAATTGGTTTAAGTTTCATTAAATATTTGAGTTGGTTTGAGTTGAAATAATAATGGAGTTTAGTTGAGTTGAATTTATGAGTTGAGTTACATTGAATTGATGAGTTAAATGGGTTGAGTTGAGAGAGTTAGATTATTATAAATAAGTGAAGTGTGTGAATGAGAGTGAGTGTTTTAAATTCCAATTCTAAACCAAGAAAACGTTGGCTGCATGGAGAGGCTTTACCATGCATGTAACTCCTACAAAAGAGATGAATGGGGTGGCGGTTTGGGAGTTACAAATTGGAGGAGTTATGTTTTAAATTCAAACATTTTTATACGTTGAAATTGCATGGAGATTTTAGGTTATGCATGAAATATTAGTCTATGCATAAGAGGAATTTGGATGGTTCAGGGGTTAAGTTACAAAACCGTTGGCATGTAGGAGTTTCATCTCAAGGATGAAACTCCCACATGATCATATAATGAAAGGTGGCTGTTATGGATTACCAATTCAAACATGACCGTTGGAGCTTATGGGAGTTTCATTTCAAAATGAAACTCTCACATGCAAGGATAATGAGAGATGAATGCTGGAGGGAATGTATACAACAAAGATATGCATGGAGCTGTTGGAACATCGAGAGTTTCGTCTCAAAGGTGAAACCCCAAGGAAGGTATTAAGCAAATGGGAGTTACAATTGGGTTCACACTTGAAGAAGGTTGCATCTAGGGCAGCCAAGAGCCAAAGCCATTGGAGGGTTTCATCTCAAGGATGAAACCCCCACATGAAATAAGTTATGGAAGTAAATGGGAGGAGAGTTACATTTGGTGCCAACCTTGGGCAGAACTTCATTAGCCAAAAGAATTTCATTTTTTATCACTAGCTCTTCCTCTCTTGGACGTTCTCCATCTCTCAAGACCAAGAACATTAGCTGATTGCTTATCTTCAATCAGTCCTTGGCCGATCTCTTTTATCAAGACAAAATATACAAAGGAGTTTGGCACCAAGGCTTATCACTCTCATCCAAGACCAAAGTTCTCTTTCTCTCTCTCTCTCTCAAATCTATACCTTGGCCAAATTATTCCAAGGAGGTTGCAATAAGGTTAGACTCAGCTAAGAGAACAAGAGGGAAGGAGGAAGGAAAAGGATCTAAGAGGAGCAAAAGGAACGGAAGAACAAGCAAAGATCAAATCGGTGGAATCGCGGAAACGGTAGGTGTTCTATAATTTTTGTTAAGTAAGATAACCAAAGAAACATGATCAGTACATTGTATGTTCAAATCTTAAAAAGGGATGTACAAAAATCATTGAGTATGAAAAGGAGGTGATTAGGTTTGGCCATGAGGTATGGCCAAACCCATCAAAGGGTATGATCATGGTTATGAAGTTTAAAGGAATAAGTAAAGGAACCATAGGGTTCGGCCATGAGTGTGGCCGAACCCCATGGAAGAAAATGAATGGATAATGTTGTGTAAAAAGGGTAAGAAATGGATCATAGGGTTCGGCCACTTTGGATGGCCGAACCCCATGAAAAGACTTGGTGAATTTTTAGAGTGTTTGAGAGAGAAAACCATACATGTTTTGAAGGTTTAAAGGGTTTTAAAAAGGAGATAAGGTTACTGTTTTGGGTTGGCCATTGGATGGCTAAACCATGTGATTATCATGGCTAAAGTGTAGAGCCTAAGTTGTACATAATTGATGGAATCATTGAGTTAAAAGAACCATAGGGTTCGGTCATGTAATATGGCCGAACCCCATGGACTGTTTTGATGGATAATCGGGTTAAGTTTATGATGGAAATTATGTAATAATTATATGCTTTGATTTAAGAATTATATGGACTTAGTATAGGTAAATAATCAGCCATCATGGATGATGGAAAGAGGAACAAAAACCAGTTTGGTGAGGTTAGGCCATGAAGTATGGCCGAACCCCACTAATGGTCATTGGTGGCCTTAGTGTGTAGCTAATAATGTGATTAAAGATGTATGTAAGAATGATTTAAAGGATCAAATTAAGATGGTGAGGTGGTGGGGTAGTTATGGTTATTGGTTTTTAAGTAAAAATTAAACAAGGGTTAGTATAGTGGCATTATGGTAAATATGGATGAAATGATCAAAGGATTTGAATTATGGGTCAAAACCAAAGTGGTAAGGTTCGGCCATGTTGTATAGCCAAACCCTACCAAGGTACATTTGGAGGATTAGGTTATTTGGATAAATAAAATAGAGACCAAAGTTTAAGTGGGTGAGGTTCGACCATGGGGTATGGCCGAACCCCACAAAGTGGTTTTGGGACTTAGACTAAGTTGGAATCATATGGTTAAATGTTTGATTTACTGTTATATAAATAGGGCCACGGGACTTGCTTGAATGGCGTACGAGTTGTGAACGGGTGACGGTTTAAAAGAACGGTCAACATAAGTGAACATTGGGTAGGTTTCCTACATTTTTGTAACCACACATATATGTGATGTTTTATCTTAATTTTGATGAGTTACGTGCTAAGTTATCATGTTTCAAAGTAGTTTTGTATGGTAATATGTAATTACAAATGGCATGACATCATGGACATCTCATGCATGGCATGGGTGGTGATTATGGAAACCGGAGGCCACACTCCGTTGGGGCGTCCGAAAGACCACTGTGGGGTACCTTGATGATGAGAATCCCATCAAGAGGAATCCGGAGGCCACACTCCGTCGGGGAGTCCGAAAGACCACTGTGGGGTACCTTGACGATGAGAATCCCGTCAAGAGGAGGCTATGTATAATTGTGATGGGTGGGACTCATTACATGAGCATAACATACATAGCATTGTTTTATGTGGTTTTGATGAACATGTATTATTATATTATTTGCATGTTGTTTTACTAACCTTGTGGTAGCCCTAATCGGAAACACTACTGGGCGCGTTGATCTAACGCCCTATCTCTATCTTTAGTGGATGACGCAGGAAAGGGGAAGAACGAGGATCGTGACGGAAACCAAGCATAGGCGCTTGGGCTTCGAATGGACTATGAATTATGGACTTTTTATTTAAGTTATTTGGACAATGTAATTTGATAGTTAGATGTTATTGGCATGTAATAATGTAGTTAACTATGGTTTGGATGGTTTGGTTTGAATGTTTAGTTTAAGGCTATGCTAGTAATTTTGGAGTTAATGTTTATATGATTTGCTATCTAGAAATGGAAAATGGAGTAGTCTTAGGATTTATTATAACCATCAGTTAGACTAAGTAAATTCCGCAAGTTCATTGTACCATGTGTGGATCAGTTCTTATGGACTTAGTTCATACGCATATGGGCTTGGCCAGTTAAGGGTCGGACGTTAGAAGTTCGAACTTAACTCGCGTCGTAACATCCCGCCCCGATCACTTGTTTATTATTATAAAAAAAAAAATTAACTCTGATTATTATGGTGAAAAGGGCGGGGTGTTACAAAATGTGATGGGAAATACTTTATATATTTGAAGTATTGACAAGGTGAGATGGCTAATTTAAAACAGTGGGTTTTATGAATCAAGAATGCCAAGGTTTGGATTTATTTAGAAAGATCAAAAGGTTGAAAGAGAGACCAAAATCTAGATGGTGAGGTTCGGCCATGTTATATGGCCGAACCCCACTAATGGTTATTTGGTGGACTTAGTTTCTTTTGAAGTGGTCAACTTGTAATATAATTGGTCAAATCAAAATGGAGACTTATGTATGATGGATTAAAGTAAATGAAAGGTTAAACAAGGGTTAGCCTAATGACAATATTGTAAATATGGAATGAAAAGATCAAAGGACTTGAAAAAAAGGGGCCAAAACCAAAATGGTGAGGTTCGGCCATGTTGTATGGCCGAACCCCACTAAGATGGATTTTCATGCACCAAGGTTTTATGGATTAGGTGGTTACCAACGGTGGATGATTTATTGTTAAGTGATTAACTAAGAAATTAGGAAGTAATGAGTCAAAGGAAAGAATAAAATCAAATAGGTGAGGTTCGGCCATAGTGTATGGCCGAACCCCACAAGTTGTTGTTTTTGGACTTAGGTTATTATGTGGGTTAGATGAGTAATGTATAAATGGATAAATCAATGGAATTGTGTGATTGGGCTTAAGAACCCAAAGGAGGGACTAAAACAAAATAAGTAAGGTTCGGCCATGGTGTATGGCCGAACCCCACAATGTGTGTATATGATTTTACATTGATGTGAATCAAATGGGTTGTTGGTTTGATTGATTGCGGTGTAAATAAGGTAACGAGACCTTACAAGTGGGACGCGATGGGGAGCGGTCAACGGTTTAAGAAGCAAGGACACTTAGTGGTCTTGGTAGGATTTCTACATCATTGAAACCATGGATATGTATTATGTACTTATGATGATTTTATTTCATGTTTGATAAGATATTTTGGTATCAAACAATATGTTACAATTATGGGATTTTCATGCTATGTTTTGTAATATTCTAAAGCATGTTGGCATTTGCATCTCACGCATGGCATGGGAGGGATGGAATGTAACCGGAGACCCACGCTCCGTCGGGGTGTCCGTAAGTCGTGAGGGGTATTTTAACCGAGGACCCACACTCTGTCGGGGCTTCCGTAAAGCACTAGTGGGAGATACCTAGATGAGGAGAATTCCATCAAGAGGATACTATGTATGATACCTTGATGATGAGAATCCCATCAAGAGGATACTATGTATGAAGACCCTAGTGATGAGCATTCCATCAAGGGATACATTGATGAGGAGAATTCCATCAAGAGGATACTATGAGTTTGTGATGGGTGGGACTCATTGCATATGGTAGCATGGCATGGCATTGAATCGGCATGATTATGATCTTTATTATCATGCAAGGTTTCTAGTTTTCATTTGTATGATTGGATCTCTATTATCATACACTGTTTTGGATATGATGTTTTACAAGTATGATATGGTATATTATATCTGGATTTTATATACTAACCCATGTGTTAGCCCTAATTGGAATACCTACTGGGCGCGTTGTTCTAACGCCCTACTTCTACCCTAGTTGATGACACAGGAAGGGAACGAAACGATGACGTGATTGGAGCCAAGCTTAGGAGCTTGGATGTTTAAGCTATATGTTGTTTATGTTATTCGGAATTGTAATAACGTAGTTTTATTTGCGATGGATTGGATGGTTAATGTTTGGATATTTAAGTTATGATAATTATTATTAAGTGTTGGACTACTTTGCTATCTAAATTGGAATAGGATTGTTATCCTATTGTTATTCCGCATATATGATTTATTCCGCAAGTTAACTTGAGTATGTGTGAACCATTTTAGTGGACTTGGTCCACGCACACGTATGGTTGGCCAGTTAAGGGTCGGGCTTTGGAATCTCGAACTTAATTCGCGTCGTGACACTCCACTCTCTATCACTTTATATTTTAGAAAAAATAGACTCTGATTTTCGGTGAGTGAAAAAGGGCGGGGCGTTACAGCCAATTCATCACTAGTCCAAGTAATATGGTCTTTGGGCTTAGTAGTCATGGACATTTGAATGCTTATCCAATATCGTTTCCATAGACACAGACCATTTTCTATTCACATATTTCCGAACATATTTATTGATGCAAAGATTCAATTAAATATTTATTCCATTTTTCATCACAAATAGAGGTTTGGAAATATTATGGGTTTCTCTCATAGCCATTGTTCTAGCACGGATTAACTCCGATAGTTAGATCCTTTACAAAAAGCACGAGGCTTTGATACCAATTGAAAGTCCATTTATCAATGGTGCTTGAACAATATGATTGACCCTAGAAGAGGAGGAGGAGGAGGAGGAGGGAGGGAGGGGCCGGGGGGGGGGGAGAGGTTTGAATATGTCAATCCCATTTTCCATGCTGTTTACAAATTTCTTGATTGTTTTAAGTGCAGCGGAACATTAATCAAGAGATTTGTTTAGTGTGTTAGATTGTTTATATATTATTTGAACATTCACACTAAGATTGTGACCCTTTTACATATTGCTTGATTATCGATGCTTGTGCACAATGTATAACATAAGATAATCAATATGCAAAGTGATGTATGTTGAGAAGAGTACTTAAATACTAAATACAAACACCATAAAACCAATTTTAAAGTGGTTCGGTTAGCCAACCCACATCCACTGTTAGGACTCGCGCAACCTTGAGCTATCCCCAAATCCACTAAGTGGGGACTTACACCCTCACAATTAGAGCAGTAATTCCACCTCAATCAATCGGTTGGGAATTTCACCCATCACTGTAGGAATTTCACCTATTCATTTGGCTGGGAATTTCACCCACCCATGTGCCAAAGACGACGTTCCAGATTTTCAATAGTGGTTCAGGAACCAAACTTCCTTAATCCATTTTCGGAACAAAGGTTTTAATTCAAAATTAAAACCAAAAAGAACTTACTTTTGTAGCTCTATCTCTTAATGTGTGCTTCATGAAAATCCCATCCAAAGTGTTCCGACGCTCCACCTTATAACCGCCGCAAAGCAATCACAATCTAGGGTGACAATGAAATTGGTTTGTGTAATAGCCCGAATTTTTTAATCAATATATATGTGGCAATTATTTATTTCAATAATGGAAAAATGGAGATTTTGATGTCATGGATGTGAAATGGATCAAAATATGGACAAAGGCCCAAGTATGGCCCAATGGACCATGGATTGATGGGATTCATTTGAAGGGTCACTGACAGTCAAAGTGGGCCCGATAATCGTGTGGGACCCAACAAATCAAATTGATTCAAACTCCAAGGAAAAAGGTGGGGCCAACCATCATGGTTGACTTGGTCAACCATGGATGAGTCAAAATGGAATTAAAGAGGACCCAAGTAAATAAAGTTAATTTAATTAATATAAAACACCTAAGTTTAGTCTTGAATAGACCAAGGGACATAATCAAGTGGGGTCCACCTCCACCTAATTAAGTGAGGTGGCGGGTTGACTAAGATTTGGTGGGGCCGGCCACCATGGTTGACCAAGTCAACCATGGTGGATACATGAAAGATTTGAAGGGAATTAAATAGGAATTAAATTATTAAATTAAAGGGGCTAAGTTAAGAAAGAAATTAAACAGTGGGGTGAGTCAAGATGGTTTCCCATCTTAATTGACTCACCAAACTCATTGGAATGAGTTGTGACTCAAACCCATTCCAACCACCTCCACTAAAAGGGACAATGGCCCTAAAAATGGGGGCATGCAAGCCCAAACCTCCCTCCATGCTTGGTTGGTGGAGGGAGTCAAACCAATCATCACACCCATCTCTCTCTCACTCTCTTCCTTTCCTCTCCAAACCGTCCTCCCTCTTGCAAGACCAGAAAAACACTAAGGAGAAAAGAAAAGAAAGGAATTTAGAAAGAAGGGAAGAAGAAGCTAAGAGTTGGCCGATCACCCAAGACCCAAGCTTGAAATATTGTCTTCATCTCCTCTTTCTCTCTCTCTCCCTCAAAAATCTAACCCTACCATTAGCCGAATCAAAACCCTCGTAATCTTACCCCGATCAAACTCACCACTGGCCGAGTATCAAGAAGAAAGAAGAAGGAGAAAGGGAAAGAATAAGGAACAAGAGGAGCAAGAGACAACCGGGAGAGCCACGGATTGTAAGTATCTCTAAACAAGATACTAATTTTCGTAATGGTTAAAAATGGAATATTTTAAGAGAAATCGCGAAGGAAGGAAGTCCAAAACATGCAATGGAAAGGACTGACGAAACAGTCAGTCGACTGAATCTCTGATTCAGTTGACTAAACAGATAATGAACGAACCAGAAACGAAGTTCTAGGAGTTTCAGCCGACTGAATCAGGGATTCAGTCGACTGAACTAACAATGGACGAATCAGAAACGAGCTTCTGGGAGTTTCAGCCGACTGAACTAGAGTTTCAGTCGACTGAACTAATGGTGGCTAAAAACAGAAGGAGTTTCTAGGAGTTTCAGCCGACTGAATCTGATGATTCCGTCGACTGAACTAACAATGGACGAATCAGAAACGAGCTTCTGGGAGTTTCAACTGACTGAACTAGAGTTTCAGTCGACTGAACTAATGGTGGCTAAAAACAGAAGGAGTTTCTAGGAGTTTCATCCGATTGAATCTGATGATTCAGTCGACTGAACACAAACGTCTCGGACAAGAAAAGGGTTCTGGAAGTTTCAGCCGACTGAATATATGACTCAGTCGATTGAAGGGATACGTATTAAACACGTAAATTGATGATTGATGGTTCAGCCGACTGAATCATAGATTCAGTCGACTGAAAATAAACTGGCAAGACAAACAGACGATCTGATTCAAAATCAGACGATTGAATCTGTGATTTAGTCGACTGAAAGAGTATGAACCATGTTTCAGCCGACTGAATGTATTTTTCAGTCGACTGACACTGAACTGGTGAGACAAGCAGACAATCTGATTCAAAATCAGCCGACTGAATCTGTGATTCAGTCAACTGAACGCATGATTCAGTCGACTGAATTGAAATGTACAGTTTTTGAATATTTTCTAAGACACTACCAATCCGATAAGATAAATGGAGATGATATTAAATTAAAGGGACTGATTTTAATGATCCTATGACATGATTGGTAAGTCATTAATGGATCCAGGTGTATAGATCAGTTATGGATTGAATTATATACATGTTGAAATTAATGGAAAAAGAGGCCAAGATAAAGGCTGGTTATAGTAATCTTATAATGTGGTTAAAGATCACTAATGAACATAGGCTTATGATCAGTTAGAGACTTAATCGTGGACAAGATATAGACTAACTTGGGAAATGTATAATAAGGTATTGGCACATCGTAACGGTATGCGAACGGCGACCCAAATTATCGGACTAGAACGAAAAAGGACGTTATCAGTATTTGGTAGGATTCCTACCTTTTTGTAAGCGATGGATATATGATGGTATTTTTAAATTATTTTGGTTTGGCTTATGGTGGATTTATGATTATGATTTATCTTATGACGAGTTTTAAGTTATGAATCATACGGATTATATTGTAACATCACGCACTATATGGCTATGTATGGTATATCAAAATTATGGCTTATCTACATATACTACATAGCATAATGCACTACATCTCATGCATGGCATGGGCGGAAAAAAAATAAACAAACCGGAGTCCATGCTCCGTCGGGGGCGACCGAGAACAGACATGGGGACATTGATATGGTATCACCGGAGTCCATGCTCCGTCGGGGCGATCGAGAACAGACATGGGGACATTGATATGGTATCACCGGAGTCCATGCTCCGTCGGGGCGACCGAGAACAGACATGGGGACATTGATATGGTATTCACCGGAGTCCATGCTCCGTCGGGGCGACCGAGAAGCAAGCATGGGGACACCTTGACGAAGATTTGCCGTCAAGGGGAATAAGATATTTCATGATGATGTAGATGATGGGTGGGACACATGACATAAGCACCCATGACATAGCATTAATCACATGCTTATTTTATTATATGTTATTTTATCGGTATGTGTATTATCACTAATCCATGTGCTAGCCCTACTCGGAGTCCTACTGGGCACGTTGACTAACGCCCTACTTCCACCCCAGCTGGTGATACAGGAGACGGAGGAAACAGTGGACATGATGGGAGTCAGGCTTAGGGGTGTGGGAAAGCGACTACTTTGTTATCAAAGTTTTATTTTGGAAATATTGTAACTCAAGTAGCTTAGCTTGTTGAATTGTAATAATTTTGGATTTCTTACTATGGTCTGGATTAAACTTTGTATGTTAACATTTTGAGACATAATCATGAACATGGGGGTATTTTGGTAATTTAATGTTGTATCTTCCCTTCTATCTAAAACCGGTAGGATATCGTCTATTATAATGTTCCGCATGTAACTATATTCCGCGAGCTTACTTCCTACGCGTGAACCGTACTCGTGGACTTTGTTCCGCGCACGCGTGGGGTTGGCCAGTTAAGGGCCGGGCTTTAGAAGCTCGGACTTAACTCGCGTCGTGACGTCCGCGCCGTTGTCACCTTGATTTAATTCAAAAAAAAAAAATAGACTCTGAAATATGGTGAAAATGGGCGGGCGTTACAGTTGGTATCAGAGCGAAATCGGAAGAATGAATCTCTCGAAGTATGATTAAGACGGTTTCACGTCTCACTGACGGATAAGAATCCCAACTGACCGACTCTTCGGAGTCTGCTGCACGGAGGCCGGATTAATCTACTTCGATTGACTCAGACTGAAACATTCAATCTGAGCGTCACATTTGACTCAAGAAAATGATAGTAAAGGAAGTACAATCATTATAACATTGATGGATTTATCAGACATAGGAAAATTTTCCCCAACTTCACAAAGTGGACAAACATAGTTATCTGGGAAGTTTTTCCCCAAACCAAGTATGCATATTTGGCAATTTTCCCCAGTATGAGAGACAATACTTAATCCTTAGGAATTATCCCCTCAAAACTAAGTATGGGTATATTAGCAATGTCTTCAAAGCTAAATATGAACGCAACAATGTTATGAAAAGAACTAAGTTGATATTTTTTTCAATGACTTAGGAAATGCCACCAAGAAGAAGAACTCGCAAAAATCCCTGGATAGAAGAGGAGGTACCACCACCTCATCAAGAGGAAGTGCACCCACCGCATCAAGAGGAGGTGCCACCACCTCATCCAGCCGAGGGACAAAACAATATAAACATACAAGGTGTACCTCCCGAGTTAAGCGATGTAGTTCAAGCGGCAGTCGCTTCTGCTCTCCAACAACACTCAAGCGGAAATGCGACGCCAGCGACCCCAGTAAAAGGAAAATGGTCAAGGATTTTCAACAACAGCACCCTCCCTACTTCAGGGGAACAGAAGGGGCTGTTGGAGCTGAACACTGGTTAAAAAGGGTCACTCAGATTTTTAATCTGCTCCAAATTTCCAGTCCTACCGATAAAATTTTACTGGCCACTTCTCAACTGATCGAGGATGCCAGTAGTTGGTGGGAAGTTGTAGAAAAGCAACAAGCCTTGGTGCCAGAAGGGGAAATGACCATCATGACATAGGAATGGTTCTCAGCCACCTTCCTAGAACAATACTTTTCGGAGGAAGAAAGAGAGAGTCAGACTGAAGCCTTCATCTCATTGGTACAAGGTAGCATGACGGTGGCACAATACCACAGAGAATTCCTTAAGCTGTCCGTCTATGCATTCTACATGGTGGATACTGAACACCGAAGGGCCCGCAAATTCGAACGTGGCCTTCGGCCAAGCATCAAGACTAGAATGACCATTTTCAAAGAGCCCACACTAGCAGGAGTGGTCAGCAGGGCCACCATAGCAGAGCAAGAGTTGAACGAAATAATGCGGTTTGACAACAGCCGAGGGCAACGGTGGGCGTGGTACAATCCAACCCAATAAGAAATTCTGCCCGAACTCTAGCCGACCTTCACTCTCCACAGGCTCTACGGGGGGCTTTCGCCCCAGTCAGCCCTCCTCATCAACATCAGTCACACAGGTTCCCGGAGGTGGGAACACATGTTACCAGTGTGGCCAATAGGACCACTTTAAGAGGGATTGCCCACAGATCAACCGACCCTCTAACTCC
Source organism: Chimonanthus salicifolius (assembly GCA_013350335.1). Classification (NCBI taxonomy): domain Eukaryota; kingdom Viridiplantae; phylum Streptophyta; class Magnoliopsida; order Laurales; family Calycanthaceae; genus Chimonanthus; species Chimonanthus salicifolius. Next base: position 61,328,406 of record CM023540.1, read on the forward strand.
AGGGGTGCCTTCCGCCCTCCATCCAGATCGACTCAATCGTGGGGGGGCAGAGCATACAACCAGGCAGGATGAGCGCCAACCCCTACCGGATCTGGACGACTCTTCACCATACAGACTCCAGTAGCGGTGGATCGCTCGGTCATGCAAGGTATGGCTGTAATTGGTAGTTCCTATGCGGTTACATTGTTTGACACTGGAGCTTCACATTCATTTATATCTGCTGCATTCATATCTGCCATGGGCACGTTAGTACAAAACTTGTCCACATCACTCACCATTGTATCCCCTGTTGGAGACACATCACTGGGACTCATATGTACGGCATTGAACACTGAACTCGCGGGATTCAGATTCGAGTTTAACTATTTAGTGATCGATATGGCCGAATACGATGTTATATTTGGCATGGACTGGTTGACTACATATCAGGCCCATATTGATTGCCACCTTCGTAGAGTGATATTTTGGTCACCCGAGGGAAAGCGGTATGTGGTACACGCTGACAAGCAGGGCATCCCTAGAAGGCTGCAGGAAGAATTAAATCATCTTGCCTTGAATAGTCTCAGACTAGATAAGGCACCAATAATCGAACTTCCGGCGGTAGTAACAGATTATGCAGAGGTATTTCCAACAGAGCTCCCTGGTTTACCACCCAAGAGGGAGATAGACTTTGAAGTCAAATTGTACCCCGGCGCCGCTCCAGTATCACTACCCCATTATAGAATGGCACCAGCCGAGATGATAGAGTTGAAGGAGCAGATTGATGAACTGCTCAGACTGGGTTTTATTCGGAACAGCACATCCGCATGGGGAGCCCCGGTATTATTTGTGAAGAAGAAAGACGGTACTCTGCGAATGTGTGTGGATTATAGGAAGTTGAATCAACTGACTGTCAGGAATAAGTATCCCCTACCTCGGATTGACGATCTATTTGATCAGCTTAGGGATTCCTCTCACTTTTCCAAGATTGATTTAATGTCCGGATATCATCAAATCCGGGTTAGAGAGGAGGACATAGAGAAGACTGCTTTCAGGACTCGATATGGCTTATATGAATATGTAGTCATGCCGTTTGGGCTTACTAATGCACCGGCCGTGTTCATGGACCTGATGAATAGGACATTCCGTCTTTACTTAGATCAGTTTGTGATCGAATTCATTGACGATATTCTGGTCTACTCCAAAAGTCAGGAGGAACATGCCGAACACCTGCGGATAGTCCTAGACACTTTGAGAAAGAACCAATTGTATGCAAAAGCCAGCAAGTGTGAATTTTGGCTATCTGAAGTCAACTTTTTGGGGCACATCATATCAAAGGAAGGTATCGCCGTGGACCCGGTTAAGGTGGCAGCAGTCAAGGAATGGAAAGCACCGACAAATGTGACCGAGATCCGCAGTTTTCTGGGATTGGCCGGTTATTATCGGAAATTCATCATGGACTTCTCCTAAGATTGCAGCTCCACTTACCCGACTCACTCAGAAAGGAGTCAAGTTTGAGTGGTCCAATCTGTGCAATCAAAGACTTGAGGAGCTTAAGGAGAGGCTTACAACCGCTCCTATTCTGATCTTGCCGGAAAGAGGCAGAAATTATGAAGTGTACTGTGATGCCTCCGGTGAGGGACTGGGGTGTACACTCAGTCAAGGTAATCATGCAGTGGCGTACAGGTCAAGACAGTTGAAAATTCATGAACGCCATTATCCCACACATGATCTAGAACTAGCAGCAGTGGTCTTCGCTCTCAAAAGCTGGAGACACTACCTCTATGGTGAAAAGTTTGAAGTGTTCTCGGATCACAAGAGTCTGAAATACTTGTTTGATCAGAAAGAACTCAACATGAGACAGCGCAGATGGATGGAATATCTGGCGGATTATGAGTTCGCACTTCGGTATCATCCTGGTAAGGCGAACAAAGTGGCGGATGCCCTCAGCCGCTTGTCACATGCGACAGTAGCCAGCATGATCAGAACGGAATGGGAGGTACTGAATACCATCAGAGAATTTAAACTCTACCTCAATAATCATGGGACCATATATAATCTGATCATACGATCCAACATGGTCTCCGAGATTGACCGGGAACAACGGACAGATCCAGAAGTGGAAGAGATTTGGGCTAAGATGTCTACCGGTGAGGTTGTACCGGAATGGGATCTACGACCAGGGCAGGGTCTTATGTTCCGAGGCAGGACATATGTGCCTAAGAATTGCAGAAGAGAGTTGCTGATTGAAGCATACCAAACCAAACTCTCTATCCACCCGGGCAGCACCAAGATGTATCATGATCTTAAGAGTCATTATTGGTGGCATGGACTTAAGAAAGATGTGGCAGAGTTTATTGCTCGTTGCCTAACTTGTCAACAGGTCAAAGCAGAACATCGGAAACCACCGGGCTTACTCGCACCCTTACCGGTGCCAGAATGGAAATGGGAGCACATATCCATGGACTTTGTAACAGGGTTGCCAAGGTCATCCAAGGGCAACGATGCGATATGGGTCATAGTGGACCGGTTGACCAAGTCTGCACATTTCCTTCCCATCAAGATGACAGATTCATCAGAGACTTTGGGTTGACGGTACATCCGAGAGATCATCAGGTTACATGGTATTCCCCGGTCTATTATGTCCGACAGGGATGGCTGATTCACCGGCAGAGTATGGCAGGGCTTACAGTCGGCTATAGGGACCGATGTATTAACTAGCACAGCATTTTATCCACAAACTGATGGACAGTCAGAGAGGACGATACAAACACTGGAGGATATGCTGAGAGCATGCATGCAAGACTTCAAGGGCGGATGGGAAGATCATTTGCCACTGGTGGAGTTCTCTTACAATAACAATTACCAGGCAAGCCTCCAGATGGCTCCATTTGAGGCCTTGTATGGTAGGCCGTGTAGATCACCAATGTGTTGGACAGAGGCCGGTGAGCCTGCATTGATTGGGCCAGATTTGGTTGCGGAGACTACAACACAGATTAAGTTGATACGGCAACATCTACTCACTCCACAGAGCCGTCAGAAGAGTTATGCCGACAAGAGGAGAAGGTTCCTCGAGTTTGAAGTGGGAGACTTAGTGTTCTTAAAAGTCTCACCACGGAAAGGGCACATGAGGTTCGGAAAGAAAGGAAAACTGTCGCCTAGATTTGTGGGGCCGTTTCCGATACTGAAGAGGGTGGGAGGAGTAGCTTATCAGTTAGCGCTCCCTCCACAGCTGTCATCTCTACATGATGTATTTCATGTGTCCATGCTGAGAAAGTACAATCCTGATCCTTCTCATGTGATAAATGTTCAAGACATCGATGTACAAGGCAATGTGACATATGTGGAGAAGCCGGTCAGAGTTATTGGAAGTGAACAAAGGGTACTGCGGAACCGCGCCATTCAGTTCGTCAAAGTGGTATGGGAACGGCATGGCAATGAAGAGACCACTTGGGAACTTGAGTCGGAAATAAAAGCCGCTTATCCGGAGCTCTTTACATGAGTTGTTTAGAACCCCTACTTCACTCGAATTTTCGGGACGAAAATTTTAAAAGAGGATTCTATTGTAATAGCCCAAATTTTTTAATCAATATATATGTGGCAATTATTTATTTTAATAATGCAAAAATGGAGATTTTGTTGTCATGGATGTGAAATGGATCAAAATATGGACAAAGGCCCAAGTATGGCCCAATGGACCATGGATTGATAGGATTCATTTGAAGGGTAAATGATGGTCAAAGTGGGCCCGATAACCGTGTGGGACACAACGAATCAAATTGATTCAAACTCCAAGGAAAAAGGTGGGGCCAACCATCATGGTTGACTTGGTCAACCATGGATGAGTCAAAATGGAATTAAAGAGGACCCAAGTAAATAAAGTTAATTTAATTAATATAAAACACCTAAGTTTAGTCTTGAATAGACCAAGGGACATAATCAAGTGGGGTCCACCTCCACCTAATTAAGTGAGGTGGCGGGTTGACTAAGATTTGGTGGGGCCGGCCACCATGGTTGACTTGGTCAACCATGGTGGATACATGAAAGATTTGAAGGGAATTAAATAGGAATTAAATTATTAAATTAAAGGGGCTAAGTTAAGAAAGAAATTAAACAGTGGGGTGAGTCAAGATAGTTTCCCATCTTAATTGACTCACCAAACTCATTGGAATGAGTTGTGACTCAAACCCATTCCAACCACCTCCACTAAAAGGGACAATGGCCCTAAAAATGGGGGCATGCAAGCCCATACCTCCCTCCATGCTTGGTTGGTGGAGGGAGTCAAACCAATCATCACACCCATCTCTCTCTCACTCTCTTCCTTTCCTCTCCAAACCGTCCTCCCTCTTGCAAGACCAGAAAAACACTAAGGAGAAAAGAAAAGAAAGGAATTTAGAAGGAAGGGAAGAAGAAGCTAAGAGTTGGCCGATCACCCAAGACCCAAGCTTGAAATATTGTCTTCATCTCCTCTTTCTCTCTCTCTCCCTCAAAAATCTAACCCTACCATTAGCCGAATCAAAACCCTCGTAATCTTACCCCGATCAAACTCACCACTGGCCGAGTATCAAGAAGAAAGAAGAAGGAGAAAGGGAAAGAATAAGGAACAAGAGGAGCAAGAGACAACCGGGAGAGCCACGGATTGTAAGTATCTCTAAACAAGATACTAATTTTCGTAATAGGTTAAAAATGGAATATTTTAAGAGAAATTGCGAAGGAAGGAAGTCCAAAACATGCAATGGAAAGGACTGACGAAACAGTCAGTCGACTGAATCTCTGATTCAGTCGATTAAACAGATAATGAACGAACCAGAAACGAAGTTCTGGGAGTTTCAGCCGACTGAATCAGGGATTCAGTCGACTGAACTAACAATGGACGAATCAGAAACGAGCTTCTGGGAGTTTCAGCCGACTGAACTAGAGTTTCAGTCGACTGAACTAATGGTGGCTAAAAACAGAAGGAGTTTCTAGGAGTTTCAGCCGACTGAATCTGATGATTCAGTTGACTGAACACAAACGTCTCGGACAAGAAAAGGGTTCTGGAAGTTTCAGCCGACTGAATATATGAGTCAGTCGACTGAAGGAATGCGTATTAAACACGTAAATGGATGATTGATGGTTCAAGCCGACTGAATCTATGATTCAGTCGATTGAAAATAAACTGGCAATACAAACAGACGATCTGATTCAAAATCAGACGACTGAATCTGTGATTCAGTCGACTGAAAGAGTATGAACCATGTTTCAGCCGACTGAATGTATTTTTCAGTCGACTGAAACTGAACTGGTGAGACAAACAGACAATCTGATTCAAAATCAGCTGACTGAATCTGTGATTCAGTCAACTGAACGCATGATTCAGTAGACTGAACTCTTAGTTCAGTCGACTGAATTGAAATGTACAGTTTTTGAATATTTTCTAAGACACTACCAATCCGATAAGATAAATGGAGATGATATTAAATTAAAGGGACTGATTTTAATGATCCTATGACATGATTGGTAAGTCATTAATGGATCCAGGTATATAGATCAGTTATGGATTGAATTATATACGTGTTGAAATTAATGGAAAAGGAGGCCAAGATAAAGGCTGGTTATAGTAATCTTATAATGTGGTTAAAGATCACTAATGAACATAGGTTTATGATCAGTTAGAGACCTAATCGTGGACAAGATACAAACTAACTTGGGAAATGTATAATAAGGTATTGGCACATCGCAATGGTACGCGAACGGCGACCCGAATTATCGGACGAGAACGAAAAAGGACGTTATCAGTATTTGGTAGGATTCCTACCTTTTTGTAAGCGATGGATATATGATGGTATTTTTAAATGATTTTGGTTTGGCTTATGGTGGATTTATGATTATGATTTATCTTATGACGAGTTTTAAGTTATGAATCATACGGATTATATTGTAACATTACGCACTATATGGCTATGTATGGTATATCAAAATTATGGCTTATCTACATATACTACATAGCATAATGCACTACATCTCATGCATGGTAAGGGCCGAAAAAAATAAACAAACCGGAGTCCATGCTCAGTCGGGGTGACCGAGAACAGACATGGGGACATTGATATGGTATCACCGGAGTCCATGCTCCGTCGGGGCGACCGAGAACAGACATGGGGACATTGATATGGTATTCATCGGAGTCCATGCTCCGTCGGGGCGACCGAGAAGTAAGCATGGGGACACCTTGACGAGGATTTGCCGTCAAGGGGAATAAGATATTTCATGATGATGTAGATGATGGGTGGGACACATGACATAAGCACCCATGACATAGCATTCATCACATGTTTATTTTATTATATGTTATTTTATCGGTATGTGTATTATCACTAATCCATGTGCTAGCCCTACTCGGAGTCCTACTGGGCACGTTGACTAACGCCCTACTTCCACCCCAGCTGGTGATACAGGGGACGAAGGAAACGGTGGACCTGATGGGAGTCAAGCTTAGGGGCGTGGGAAAGCAACTACTTTGTTATCAAAGTTTTATTTTAGAAATATTGTAACTCAAGTAGCTTAGCTTATTGAATTGTAATAATTTTGGATTTCTTACTATGGTCTGGATTAAACTCTGTATGTTAACATTTTGAGACATAATCATGAACATGGGGTATTTTGGTAATTTAATGTTGTATCTTCCCTTCTATCTAAAATCGGTAGGATATCGTCTATTATAATGTTCCGCATGTAACTATATTCCGCGTGCTTACTTCCTGCTCGTGAACCGTACTCGTGGACTTTGTTCCGCGCACGCGTGGGGTTGGCCAGTTAAGGGCCGGGCTTTAGAAGCTCGGACTTAACTCGCGTTGTGACGTCCGCCCCGTTGTCACCTTGATTTAATTAAAAAAAAAAATAGACTCTGAAATATGGTGAAAATGGGCGGGCGTTACAGTTTGGTCACAACTTTCCTAGATTATAATTCTTCATTTCTCTTTCTCACTTACAAACTCAATCAATAGATTGGTTGTTTATGATTTTACTCTTTTCCTCTGTCTCACACAACTCAATCCATATGATTGATTTCCCAAGTATAAACACGAGAGAGAGAGAGAGTGACCCTTCTATTGGCCCTTTGTTTAAGCTCACTGATAAAGATGAGGGTCTAATTGATTTTACCGAAGGATGCTAACTGGTTGTAGAAATATTGGTTTATATAGAGAAGGCAACCAGTTACAACAACTGTAATGTACCGACGGGTCGGTCGCACCGAGGGGTCGGTGACTAGAAATGTTACCGTTACAAACTCGACTGTTGTGCATTAAGTGCACTTCCAACGATAGTATTCTTTCTCAGTCGACAGTTATGGCACCGAGGGGTTGGTCGATATGAGAGGCTCGATCTAGGGCAACACCATGCTAACAGAGTTCCAGAGCTCAAAAATCTTATCGAAGAGTGGTTGACTACGAGGGGTCGTTTCAGCCTTTCACCTGTGGGTCGGCGCATACAAGACTCTCGATCAAAAGATTTCCTAGAATGACACTTCAATGATCCAGAACCTATGTCAATTTGGTTGACCAGTCTTTGACGACGATGTGTCGATCGTGTCTCCACCAAGGGGTCGGTGAGAACGATCGGTCGAGCTGACAGTGAAACCAAATACATATTTCCAAGTTGGGTTCCAATTCACTGTCAAGCTTCCGCTCTAGGTTTTTTATGATTTAACCATTTGTTCAGCTAAGCCTAGTGATAGTCCTCTCTAAGGTGTGGGTACCACCTAAAGTCATCTATGGCCATAGTACATGTTTTGTGATTGCCATAACCGGTGGAGCTTGATCTTCACTCTTGATCACTTTGGGTCTTCATGCTTCGTAGCAAGTGCATCTTTCCGAGTCATGGAATTGACAAACTTAGGGACTTGGCCAAACCGAGGCACAAACATATATACATATAGATATATATATATATATATACATATATATACATATATATACATATACATACATATACATATACATATACATACATATACATACATATACATATACATACATATACATACATATACATACATATACATATACATACATATACATACATATACATATATATACATATATATACATATACATACATATATATACATATATATACATATATATACATATACATACATATACATATACATACATATACATATATATACATATACATACATATATATACATATATACACATATACATATATATAAAAATATATACATACATAGATACATACATACGTACATACATACATATGTACATATGTACATACATACATACATACATACATATATATGTATATATATATATATATATATATATATATATATATATATGTATATATGTATGTATGTATATGTATATATGTATGTATGTATATGTATATATATATATACATATATATATATAAATAAAAACAATTATATCATATTTTTTCATAAAGATTTTATTTTCTGGGATTTATACTCGGAACAACTTTTACAGCCATATTAATAATAGTTGGAAAAAGAAAAACATTCATGAGTCAAGTAATCACCATAGGAATACTCGTGGAGACTTATGCCAAGTGAGTTTTAGTGTCTTTTGATTTTTCTGAGGGTTATAAGTAAAATCCTATTTCTTTCTTAAGCGCATTAAGTTGTTGTAGATCTCATTATTGTTTATGTAACGCCCCGCCCTTTTTCACTCGCCAAAAATCAGAGTATTTTTTTTTTTTTGAATAAAGAGTGAGAGAGAACGGGACGTCACTACGCGAGCTAAGTTCAAGCTTCCAAAGCCCGGCCCTTAATTGGCCAACTATACGTGTGCGTGGAACTAAGTCCACGAGAACGGTTCACACGTAACAAGTTAAGCTTGCAGAATGTAAACTTAATGCGGAATTATAATAGAGTTCTATCCTATCAATTATTAAATAGCAAGGAAGTACATCACTTAATGATAATTACCTCAAATTAAAATGTCCAAAATAAAAGTCCAAAACATAGCAAGTAGTCTAAATTATTACAGTCCAACAAGCTAAGTACTCAAATTACATATCCATGAATAAAACTTAATAAATCAATCTAGCGCCTCCAAGTTCCTAAGCTTGGCTCCGATCACGTCCTTCTCTTTCTCCATTTCCTGTGTCATCATCTAAGGTAGAAATAGGGCGTTAGACAACGCGCCTAGTAGGTACTCCGAGTAGGGTCAACACATGGATTAGTATAACAAAACACATAGATACAAAATAATATTAAAACCATGCAAGTCAATGCCATGCCATGGGTGTCATATCCCATGAGTCCCACCCATCAACCATATCACAATCACATAGTATCCCTCTTGATGGAAAATCCTCATCAAGGTATCACAATCACATAGAATCCCTCTTGATGGATAATGCACATCAAGGTATCCCCACGAATGCCTTACGGACACCTCGACGGAGCGTGGAACTTCGGTTACATTTCAAACATAGTATCTCTCTTGATGGATAATGCACATCAAGGTATCCCCACGAATGCCTTACGGACTCCCCGACGGAGCGTGGAACTTCGGTTACAAATCAATCATACATCCCTCTTGATGGATAATGCACATCAAGGTACCCCCACGAATGCCTTACGGATGCCCCGACGGAGCGTGGACTTCGGTTACATTTGATCCCTCCCATGCCATGCATGAGATGCAAGTGCAAACATGCTATGTAATAATACAAATCATAGCATTAAAATCCCATCATTAAGACATATCATTTGATACCAAAATAATTCAAGTAAAACATTCACATATACATATTCCATGGTTTTCAATAAGGTAGGAATCCTACCAACGTCCAAATACCGAGTCCTTGTATTTCCGTCGAAAAATCGATCACCGATCACGACAAGCCGATCGTACACCGCTTGTGAGATCCCGTTACCTTTATTACATATAAATAGGTCAAACCAATGATCCCTTTGATTTCCAACCATCCCTACATTATCCTATGTCCTTTCCATTTACAACCATAGCCTTTTATTTTAAACCAAGTGGGTCCAACATCATGCCATCTTTTGATTCATTAATCCAAACACACATAAGTTAATCTTTTAACATTAATAAAACCCAAAGTCTACAAAAAATTCTCCATGGGGTTCGGCCATACACCATGGCCGAACCCATGGTCCTTTCATTTTCACCATTTTTCCATCTTAGGCATTATTCTTTCCATAGCTAATCACTCATTTTATTTATACATACTTAGGTCCATAAATGATCTATAAACATAGATCCATAAATAATTCATTAATCATGACATAAATCCCTAACAAATCCCTCAATTCCTTAGCTTGATCTTTCATTCATTTAAACATGCATAGATCCATAAATGACCCATTAAAATGGTTCATGGGGTTCAGCCATACAACATGGCCGAACCCATGGTGTCCCATTTTCATCCTCCCTTTAAATCATTTACAACATTAGGTCCATACATCAAGTCCCTCCATTGGGGGGGGGGGGGGGGGGGGGGGGGGGGGGGTTGGGTTTAATCATACACTTAGGTCCATCTCTTAAATCATCATCTACCACATTTAAAAAAAAACCATTAAAATTACCAACATTCCCCCATCATTTCCATGGTCCAAATACATCTAAATCCACAATATCTCTCCATGGGGTTCGGCCATACAACATGGCAGAACCCATGGTCATGGTTCTTCACCATTTACAACATTTGAGACCATTTAAAATCATTAACATTCCTCCATTATTTCCCTCCTTTAAAACCCTTTAAGATCACCAACATACTTCCATGGGGTTCGGCCATACAACATGGCCGAACCCTATGGTTCATTACTTACCCTTACAAATCACATACCTATGATTATATCCCTTGATGGGGTTCGACCATACATCATGGCCAAACCTCATCCAACCCTTCCTTTGTCCCTAATGGTCCATGCATAAAATCTAGTGTTTGGGCATGCAAGGGCCAAACCATGATCCTTGATCATATTCCTTATCTTGGACATGCATGAGGTCCCTAGCCATGTATACATCAAAATTAGGGGTCGGCCATGCAAGGGCCGAACCATGATCCTTGACCATTTTTCATGCTTAAGCCAGCATGCATACATAAACCATATATACATAGTGTCCTTAGTAATCCATCTTACCCATTAAGGTTTTGTCCATCTTTTCCATCTCATTTCTTGGATGGATTTTAAATCCATGGCCCATAATATTTTGGCCAACTCTCCAATCCAAAAATGGGATGTTCTTTTAACCTCTTTTCTTACTTAATAAAATCTTATCAAGTACTTACCGATTCTGTGACTCCTCCGGTTTCTTTCGTTCCGACGTGCTCCTCCGCTCTTTTCCTTCCTTAGTCTTTCTTCTTTCTTCCTCTTTGATCTTCGGCCAAGAGTGAGCTTGAGAGGGAGAGAATCTAAGTCTTCTTCCTTTGTCTTTGTGAGAGGGTCGGCCCTAGGGTTCTTGTGAGAGGGAGAGGAGCTTGAGATGGAAAACTCTAAGTCCTTTCTCCTTTGTCTTAGAGGGAGGGTCGGCCTTGAGTGAGAGGGAAAGAAGCTTGAGATGGAAAATACTCTAAGTGTTTCTTGTCTTGAGAGGGGGATCGGCCAAGAGAGAGAGGGAGAGAGTGAGATGAGATGAATGAGATCTAAAAGCCTTCTTTCCATTTTGTCTTGGGGTTCCTTGGGTTAGACTCCACACTCATCAATGTGGAGTCTTCCTCATGAGCCCTTTGACGAAACAAGGGAGTGCATGCCCTCCACATGGCACATACCACTCCCATCCAACAGTTTTGGTTTGTGGTTTCCTCTTGGTGGTTTGGTGGTTTGCATGAGATGGAACCACCACCTCTCCTTTGACCAACCATGACCATGCATGCCTCCACATGGCACATACCACCCTTCCAACGGTTTTGAACTTGGTGGTTTCCTCTTGGTGGTTTGGTGGTTTGCATGGGATGGAACCACCACCTCTTTTTTGACCAACCATGGTCTTGCATGCCTCCACATGGCACATACCACTCTTCCAACGGTTTTGGTTGAGTGGTTTCCATGAGATGGAAAACCCTCTTTGACTCACACCATCTTTTGGTCTTTTATGTGACTCACCCCCATTTGACTCACTCCATTTAAATGCAACTCAATTTCCAACTCAATCATTTGAATTTATATCTAACTTCGGTGATTTAATTAAATAATTTAATTCTATTTACGTCACTTGATTCTCTTTAATTCATCCATGAACTCATCCATGGTTGACCAAGTCAACCATGGTGGCCGGTCCCACATGTGTCTTGGTCCACACGCCACCTCACTTGATGAGGTGGAGTTGGGTCCCACTTGGCCATGCCACTTGGATAATTCCACTCCTACATTTGCCAATGAGATGGACCCCATGCCTTTGATCTTAATTGGGTCCATGACCCGATTAACTCCATTCCTTACCCATTTACCCTAATCATCAATCCATCTTGACCCATTGGGTCCCAATTGGGCATTTGACCCAATTAACCATTTTGACCCAATTAAATAAAATCAAGCCTATCCATGGTCCATTGGACCATACTTGGGCAATTGCCCCAATCCTTATTCATTAAACATCCCTTCCATCTATAATTCATAATTTTTCACAATTAAATTAAATAATAGCCAGTATATTTATTGAATTGAAAATCCAGGCTATTACAGTTTTTCTTGGTCATATTACTGAGAACACAATCGAAATGGGGTTACTACACCTGAAATTTTTCTAAATTTATTCGAAACAATGAAATTACCTATTGAAACTTAGGATAGGATATAGGTAATTTTCGGGTCGTTTGAGCCTTCAAGCCTACACATTTTTGTTCAATTTATCTAAATAGTTCCCAGTTGAGCATTATTGAAAAATTAGCTTGTTTTATTGTTTAGCCACGTCTACCGTACCCAACTTCGGTTGTAGAGTTTGAGCCAAATTGAAATATCTATGACCCATTCTAGAGCTCAAAAAAGGTTGGAGATGAAAACCTAGGATGGTACTCTAAAAAATAATAGCACTTGAAAAGAAAAGAAAAAAAAATGAATGAAGTAGAAAAAAGAAAAAAAAAAAAAGAAGAGAAAGAAAGGGAACATCCAGACATCAAAAAGGAGGATGTGAAAAGGAAAAGAAATAAAAAAAGAACAATATTTTGAAGAGTGCTGAAAGCAAACTAGAGTAAGAAATATTTTTGAAATTCCTAGTGTGATAGAAAAGATTGACTAGAAGGGGAAGAAGAGGGGGGGGGGGAGGGGTGTGAATAGATCAATCCCAACTTTAATAGTCTTTTCAAAATTTTCTTGATGAAAGAGAAATTGTGCAGAATTAAATCTTAGTTAATCAAGTGTGTGATTTTGAAAGTGTACAAGTTAGCAATCAATTAATCACACAGAGAGACGATACACACGATGTATAGTTGTTTGGTTCGTCAACCTACATCTTCTGTTAGGACTCTCTCAACCTTGAGCTATCCCCAAATTCACTATATGGGGGCTTACACCCTCACAATTAGAGTAGGAATTCCACCTCACTCAATCGGCTGGAAATTCCACCCACCACTATGCCAAAAACTACGTTCTAGAGTTTTTTGATAATGGTTCTAGAGCAAATCCCCCTTAATCCACTTTACACTGATATAGTTTTAAAAATGAAATTAAAAGCCAATAAACACTTGCTTTAGAAATTGGGTATACCAATATCTATCCTAGAATGATGTGCTTAATCCTTCTCTCTTAATCTCAATCTCAACCGGATTGGATACTTGAATGATTTAGTGATGATTTTCCAAGAGAGAATAAGCCAGGATATTTTGCCTTTGATCCTTGGGAGTTTTACCTTGAGAATGTTTATTTTTATACTCTGAGGGTCTCTGAAAAACTCACCAACAAATGAATTATTTATAGGCAAAACAGATATTCTTGAAAACAGAACCATACGATCGATCGTGACCACACGATCGACCGTCCGTGTTTGAATTCATGCTCACCAACCCGACTGCTACGCATTAAATGCACTACAACGGCACAATAACGGAAACAACGCGATCGGTCGTGTCCACGATTGATCATCCGTGTTCCGGATAAGAGATTGTGGGTTGGCGATGGAATCGACCAAGGCTATCCTGTTATGACAGTTTTTTGTCAATACAGACCTCACCCGAACCCAGGGCGACAGGTCGTGTGTTCGATGTGATATTCCCCTATCCTGCCGATTGGTCGTATGACTGACGTCTCATGCTATACAACACAAAGGATCGCCTCTAGACGATTTGATCGTCTTGAGCAAAACTATAAATGACAATCCAGATCAAGACTAAATACTTCCGACAGGTCGTTGTGACCGATGTGTCGATGGACAAGTAGCCGAGGGGTCGTATGTCCACAACCGGTCGTAAGATGTCAATGGCGATGGGTCGCCTAGACAATGTGTTATCCCTGGCAGTCTGTTGACACATTTCCAAGATGGGTTTCTCTAGGTGTCAAACACTTTTTAAGCTTGGTTCCTTTTCCAGATATGATGTCTAAGCCTAGGCATGGTCTTCCTCAGGTTTGGGTTCCACCTAAAGTCATCTATAGTCAATAAGCTTCCGTGATTGCCATACATGTGTTGATCCGTTGAGTCTTCATACTTCAACCAACACTTGAGTTTTGAGTCTTGAGCTTCTTTCTTCAAATCAAGTCTTCTTCTGAGTCATGAACTTAACAAACGTGTGACTCTGCAGGCCAGGGCACTAACAATTTTGAAGACCTCTAACTTTTCTATTCAATGTATTTATTTTTAGAGTCTTATTACCCTCCTTTGATTTGACCCTATCCCAAGTCACGTTTCGTCCTATTAGGAAGTCCTATTGATCTTAAGTCTAAATATGGTATTCCAAATCTCTAAAACCTAGCACCCATGCGCATATCCAATCCTTGCACACATGAAAATCCCAATTCTAATCCCATCCACTTCATGTATAATCCAAAACCAATCATCTTAGATCCTTACTTGCACACCAAGAAACCATAGATCACTCCACACGATTTTTGCATCTTATTTTCTTATTTCATTCAAACTCTCATCTAACCATCCATTTAGGTTAACGTTAGATCTTAACCCTCCAATCCATACACACAGACCCTAGCCCAAAAACCATCCAATCGGCCACCACCCTGTTTTCTCTTGTTGTGTTTTAAATTTATACTAGCAAACACACGAACCATTTATAATATAGCAGTTAAAGTGCGACGTCGAATCCATCAGAACTTAGGAAAATATATCCATGAAAAATATACCATTGAATTATATATTTTAAGAAATTTTGAAAATCATAGGAATAAATCATAAACATGGAATTAATTATCTAATCTAGGAAATTGATTTTAATTTAGAAATATTTTGAGAATAGAAAATATGGTCTAAAAATAGAAATCATACCTAAACATAGAAACTGTCATTTAAAGAAATTTAATTTCCATGAAAAACACAAAGTCAATCTAATTTCAATTAAGATTATGGAATTAATCTAAAAAATATAAATAATATTAACCTAATTTAAAATACAAAATTAAGATGCAATAAATTAATTTACCAACCTATTTCCCTAATTTCAAGAGTTTTTGAATTTTATAAACAAAAATAAAATAATACCTAAAATTACCTCTGTACATATTTACAGTAGAACTGGATCAAAGAATCAAGAAGGCATTATTATCCATATTTTAATAATAAAATAACGTCTTAGAATATGGAGTTCACGTAAAATTCCAATCTTATTCACGTCTTTCATCAAATTAGTCCTCTAATTAATCTGAACCTTAGATTTAGATTAATCATGCAATTCTCCGATCTAACTATTTCATTCGTTCCTAAAAACCTTAGACATAGAATAGTAACGTTAATCAAATATCTAACTATTTCATTTGTCCAAATTAATTACAAAGGGAGGAGTCAAGAACTAAAATAATTCAAACTATCATAATAAAAATTAGAATTTGGAAAATCATAAGTTTAATAATCTCACCTTCTTTTATTAATTAAAATATGGAATTAAAAATTACAAATCAATGAAATATTTGAATTAAAGACATAAGAAAAATGCAATGGAAATCAAAGTCCACCAACCTTAGAACCCAATGTGCACTGAAAATCCCACAGTCTTTCTCATTCTCTTTTTCCTCTCCTCTCCTTTGCACAGCCATTTCTTCAATGTCCAGGTTCAATTTTCTCAATGGGAGAGGGATAGTATTCATAGATGAAAGGAGGAGGAGTGAATGGCTTGGATTTAAAGATTTAAATAAAGCAAAGGACACTTGGAGGACTGCTATGGTTTGTGCTAAACATGGAATGACTTAAAGGAGGTAAGGAGGTGGAAAAAAAAGATTCATGCAAGGTGTGAACACACCATGGAAAGGGGGTGCAAAATCCCTTCTTTTATAAATATGCCACCTTGCAGCTCAGTTTTGACCTAGTTAACATCCGAATCACAAAATTTCATAAACTACAAAGTTGTAGCCTTTGAAGTTTTCTTTCTAACCCAAATAATTAATGCAATCGGATATCGGAGTGGAAATTTATGTCCAAAATACTGAAGCTATGTCAAAATATTCCTTTTAAGTTATTCCAAATTTATTAATTATTCTCTTTCTCTCTCCTCCACATGGCCTTCTGCGAATTTTGCATGGTTGAGCTTCTTAAATTTCAAGTCTTTGAATTTTAATGCTTCATTTCTTTATATCTTCAATTTTTAAAATTTAATAATTTATCTCACCACTTGAAAATAAAAAAAATCTAAAAAATTACTAAATTAATTCAAACTCTAATAAATGGATTTGAATTAATTAGTTTACAATGAAACCCTAAATGGTGGTGAAATAAATATTAAAAATCCATTCATTCCAAGAATATCTCTTTCCAAAAATAGCAGCTTCGAAAAATAGATTTCTTCTCAATTTCTCCATTTTTTCCATTTAATCCTTATATCGTGTATTTTCTGAGCATACCTGTAAAATTACAAAAATCCCATTAATGATATTAAAAACACTAAAAACAAGGGCTAACTTATAAAGATTTAGGGGTAAAATAGTCAATTTACATTGTTCATCAAATACCCCCACACTTAGATTTTGCTAGTCCTCGAGCAAAACAAAACTAAAAATTAAAAAAAAAAAAATCCTACACTAAACCACTTTCGTTGGCACACTTTGTAACACCTCGGAATCTTAGTCTGATAAAATTAAGGTAATCGTCTCTTAAAGATTGAAATGGATGACATGATTTCTATTAGAGTGTTAACAAATCCATGGAATAGAAAGAAAACTAGAAAAGAAATAAGGAAATCGGAAATTTTCAAGAGATACATATCGACCTCGGCGATGTGTATCTGTTTGTTATGTATCGCGTTTTGTACATGTATTGGGAAATTGACCCGAAGCTAAGAATTCCAGATGAGTGATATCGAGTTCTGTCGATGTGTACTGTCTTGGTACACATCTATTTTGATTATGTATCGGGCGCGTTCAGATGTGTTAAGTTCGTGCTGCACAGCTGTGCTGTCCCATCACCCACCTACCACACCTACCACCGTCCTGGAGGACCAATGCATGGTCTCCACGTTAATTGCATGTTAACCGAAGAGAAGGAAGGAAACCGAGAGGGATACATCGACCAAACTTGATGTATCCAGAAGTGTACATATCGACATCGTCAATATGTGTAATAGAAAACCCAAAGCTTGCATTTTTAGGTGAAACATGTCGTATGAGGTCGATATGTATGACTGTCCAGAAGGTATACATATCGCATTGTTATATGTATCGTGCGTGCCAAGATCTGTTAAGTCAAATTCGCACAAACACCCTCTATACACGTCCCCTCATGCATTAAATGCATCAGGATAATACATCCAGCCACCCCCACAAAACCCATTCGTTTCTAGGGCAACATGAAGAAAGAAAAGAGAAAATAAAGCCAAAGGAAGAGAAAAAGAAAGAAGAAAAGGGGAGGAAGAAGAGGAGAGCTCTTCCTCCTCTCTTGTAACACTTCGGAATTCCATGTTATCAATATTTACGGAATTTGCCATTTTAATTGTGAATTAATGGACATGAACCTTAGATGGGTAAGGTGTTGGGTCAATGGCCCAATTAGGACCCAACGGTTATGGTATAAGGTTCAATTTAAAGTAAATGGGTAAAGCGCATTTAATTGGGTCAATGTTGCTATTTGGATCAAAAAGCCCAATTGGGACCCAATGGGTCGTGGTTAACTTGGTTGACCACCAAGTGAGTTCAAGCCTAATTAAATGGGGCTGAATTAAAATGGTAATGTAATATATCTATAAATAAGGGACTGTCTAGATGAGGATGACACACACATATACATCACAGCTAAGGCTGAGATTTCCTCTCAGAAAATCAAGGAGTTTTAGTCGAACAAGGATTGTCCTAGAATGGGCAACACGTGTAGATGAGTTTGGATTAAGCAATGGCATCTGATTGCCTAATCCAAATAAAAAAGATGTCAAAAATTAAATATAGGTTGCGTCGCCGTATATGAGATATGTACATGCACGATAATGCGCTGGAATTTCTTTAAAAGGTGTCCTTTTTCTTTGTCAAGAGCAATACTAGGGAATTGCTAAATTGAAGGGTCTCGGCATCTTCTAAAGATAGGACCGAGTGGAAGTATTATAAAAGGGAGGCAGCATAAGACAAAAGGGGCACTCTGCATACACAAATCAAGGGAGGGCTTGACGCTGTGTGCTCTATCAATAAGGAGTTCTCGGCAGTGTGCAATGTGCAAAGGAGGAGAGGGCAGCCAACTGTGTGAAAGATCAATTAGAAAGAGGAATACATACAAAAGAGGCTAACGAAGGAAAGAATCAGAAGAACAAGTCGGAGCTAAGGAAAACCGGAGGAGCCACGGAACCGGTAAGTATTTTGATAATTTTGTTTAAAGAAAGGAACCATAGGGTTCGGCCATGGTGTATGGCTGAACCCCATGGAAGAAAAATTAGGGGATGAATATAGTAATTTAATGGAAGGATGAACCATAGGGTTCGGCCATATGTATGGCCGAACCCCATGGAAAGACATTGGTTATTTTATGGGTTTTTGAGGGATGATAACCATGGAATGTTATGAATGTTTTAAAAGGGTTTAAAATGGATATATGGTTAAGGACGCAATGGCCGAACCCTAATTTTATTATGGTTAAGATGCTAAGCATAAACCATGTATGAAATCTGTGGAAGATCAAGGATTAAAAGGGGGACCAAAGTCAAATGAGTGAGGTTCGGTCATGGTGTATGGCCGAACCCCACTAGGGTTTATTTTATGGACTTGAAAATGGTAATGGATGCAATGGAGAAATTGGAAAGTTAAACATCATAGGGTTCGGCCATGGTGTATGGCCGAACCCCATGAAGCAATTTTATGGGTAAATTATGGATCTAGTATATCAAAATGAATAAAGGATCAAATTAAAGAATGGAGGGATCTATTAGGGTATTATGATATGCATGATTAAATAAATGAATGGACCTATGCCTTGGAACCTAAACATAAGGTGATAGAAGAATGGCAATATTGTAATTAAGTGGAAATAATGGACCATGGGTTCAGCCATGGTGTATGGCCGAACCCCATGGGGAAGGTTTGATGGACTTAGGGTTTATGTATGTTAGATTAAATGAATGAGAAGTGATATGATCTTGGACTTAAGTTAAATGAGCAAAAAGGGAACTAAAACCAAAGAGGTGAGGTTCGGCCATAGTGTATGGCCGAACCCCACAAACTTAGGTTTATGGACTTAGATATAAATAGAAATCAAATTGAACATGGTATGATTGATTGTTGTGTAATAAGGTGTAATAGCCCGGAATTTTTAAATCAATAAAAATGTGGCTATTATTTATTTTAATGATGGAAATTGGGAAATTTGATGGAGTAGATGGTAAATGGATCAAAAATTGGACAAAGGCCCAAGTGTGGCCCAATGGACCATGGATTGGATTTAAATTCATTTAAAGGGTCAATGATGGTCAATTGGGCCAAGGATGGTCAAATTGGGCCCAATGCACATCTGGGACCCAATGGTTCAAAATTATTTAAGCTCTAAGGTAAATGGATATGAGGGAATGTAATTGGGCCATGGGCCCAATGGAGATCCAATTAGTTGGAACGGGATTGAATAAATTAATGTGAAAAATCACCTAAGTTAATTTTAATTAGATCAAGGTGACATGGCCAAATGGGACCCACCTCCACCTCACCAAGTGAGGTGGCATGTGGACCAAGGATTGGTGGGGCCGGCCACCTATGGTTGAATTGGTCAACCATGGGTGTATGCATGAAGGGAATTTAAGCAAATGGAATTAAGTTAAGTGGAAATTAATTAACTTAACCTAATGATCCAATTTAATTAATTAATTAAGCTAATAAAAAAGGTGGTCAACGATGGAAGACCAAAAGCCATTTTATCTTTAACACCAACGTTGGTTTGGTGGTGGTTATCCCAACCACCACCATAAAGCATGGAAAATATCTTATGGGTTGGTGGGAAAGTTAATGGTTGTGTGTAAATTAAGTAATCAAAAGGATAAGATGAGTTTTCATCTCATTCTCTCCATTTTCACTCTCATTTCACTCTTTTCCTCTTTTACACTCTCAAAGCCGTCCCTCACACACCCAAGGGAGAGAGGAAGAGAACTAAGAAGATAAGAAGAGAAGAAAGAAGTGCAAGCATGGTCCACCACTCCAAGATCAAAGCTTGGGATCTTCTTTCTCACCATCTCCTCCTCTCCCTCTCTCAAACCTAACCCTACCTTAGCCGACCCAAGCCTTGATGTTTTTCCATTGATCAAGCATCTTGGCCGACCAAAGATCAAGAAGAAGGAGAAAGGAGGCTAAGGAAATCAAGAGGAGAAAGAAAAGCCGGAGGAGACGTCGGATTGTAAGTAATTCCTAAACAAGATATTTGAATTTTTAGGGTTTAAGATTTGGGATCCATTCTTATTAGATTTGATGGTGGCCAAATGATCATAGGCCTTGGATCTCAAATCCATCCCATGGAAGGATGAAAAATGGACAAAACCCTAATGGGTAAATTAGGGTTAAGAAAAATAAATGAATTAAGGATATTATGTAATTAAATTATTTAAGCAATGGATGTATGGAATTTTTGGAAGAAATCATGGTGAGTAATTAAGTAAATTGGAATGGGTTTTTTAAGGTCAAAACCATGGTGTGTGTTTATGTAACACCCCGATTTCTCAATAAGATGAATATTTACGAAAATGCCCCTGGATTGGTAAATTTATTAATTATGATGTTAAATGAGAAAATAGTGGGGCCCATTGTTCAAATTAAGATCCTATGAACATATTATAAGGGTCAAATTATAATGGATGGGTAATGTACATCAAATTAGGTCAAAATGGTTAATTGGGTCAAAGAATTCTCAACGGTTGGAATAATTACGAAAATGCCCCTGGATTGGTGAATTCAATAAATGTGATTCTAAATAAGGAAATAGTGGGGCCCATTGCTCAAATTAAGACCATATGAGCACATTATGAATGTCAAGTTTGATTGGATGGGTAATTTCTCAATAAAGTGGATAAATTACGAAAATGCCCCTGATATGTTAAATTAATTTGTGATGTTAAGTAAGGAAATGGTATGGCCCATTGCTCAAATTAAGATCATATGAGCACATTATGAATGTCAAGTTTGATTGGATGGGTAATTTACATCAATTGGGTCAAAAATGGCTAAATGGGTCAAAGGGCCCAAATGGGACCCATCGGGTCTTACTGGAGTATTTGACCGTTTTGTGATTTTAAATTAAATGGGATTAAGCCTATTTGATTGGAAATCAAGTGGAGAAAAAATGGGTAGGCTTGATCCATATGTAAAAACCAATTAAAAATGACCAAAATACCATAATTGGGTCATGGAGTCAAAAACGGGTCAAGGAGTTAAAAGTGGACCCAACGGGTCGAGTTGACTATGGTTGACCATGTGGACCCTCTAGGGAGCTAAAACACGAGTTAAATCAGTTGAGTGGGACTGAAGTGAGTTGGAATTAAATCAAGGGTTGAGTTAACTCATGTGCATTGAATGAAATGCATTAATTATGGTGAGTTGGACATTGAGTTGAGTGAGTAAAAAATGGAAGTCAAATGGGCTGAAAATTCAGTGAGATAAGTGGGGTGGCTGTTTTGAGAGTTACAAATACAAGGTTAACCAAGGGCCTAGTCATTGGAACATGGAGAGTTTTATTTAAAAATTGAAACTCCAAGATAGATATTGAAACCAATGGGAGTTACAAAGTGTGTTCACACTTGGAGGAGGGGAGTTTCATTTCAAGAATGAAACTCTCAAATGGGACATTGATGAGGATCAAATGGGCTGAATGGAGCTGCTGTATTATAGAGTTACAAATGAGGTTTTGACTTTTAAAATTCAAATATGATAAGACTACACATTGGAGGGGGGGGGAAGGTTTCATTTCTAGATGAAAACCCCATGTAAGATGATAATGAGAGGAGGAAGAAAAGGAGAGGTTACACAAATACCAGCATGGGAGACGTTGGAGAGCTTGGGGAGGTTTCATTGCATAGATGAAACCCCCAAGTAAGCATAAAGGACTTGGGGTTAATATGGGAGTTACATGTGAGACAAGTTTGGGCTGAATTTGAGTAGCCAAAAGAGGTTCAATTTTCTATCTCTATCTCTCTCTCTCTTTGCTGTCTTCTACATTCCTAAAGCAAGAACAGCAGCTGGTTACTGATTTGCAATCAGTCCTTGGTTGATTTCTTTCACCAAGACAAAAGCACACTTTGAGCAAAAGGAGTTGGCACCAAGGTTTAAGATCACAGTTTCGTTTCTCTCTCTTTCTCCCTCAAATCCATGTCATCTGGCTGAAGTATTCCAAGGAGATTGCAGCAAGGTCAGTCTCAGCCCAAAGAACAGTAAGAGAGAAGGAGAGGTCAAGGAAATAAAGGGTCGAGAAAGGAGTAAAAAAAACCGAAGGAGACGCGGTGTTCGTAAGTGCATTTTGAACTCTTGTTTAATAGATTGGTTAAGAAAATGAGATCTGGCCATCGTATGGACAGATCCATCAATGGTTTAAATATGGGATTATGATGTTTAAAAGTGATAAAATATGGACCATAGGGTTCAGCCCTTTGGATGGCTGAACCCCATGGGAAAACTTGGTGATTTTTATGGTGTTTGAGAGATGAAATTCATATTATGTATTGAAGTTCTTTTAAAGGATTTTAAAGGGAGATAAGGTCACTGATTTTGACCTGTTATTACATGGCTGAATTAGGTGTTTATTAAGCTAAATACTGATCAAAAAATATGGACAAATATTGGAGGGTTTACATCAAGGAAACCTTGGGGTTCGGCCATGTGTATGGCCTAACCCCATGGACTGTTTTTTTTATGGTTATTTGGGTCAAGTGTAGGACGGATTTTTATGTAAACATAATGTGCTTTGATTTAAGAATAAACCAAGTTTATAAATGGATAAATGGATCTAAACCATAGGCCATGAGGTTCAGCCAATTGGGTGGGCCGAACCCCATGAAATGGTATGACATTTCATGGAAGTATTAAATGGTTTTGTGAGATTTTAAAGGATTTAAAGTGAAGATAAGCTTACTGTTTTTAGGTAACTATGGCTTGGCTGAACCTTATTAATACTATGGTTAAATTATGGATTAAAACCATGGACAATGGTTGGATTAATTACACCAAGAACCACATATGGCCGAACCCCATGGACTGTTATGTGGGTCTTTGGATTGAGTTTTACAAAATGGAAATCATACAAAGTGATGGGCTTATTGGATGGTTTTGAAAGGTAAAAATATGGTAACATTATACTGTTATCCTATGTCTAAATGAGACCAAAAACATGTCTAAAAGGACCAAAACTATGGGGTTTTATGGCTAAGATAGGACATGGAAGTTTAAGTGGATTTTTGGGTTTTAGATCAAATTAGAATCATATGGTCAAATGATTAACTTGCTGCCATGTACATAGGGTATTCGAATTTCTAGAACGATGAACAAGCCGTGATCGGAAGACTGTCCAAAGGAAGGGTCGAACAAAGTAAACTATTGTAGGTTTCCTACCTTTATTGTAACCACTATTCTATGTTGTTTTATGTTGATTTCAATAACTTGTATGTTTGTAAAGTTATGTTTCTAAATGACATGTTTGCATAGACATCTCATGCATGACATGGGATGATGGTGTTGTAACCGGAGGCTACACTCCGTCGGGGCGTCCGAAAGACCACTGTGGGGTACCCTGATGATGAGAATCCCATCAGGAGGAATCCGGAGGCCACACTCCGTCGGGGCGTCCAAAAGACCACTGTGGGTTACCTTGACGATGAGAATCCCGTCAAGGGATGGCTATGTTGAATGGTGATGGGTGGGACTCATTACATGTCCATTTCATACATAGCATGTTTTTATGGAATTTTTTCTCACATGTATTATTATTATATTATTTGCATGTTTTTGACTAACCATGTGGTAGCCCTATTCGGAAACACTACTGGGCGCGTTGATCTAACGCCCTATCTATATCCTTGGTGGATGATGCAGGAAAAGGAAGAACGTGGATCGAGATGAAAACCAAGCATAGGAGCTTCGGCATTTTGAATGATATTGAATGGACTTGAATGGACTAAACATGGATGTGTTATTTGAATTATTTGGACAATGTAATTTGGTAACTAGATTTGTTGGCTTGAAATAAGTAGTTAAGATAGATGCTATGGTTTGTTTTAAGTCGGATGGTTTGATTGAACGATTAGTTAAGATTGATTAGTAATTTTGGAGAATAAGTTATGTACTTTGCTATCTAAGAATGGAAAATTGGAATAGTCATAGGTTCTATTATAACCTCAGTTGGATTAAGACTAAGTTAATTCCGCAAGTTATATATGTACCATGTGCGGATCAGTTTTATGGACTTAGTTCATACGCACATGGGCTTGGCCAGTTAAGGGTTGGATTTAGAGATCCGAACTTAACTCGCGTCGTGACACTCCGCCCTGATCACATGATTATTATATTTATAAAAAAAAAAAAAATAAACTCCGAAAATTAGAGTGAAAAGGGCGGGGTGTTACAGTTGGTATTAGAGCGAAATGGGAAGTTGAATCTTCCGAAGTAAGATTAAGACGGTTTCATGTCTCACTGACGGATAAGAATCCCAACTGACCGACTCTTAGGAGTCCGCTGATTGGGGGCCGGATTAATTTACTTCGTAGACTCAGACTGAACAATCAATCTGAGAACAACAAAGATAGCAAAGGAAGTACAGTCAACATAAATGATGTACCAAACATAGCAACATAGGAAACACTTCCCCGATATCCCCAAATGGAGAAACAAACACATGATACTTAGGGAGGTTTTCCCCGAGAACAGGAGAACATAAAGACTTCCCCAAATTGAGAAATGATACTTGATACTTAGGAAGTTTCCCCAAAAACAAAGAAATACAATGAGTGCTTATGTGGCAATTTTCCCCAAGGACAAGAAACACAAGATGTTTATTTGGTAAAATTCCCCAAACACGTGACATTATATGATACATAGGAAGAATCCCCAAACAAGAAGTACAAGATGTTAATTAGGGAAAATTCCCCAAAACAATGATTAGTTTGATTTGATTTATGGTTGTTATTGATATGTTTTTGTTGCTGTGATACAGATATGACGAGCAACATAGAGTACACCGAGTTGTGGGACAGAGGGACACCTAGCTGTCCGATAGACCTAGTTTCTTCTTCCGATGATGCTAGCATACCAAACTTCATCAATGAAGTTGAAAACAGTCAGGACATGGAGGTAAGATCGCCCGAGTACAATGTTGGGGCCTTTGTACCCGAAGAGGATGAGGAATATGTCCCAAACATAAGAGAATTTGTAGGGGAGATAGAGCCCGGGTATATATGCGAGTTGTGCAATCAGGAGGGGCACAATTGTACTTACTGCCCCTACCTCCTTGAGGTCATTTGCCCTGTTTGTGGACTGCACGGACATGGGAAGGAGAGGACTAATTGTCCTTACATTGGAGGACCAGGAATAATACCATGTTTGACGTGCGGAGTGTTGGGGCACGTGTCGATGACATGCCCTGATAATTTCTTTGACGATGATGCAAGGTCTTCTACGGAAGACTAGGTTAAGAGGTAGAAAGAAAGGTTAGGGAAATGGAAATATTTTGTAAGGGTGTATTTTGTGATTCTAAGGGTTTGTTTTACCCTATCAACCCTTGTATGGTGATGGAAGTTTAAATGATTTTCAATAAAGTATGCAACTTTAGGAGTTCATGAGGACTTTGACACTGAGATGTATGTGAATAAGTTATTGGAGTATATTGAGATGTGGTATGGGTGCGTCCCTCACGTGATATTGATGATTGAGACTGTGGGAAACTCGATACGAATTACGGAGACTTGGTTCCGTAGGGTTACCATTGAGGAGTGGGTCCCTCGCATGCTACGCGCTGGAGGGCGCTCTCACGACTGTTTGGCACACTAGATGTGCTAGAATGCGCAGAGCTAGGTACTATTTTACCCGGTGGGGGTGGTACTAGCTTCGTCAGATGCGGAGTGACCGTCTTAGAGCTTGACTGAATCACCTATGAGGTGAAGGGATGCAGGGCGAGGTAGACCGGATCACGTTGGACGTGGGTCTTCTGCTTGGTAAGTCATGAGCCCTAAGTCTTGCAAGGGGTCGGGATATAATTGTGATTTGATATGGTTACCACAGTCTTATAGTGACTCATTTGAATGTTGTTCTTACGGATATTAAATCATAGATAGATGATACTCATGGACAGAGTGATACCAAGGATGGATGGTTTCCATGAATGGATTATACCCATAAGTGGGTTATTTCATGGATAGTTATTAATCATACATAAATGATACTCATGGACAGAGTGATACCAAGGATAGATGGTTTCCATGAATGGATTATACCTATAGGTGGGTTATTTCATGGATAGTTATTAATCATACATAATGATACTCATGGACAGAGTGATACCAAGGATGGATGGTTTCCATGAATGGATTATACCCATAGGTGGGTTATTTCATGGATAGTTATTAATCATACATAAATGATACTCATGGACAGAGTGATACCAAGGATGGATGGTTTCCATGAATGAATTATACCCATAGGTGGGTTATATTCATGGATGGTTAGTAACTGTGTTTAAATGATGCTCCTGGACAGAGTAATACCAAGGATGGATTGTTACCATGAATGGATTATACCCATAGGGGTTATATTCATGGATGATTATAAAACAGGGTAGATGATATTTACTGAAAGCGAAACACCAGGGATGGATGTATTTAACCATGGGTGATTATTCCCATGGTGGTTTGGATTGATGCCGGGAATTGGTATCGTGGAAGTTGGAACAAAAGTTGTTAGTCACATAGAGATTTATGTGCAAAGAAAGATGTGTTTAAATTTGGAGATATACTCAACGAAAAAGATAGGTGTCTGGTGAAACTTGAATGGGAAACTATGGACGACTGCCGAGTTAGACTGATCACCTGGCTCTGTAGTTAGCCAATGGAATTCCAGGAGAATGTAACTAGAAACCTAGTTAAAATGGAATCAGAAAAAGCTTTGAGCATAGGCTCGTGTTGACAGACTACCTCACACGGAGAGTAGATGAAAGAACATATTGAGCAGGTATGTATGGAAAATACTATGAGAACAGGTAAAGTGAAACAGAGTAGATTGATCTATGTGAGATCACAAATGGCTCACGAGAAAAAGATATAACATGAGATAGAACAAAAGGTGTTACAGAACCAAGTGATTCAATTTGTCAAAGTGGTGTGGATCGACATGGTAATGAAGAAGTCACTTGGGAAATTGAAATCGGAAATAAGAATAGCACACTTTGAGATATTTATGGAATCGTTTAGAACCCTACTTCGCTCGATTTTCGGGACGAAAATTTTAAAAAGAGGGTTATATTGTAACACCCCGATTTCTCAATAAGATGAATATTTACGAAAATGCCCCTGGATTGGTAAATTTATTAATTATGATGTTAAATGAGAAAATGTGGGGCCCATTGTTCAAATTAAGATCCTATGAACATATTATAAGGGTCAAATTATAATGGATGGGTAATGTACATCAAATTAGGTCAAAATGGTTAATTGGGTCAAAGAATTCTCAACGGTTGGAATAATTATGAAAATGCCCCTGGATTGGTGAATTCAATAAATGTGATTGTAAATAAGGAAATAGTGGGGCCCATTGCTCAAATTAAGATCATATGAGCACATTATGAATGTCAAGTTTGATTGGATGGGTAATTTACATCAATTGGGTCAAAAATGGCTAAATGGGTCAAAGGGCCCAAATGGGACCCATCGGGTCTTACTGGAGTATTTGACCGTTTTGTGATTTTAAATTAAATGGGATTAAGCCTATTTGATTGGAGATCAAGTGGAGAAAAAATGGGTAGGCTTGATCCATATGTAAAAACCAATTAGAAATGACCAAAATACCATAATTGGGTCATGGAGTCAAAAACGGGTCAAGGAGTTAAAAGTGGACCCAACGGGTCGAGTTGACTATGGTTGACCATGTGGACCCTCTAGGGAGCTAAAACACGAGTTAAATCAGTTGAGTGGGACTGAAGTGAGTTGGAATTAAATCAAGGGTTGAGTTAACTCATGTGCATTGAATGAAATGCATTAATTATGGTGAGTTGGACATTGAGTTGAGTGAGTCAAAAATGGAAGTCAAATGGGCTGAAAATTCAGTGAGATAAGTGGGGTGGCTGTTTTGAGAGTTACAAATACAAGGTTAACCAAGGGGCTAGTCATTGGAACATGGAGAGTTTTATTTAAAAATTGACACTCCAAGATAGATATTGAAACCAATGGGAGTTACAAAGTGTGTTCACACTTGGAGGAGGGGAGTTTCATTTCAAGAATGAAACTCTCAAATGGGACATTGATGAGGATCAAATGGGCTGAATGGAGCTGCTGTATTATAGAGTTACAAATGAGGTTTTGACTTTTAAAATTCAAATATGATAAGACTACACATTGGAGGGGGGGGAAGGTTTCATTTCTAGATGAAACCCCCATGTAAGATGATAATGAGAGGAGGAAGAAAAGGAGAGGTTACACAAATACCAGCATGGGAGACGTTGGAGAGCTTGGGGAGGTTTCATTGCATAGATGAAACCCCCAAGTAAGCATAAAGGACTTGGGGTTAATATGGGAGTTACATGTGAGGCAAGTTTGGGCTGAATTTGAGTAGCCAAAAGAGGTTCAATTTTCTATCTCTATCTCTCTCTCTCTTTGCTGTCTTCTACATTCCAAGAGCAAGAACAGCAGCTGGTTACTGATTTGCAATCAGTCCTTGGTTGATTTCTTTCACCAAGACAAAAGCACACTTTGAGCAAAAGGAGTTGGCACCAAGGTTTAAGATCAAAGTTTCCTTTCTCTCTCTTTCTCCCTCAAATCCTTGTCATCTGGATGAAGTAATCCAAGGAGATTGCAGCAAGGTCAGTCTCAGCCCAAAGAACAGTAAGAGAGAAGGAGAGGTCAAGGAAATAAAGGGTCAAGAAAGGAGTCAAAAAAACCGAAGGAGACGCGGTGTTCGTAAGTGCATTTTGAACTCTTGTTTAATAGATTGGTTAAGAAAATGAGATCTGGCCATCGTATGGACAGATCCATCAATGGTTTAAATATGGGATTATGATGTTTAAAAGTGATAAAATATGGACCATAGGGTTCAGCCCTTTGGATGGCTGAACCCCATGGGAAAACTTGGTGATTTTTATGGTGTTTGAGAGATGAAATTCATATTATGTATTGAAGTTCTTTTAAAGGATTTTAAAGGGAGATAAGGTCACTGATTTTGACCTGTTATTACATGGCTGAATTAGGTGTTTATTAAGCTAAATACTGATCAAAAAATATGGACAAATATTGGAGGGTTTACATCAAGGAAACCTTGGGGTTAGGCCATGTGTATGGCCTAACCCCATGGACTGTTTTTTTTATGGTTATTTGGGTCAAGTGTAGGACGGATTTTTATGTAAACATAATGTGCTTTGATTTAAGAATAAACCAAGTTTATAAATGGATAAATGGATCTAAACCATAGGCCATGAGGTTCAGCCAATTGGGTGGGCCGAACCCCATGAAATGGTATGACATTTCATGGAAGTATTAAATGGTTTTGTGAGATTTTAAAGGATTTAAAGTGAAGATAAGCTTACTGTTTTTAGGTAACTATGGCTTGGCTGAACCTTATTAATACTATGGTTAAATTATGGATTAAAACCATGGACAATGGTTGGATTAATTACACCAAGAACCACATATGGCCGAACCCCATGGACTGTTATGTGGATATTTGGATTGAGTTTTACAAAATGGAAATCATACAAAGTGATGGGCTTATTGGATGGTTTTGAAAGGTAAAAATATGGTAACATTATACTGTTATCCTATGTCTAAATGAGACCAAAAACATGTCTAAAAGGACCAAAACTATGGGGTTTATGGCTAAGATAGGACATGGAAGTTTAAGTGGATTTTTGGGTTTTAGATCAAATTAGAATCATATGGTCAAATGATTAACTTGCTGCCATGTACATAGGGTATTCGAATTTCTAGAACGATGAACAAGCCGTGATCGGAAGACTGTCCAAAGGAAGGGTCGAACAAAGTAAACTATTGTAGGTTTCCTACCTTTATTGTAACCACTATTCTATGTTGTTTTATGTTGATTTCAATAACTTGTATGTTTGTAAAGTTATGTTTCTAAATGACATGTTTGCATAGACATCTCATGCATGACATGGGATGATGGTGTTGTAACCGGAGGCTACACTCCGTCGGGGCGTCCGAAAGACCACTGTGGGGTACCCTGATGATGAGAATCCCATCAGGAGGAATCCGGAGGCCACACTCCGTCGGGGCGTCCAAAAGACCACTGTGGGTTACCTTGACGATGAGAATCCCGTCAAGGGATGGCTATGTTGAATGGTGATGGGTGGGACTCATTACATGTTCATTTCATACATAGCATGTTTTTATGGAATTTTTTCTCACATGTATTATTATTATATTATTTGCATGTTTTTGACTAACCATGTGGTAGCCCTATTCGGAAACACTACTGGGCGCGTTGATCTAACGCCCTATCTATATCCTTGGTGGATGATGCAGGAAAAGGAAGAACGTGGATCGAGATGAAAACCAAGCATAGGAGCTTGGGCATTTTGAATGATATTGAATGGACTTGAATGGACTAAACATGGATGTGTTATTTGAATTATTTGGACAATGTAATTTGGTAACTAGATTTGTTGGCTTGAAATAAGTAGTTAAGATAGATGCTATGGTTTGTTTTAAGTCGGATGGTTTGATTGAACTATTAGTTAAGATTGATTAGTAATTTTGGAGAATAAGTTATGTACTTTGCTATCTAAGAATGGAAAATTGGAATAGTCATAGGTTCTATTATAACCTCAGTTGGATTAAGACTAAGTTAATTCCGCAAGTTATATATGTACCATGTGCGGATCAGTTTTATGGACTTAGTTCATACGCACATTGGCTTGGCCAGTTAAGGGTTGAATTTAGAGATCCGAACTTAACTCGCGTCGTGACACTCCGCCCCGATCACATGATTATTATATTTAAAAAAAAAATAAACTCTGAAAATTAGAGTGAAAAGGGCGGGGTGTTACATTTTAAGTGATTTTATTAGGATTGTAAAGAATGAAAGCCATGGAAAGATGATTATGATTTTAAGAGTTTTTATGATCAAATGTAGTGATTTTTGAAAGGGTTTTAAATGAAGAAATTCATAAAAATGTAAATGGTTTTATGGCCTTGAAAGGCCTAGATGGGAGTGAACCATGAACCCTAGGGTTATGTGCTTGTAAATTTGAAGGGTGTAAAAATAGGGAAAAATGGTTGAGAATGGTGATAGTTTAAAATGGATTTTTAAGTGTGGGAAATAATGTTCTAAAAATAAAACCATGGGGAGATTTTGGGGATGGAATGTTTTTAAATCCTATGGTGATGTAATGGTGGTTTTATATGGGTTTAGAAGGATAGAAGATATGGAGTAATGCATTAATAATTTGGAGGTTTAAAAAGGGTCAAATGTTTGTAAATTTTAAAGAGAGCTTAATGAAGAAAACCATGGTAGGTAACTAAGGATTTTTAATGGAGTTTTTAGGGTTAGAATCATGAAGGGATGATTAATGATTTTAGTTTGTTTTTAATGATTGAATGTAATAATTTTAAAGGGATTGTAAATGAGGAAATGCATGATGTGAACCTTCTCATGGTGTTAGAATTTTAATGGATTTAGAGAATGGAGGCTATGAAAAGGGGATAATGATTTATAAAGGTTTTAAATGAATGGGTATTATTGAATTTTAAAAGGGGTGGAAACAATGATAAAAACCATGGAGAGTGATTGGTGAATTTAGAAATACTTAGACCATAGTAAGGATGAAGGAATGTTGACAACTTCGATGGATTTTAAATGTAATTGGTAATGTCGATGAACTCCAAATGATGAACCTAATGTTGAAAAGAAAAGGGAATTATGGCTAAGATTGATGGACCCTAAATGTATTAAATAATGATTAAGGAATGATGAATTAAATGTATGGTTTAGATTCTCTCAATGGAGGGACTTGTGATGGAGTCAAATGATGTAAATGGACCCAAGAAAAATGGAGAAAGAGACATCATGGGTTCGGCCATGGTGTATGGCCGAACCCATGACGCAATTGTAGATCATTTTTTGGTCTAAGATTAATGTGTATGTATATGCTTAAATTAATGGAATTAGGTTAATTAGATGGTTGAGGTAAGTGGTCTTGTGGTATGGTTGATGGATCAATTATGGACTCAAGATGTGGCTAAGAATGATGATTCAATTATAAGTCATTTTTATGGGCTAAGAAAGGGTTTATGTATGTGGTTAATTAATGTAGATTAAGTTAAGAAAAAGGGTTGTTTTAATGATATTATGGCATAATTAAATGGGCCACTAATGGACTTGAGTGTATGGATCAATTATGAATAAAGGTGTACATGGTTAAGTGAATGATTAACCATGGAAAAAGAGGTAGTGGCAAAACCGTAAATAATGGCCAAATTCAAGAACTCCATGAGAAATGATCATGGACTTAAGTGCAATTATGGTAACCTTAAGTATGTGATTAATAAAGCCTAGGGCGGCTGATTTTTAAGACTTATGGGATTAAAAGGTTTAATAGATTAAATGGGACCCACAAAACCTATTTAGTGAGGTTCGGCCAAGGTGTATGGCCGAACCCCGCTAAGGTGTGATTAGTGGACTTAAAAGGTTAAAAACATGGACTAATTATTAATGTATAATAAGGTACTGGACATCGCAAATGGTGCGCGATCGGCGATCGAGTCTATCGGACGGAAACGAAAGAAAGGACGTTAGTCGGTATTTGGTAGGATTCCTACCTTTTTGTAAGCCATGGATTAAGTATTATGTGATGGTTTTTCCTTTGATTTATTTTGGTCATGGATTAAGTATTATGTGATGGTTTTTCCTTTGATTTACTTTGGTCATGGATTAAGTATTATGTGATGGTCTTTCCTTTGATTTATTTTGGTAATCATGTAATGGTTTTAAGATGGGTTTTATGACTATGATCATATATATTACATGGCATATGGCATCTACATCTCATGCATGGCATGGGAGGGATATGGTATGGGAAGGATGAAATGAAACCGGAGTCCATGCTCCATCGGGGCGACCGAGAAACAAGCATGGGGATATCTTGATGTGTTTCATCCATCAAGAGGGATATTATGAAATGAAACCGGAGTCCATGCTCCGTCGGGGCGACCGAGAAGCAAGCATGGGGATATCTTGATGTGTTTCATCCATCAAGAGGGATATTATGAGATATAACATGAGTCCATGCTCCGTCGGGGCGACCAAGAAGCAAACATGGGGACACCTTGACGAGGCTTTTCCGTCAAGGGGGATGATTTGTGATTGTTTATATCTTGACGAGGTTTCGCCGTCAAGGGGAATGATTTGTGATTGTTTATATCTTGACGAGGTTTTGCCGTCAAGCGGGATGATTTGTGATTGTTTATATCTTGATGAAGTTTTGTCGTCAAGGGGGATGATGTGTGACTGTTCATATCTTGACGAGGTTTTGCCGTCAAGGGGGACGATTTGTGATTGTTTATATCTTGACGAGGTTTTTCCTTCAAGCGGGATATGGCAGCATGATGGTATGGATGATGGGTGGGATTCATGACATAGGACACCCATTGCATGACATTGCACCAAATTGCATGGTTTTGGATATGATATTATCTATATGTTTTGTTACCACTAATCCATGTGTTAGCCCTACTCGGAGTCCTACTGGGCGCATTGTCTAACGATGTACTTCTACCCTAGCTGATGACGCAGGAGATGGCGGACACGAAGGACGAGACGGAGGCCAAACTTAAGAGTTTGGGAAGGCGGACTACTTAGTTTATTTAATTTATTTTGAAATGTAATTTGAATAGCTTAGCTCGTCGAAATGTAATAATTTAGAGTACTTGCTATGTTTTGGATCTTATTGTGGACATTATGATTTTGAGGTAACTTTGTAATTAAATGAATGTTTTTCCTGCTATCTACAATTTGTAGGATAGTCTCAATTATATTTTCGCACTTAATTTAATATTTCGCAAGCTTACTGCTACGTGTGAACCGTTCTCCGTGGACTTACTTCCACGCACACGTAGGGTTGGCCTAGTTAAGGGCGGAGCTTTAGAAGCTCGGACTTAACTCGCGTCGTGACGTCTGCGCCCTTTGTCACTCTTTGTTTCAAAATAAAAAAAAAATAGACTATGATTTCTGTGAAAAGGGGCGAGCATTACATAAGGTGACGGGACATCACAAATGGTGCGCGATCGTGAGCGGTTGCCGGATAAAGAAGCAAGGACACTTAGTGGTCTTTGGTAGGATTCTACCTCTTTGAAACCATGGTTTTATGTACAATGTTTTTATCTTATTTTGATGAATTTACATTTTAAAAGATATGTTTCAAATGTGAGTTTTAATACTATGCTTACAATATAAAATAGCATGTGTTTCATTAGCATCTCATGCATGGCATAGGGTGAAGGATATGTAACCGGAGGGGTGACACTCCGTCGGGGCGTCCGAAAGACCAATGTGGGGATACCTTGATGTGCATTTCCCATCAAGAAGAAATCGGAGGGGCCACACTCCATCGGGGCATCCGAAAGACCTATGTGGTGGTACCTTGATGATGAGAATTCCATCCAGAGGTTATTTGTACTTGTGATGGGTGGGACTCATTGCATTTGACATCATGACATGGCATTGTTTTATATGGTTTTGACTTTATGTTATTATATATGATTTGTACTAACCATGTGTAGACCCTAAATGGAATACCTACTAGGCGTGTTGTTCTAACGCCCTACTTCTACCCTAGTGGATGATACTGGAAACAAGGGGAACGATGAACGAGAAAAGGGCCAAGCATAGGAGCTTGGATGCTTTTAGTTTTTATTAAGATACTCATGGACTTGTAATTTGAGTAGCTACAATTCGGCATGTAATAACTTAGATAATTTTGCTATGGTCTGAATGGTTTGTTGGATATTTTAAGTTAAGTTTAATTATGATTAAAGACTTGAAGTACTTTGCTATCTAAACTGGAATAGAATTAGGTTCTATTATAATTCCGCAATTATGATTTAATCCGCATGTATAACTTATTGCGTGTGAACCGAAATCGTGGACTTAGTCCATGCACACGTATGGTTGGCCAGTTAAGGGTCGGACTTTAGAAGTTCGGACTTAGCTTGCGTCGTGACGCCCCGCTCTCTATCACTTTTTTTTTTTAAAAAAAATAGACTCTGATTTTCGGAAAACGAGTGAAAAAGGGCGGGACGTTACAGTTGGTATTAGAACGAAACAGAAAGATTGAATCTTTCGAAGTAACATTAAGACGGTATCATGTCTCACTAACAGATAAGAATCCCAACTGACCGACTCTTCGGAATCCGCTGCACGGGGGCCGGATTCATTTACTTCGTTAGACTCAGACGGAACATTCAATCTGAGAACAACAATGAATGATAGCAAAGGAAGTATAGTCAAAATAGATGGATTTATCAAACATAACAAAATAGGATATATTTCGCCAATATACCCGAATTGAGAAACAAACAATAGATACTTAGGGAATTCCGCAAAAACAAAGAAAAATCAAGAGTGCTTATTTGGAAATTTCCACAAAAGTAGGAAAATACAAACTTTATGATGAAAACTAATCATGATATTTTTCAATGGCTTAGGAACAAATACCTTCAAAGATTAATACCCGACAAAACCAGAAAGGAAGGAAAAAGAAGTAGAAACCTCTCAACATGAAAAGGAGGTAGAAAAATCTCAACATGAAGAGGAAGAACGACAATCTCGACATGAAGAAGAAGAACAACCATCCCACCAAGAGGAGGAGGAACAAAGTAGCGTGAATATACCGGTGGTGCCTCCTGAACGACAAAGCTCGGTTCAAGCGGTGGTCACTTCGGTTCTTCAACAGCACTTGAACGGGAATGGAACCACCAACGAGACCAACGACAAGAGCATGTTCAGGGACTTTCAGCAACAGCGCCCTCCTTATTTCAAAGGGCAAGAAGGGGCTGTCGGAGCAGAAAATTGGCTGAAGAAGATCACTCAGATCCTGACCCTACTCAAGATTTCGAGTCATGCTGACAAGATTTTACTGGTCATGTCACAACTGATCGATGTTGCAGGTAAATGGTGGGAGGTGGTAGAGAAGCAGCGAGCACTTCTTCCGGAAGGAGAGAGGATTGCAATGACTTGGGATCAATTCTTAGCTACCTTCTTGGACCATTATTTTCTTGAGGAAGAGAAGGAGCGCTAGACTCAAGCGTTTCTATCTTTGGTACAAGGAACCATGACAGTGGTAGAGTACCACAAGGAGTTTCTTAGTTTGTCTTACTATGCATTCTATATGGTGGATACAGAGTATCGAAGGGCGCGCAAGTTTGAGCAGGGCCTTTGGCCAAGCATTAGGACCACGGTAACCATATTCAAGGCAGCTACATTGGCAGAGGTGGTCAGCAGGGCCACTATAGCAGAGCAAGAGATGGTTGAGTTAGTACATTTTGACAACCGCTGAGTTCAAAGTGGGAGGGGTACATTTCAGCCCAACAAGAAGTTCCGACCGAACTTTAGCAGACCCTCACCATCCACTGGGTCAACAGGGGGCTTTAGTTCCAATCATCCTTCCCCATCTACATCAGTCACTTAGGCTCCCAGAGGGTGAACAACTGCTTTCATTGTGATCAGCTGGGCCATTTTAAGAGGGAATGCCCAAAACTCAACAAACCCTCTTATTCCAGAGGTTCATCTCGTCCACCAGCTAGACCAGCTAATTCACAAGGAGGCAGGACATTTAACCAGGCGGGACGAGCGCCTACAGGATCTGGACGGTTGTTTACCATAGCTCCTCCAGCAGCAATGGATCACTCTGTGATTCAAGGTATGGTTGTAGTCAGTAGTTCGTACTCCTTTGCTTTATTTGATTCTGGAGCATCCCACTCTTTCATATCCGCTACATTCATATCTGCAACTGGAACTTTAATACAAAAACTGTCCACATCACTCACCATTGTATCCCCCGTTGGAGACACGTCACTGGGGCTTATATGCACATCAATGGTTACTGAACTCGCTGGACTCAGATTTGAGTTCAACTATTTGGTACTCAATATGACAGAGTACGATATTATCTTCGGCATGGACTGGTTGGCTAGCTTTCAGGCCAACATTGATTGCTATCGCCGCAGGGTGACATTTTGGTCACCCGAGGGAAAACAACATGTGGTACGTACTGAGAAACAAAGCAGACTGCATGAAGGGTTGAGTCATCTGGTATTGAAGAGTATCCAAATCAACAAGGCACGGGTGGTTGAACTTCCGGCAATAGTAAAGGACTATGCGGACGTATTTCCAAAAGAACTCCCTAGCTTGCCTCCCATGAGGGAGATTAATTTTGAAATCAAGTTGTACCCTGGCAGTGCACCAGTGTCATTACCACACTACCGGATGGCACCAGCAGAGATGTCCAGGCTAAAGAAGCAGATTGATGAACTGCTCAGACTAGGTTGCATCCGGAACAGTACATCGGCTTGGGGAGCTCTGGTTTTATTTGTGAAGTAGAAGGATGCTTCACTCCGTATGTGTGTGGATTACTGAAAACTGAACCAACTGACGGTCAGAAACAAGTACCCTCTACCCAGGATCGATGATCTATTTGATCAAATTAGAGGTTCCAGTCATTTCTCTAAGATTGACATGATGTCCGGATACGATCAAATCCGGGTTAGGGAGGAGGATTAGAAAAGACAGCCTTCTGAACGCGGTATGGACTATATGAGTTTGTAGTCATGCTGTTTGGACTCACCAATGCACCGGCTGTGTTCATGGATCTAATGAACATGATTTTTCGTCCTTACTTGGACCAATTTCTCATTGTATTTATTGATGACATTTTGATTTATTCCAAAACTCAGGAAGAACACGCTGAGCACTTGAGGATAGTTCTGGACACTTTGAGGAAGAATAAGTTATATGCCAAAGCCAGCAAGTGTGAATTCTGGCAACCCAAGGTTAACTTCTTGGGACATGTCATATCAGCAGAAAGTATAGCCGTGGAACCAGCTAAAGTGGCGGTAGTGGGAGAATGAAAAGCGCCAAAGAATGTATCCGCGATCCGTAGCTTCTTGGGATTGGTTGGTTAGTATAGGAAGTTTATCATGGACTTCTCCAAGATAGCATCTCCACTTACCCGGCTCACTCAGAAAGGAGTCAAATTTGAGTGGTCAAATGTGTGCAACCAAAGATTTGAGGACCTGAAAGATAGACTTACAACGGCTCCTATTTTGATTTTACCAGAAAGAGGCAAGGGTTATGAGGTACAATGCGACGCTTCAAGAGAGGGACTTAGGTGCGTCCTCAGTCAAACTCATCGTGTGGTGGCTTATGGTTCAAGACAATTGAAAATACATGAACGCCTCTATCCTACGCACGATCTTGAACTAGCCGAAGTGGTCTTCGCTCTCAAAAGATGGAGACATTTTCTATATGGCCAGAAATTTGAAGTGTTTTTAGATCATAAGAGCTTGAAGTACTTTTTTTATCAGAAATAACTCAACCTAAGGTAGCACAGATAGATGGAATATCTGCAGCATGATGAGTTCATACTTCGTTATCACCCTGGCAAGGCGAACAAGGTAGCAGATGCCCTCAGCCGCATATCACATGCATTAGTGGCATGTTTGATCAGGACAGAATGGGAGATGTTGAATACCATAGGAGAGTTCAATTTATATATCAATAACCATGGCAGTATGTACAATTTGATTATACGGTCTAACATGGTTACCAAGATTGAACAGGAACAGCGGATAGACCCGGAAGTGGAGGAGATATGGGCCAAGATGTCTATTGGTGAAGTCATACCGGAATGGGAGTTACGACTAGGTCAAGGTCTTGTATTCCGAGGAAGGATATATGTGCCTAAAAACTGCAGAAGAGAATTATTGATTGAGGCGCATCAGACCAAACTCTCAATTCATCTGGGCAGCACCAAGATGTATCATGACATGAAGAGACGTTACTGGTGGCACGGACTCAAGAGGGATGTGGCAGAATTTGTGGCTCATTACTTAACTTGTCAGCAGGTTAAGACAGAACATTAGAAGCCACCAGGGTTACTCAAACCTTTACCAGTGCCAAAATGGAAATGGGAGCACATCTCCATGGATTTTGTGACAGGGTTGCCAAGGTCTTCAAAGGGTAAGATACGATATGGGTCGTGGTAGACCGACTGACCAAGTTTGTACATTTCATTCCCATCATGATGACAAACTTATCTGAGACCTTGGGTCGACGGTATATCAAAGATATCATCAGATTACATGGTATTCCTCGGACTATTGTGTCCGACAGAGATGGCCGATTCACCGGCAGAGTATGGCAGAGTATGCAGTCGGCCATGGGAACAGATCTTCTGACTAGTACAGCATTCCATCCACAGACTGATGGGCAGTCTGAGAGGACAATACAAACATTGGAGGATATGCTGAGAGCATGCATGCTAGATTTCAAGGGTGGATGGGAGGATCACTTGCCGTTGGTAGAATTCTCATACAACAACAGTTACCAGGCAAGCCTCCAGATGGCTCCATTTGAGGCATTATATGGTAGACCATGTAGATCACCTGTATGCTGGACAGAGGCTGGTGAGCCTGTACTGATTGGACCCGAGTTAGTTGTAGAGACTACAGTGCAGATACAGTTGATACAACAGCATCTATTGGCTGCACAGAGTCGTCAGAAGAGCTATGCTGACAAGAGGAGGAGGTTCCTTGAATTTGAAGTGGGGGGCATGGTGTTCTTGAAAGTCTCGCCACGAAAGGGACACATGACATTTGGAAAGAAGGGGAAACTGTCGCCAAGATATGTGGGACCGTTTTCAATCATAAGAAGGATGGGGAACGTGGCTTATCAATTGGCACTTCTTTCACAGTTGGCATCTTAGCACGATGTGTTCCATATATCGATGTTGAGGAAGTACAATTCTGATTCCTCTCATGTACTGAACATACAAGACATAGAGGTCCAAAGCAACGTGACATACATCGAAAAACCTATCCGAGTGGGGGACACAGAACAAAGGGTATTACGGAACCGAGCGATCCAGTTTGTCAAGGTGGTATGGGATCGACATGGCATTGAGGAAGCCACTTGGGAACTCGAGTCAGAAATGAGAACAGCTCATCCTGAGCTATTCATGTAAATGTTTGAAACCCTACTTCACTCGATTTTCGGGACAAAAATTTTAAAAAGAGGGTTGTATTGGAACACTTCGGAATTCCATGTTATCAATATTTATGGAATTTGCCATTTTAATTGTGAATTAACGGATATGAACCTTAGATGGGTAAGATGTTGGGTCAATGGCTCAATTAGGACCCAACGGTTATGGTATAAGGTCCAATTTAAAGTAAATGGGTAAGGCGCATTTAATTGGGTCAATGTTGCTATTTGGGTCAAAATGCCCAATTGGGACCCAATGGGTCGTGGTTAACTTGGTTGAACACCAAGTGAGTTCAAGCCTAATAAAATCGGGTTGAATTAAAATGGTAATGCAATATATCTATAAACAAGGGACTGTCTAGATGAGGATGACACACACGCATACACCACAGCTAAGGCAGAGATTTCCTCTCAGAAAATCAAGGAGTTTTAGTCGAACAAGGATTGTCCTAGAATGGGCAACACGTGTAGATGAGTTTGGATTAGGCAATGACATCTGATTGCCTAATCCAAATAAAAAAGATGTCAAAAATTAAATATAGGTTGCTTGGTCGTATATGAGATATGTACATCCACGATGATGCATTCGAATTTCTTTAAAAGGTGTCTTTTCCTTTGTCAAGAGCAATACTAGGGAATTGCTAAATTGAAGGGTCTCGGCATCTTCTAAAGATAGGACCGAGTGGAAGTATTATAAAAGAGAGGCAGCATAAGACAAAAGGGGCGCTCGGCATACACAAATCAAGGGAAGGTTTGACGCTGTGTGCTCTGTGAATAAGGAGATCTCGACAGTGTACAAA
Organism: Chimonanthus salicifolius; assembly: GCA_013350335.1. NCBI lineage: Eukaryota > Viridiplantae > Streptophyta > Magnoliopsida > Laurales > Calycanthaceae > Chimonanthus > Chimonanthus salicifolius. The sequence goes on from CM023540.1 coordinate 61,370,185, forward strand.
GGAGGAGAGGCCAGCCAGCTATGTGAAAGATCAAGTAGAAAGAGGAATACATACAAAAGAGGCTAAGGAAGGATAGGATCGGAAGAACAAGTTCGGAGCGAAGGAAAACCGAAGGAGTCGCGGAACCGGTAAGTATTTTGATAATTTTGTTTAAAGAAAGGAACCATAAGGTTCAGCCATGGTGTATGGCCGAACCCCATGGAAGAAAAATTAAGGGATGAATATTGTAATTTAATGGAAGGATGAACCATAGGGCTCGGCCATATGTATGGCCGAACCCCATGGAAAGACATTGGTTATTTTATGGGTTTTTGAGGGATGAAAACCATGGAATGTTATGAATGTTTTAAAAGGATTTAAAATGGATATATGGTTAGGGACATGGTTCGGCCATTGCATGGCCGAACCCTAATTTTATTATGGCTAAGATGTTAAGCATAAACCATGTATGAAATATGTGGAAGATCATGGATTAAAAGGGGGACCAAAGTCAAATGAGTGAGGTTCGGTCATGGTGTATGGCCGAACCCCACTAGGGTTTATTTTATGGACTTGAAAATGGTAATGGATGCAATGGAGAAATTGGAAAGTTAGACATCATAGGGTTCGGCAATGGTGTATGGCCAAACCCCATGAAGCAATTTTATGGGTAAATTATGGATCTAATATATCAAAATGAGTAAAGGATCAAATTAAAGAACGGAGGGATCTATTAGGGTATTATACTATGCATGATTAAATAAATGAATGGACCTATGCTTTGGAACCTAAACATAAGGTGATAGAAGAATGTCATATTGTAATTAAGTGGAAATAATGGACCATGGGTTCGGCCATGGTGTATGGCCGAACCCCATGGGGAAGGTTTGATGGACTTAGGGTTTATGTATGTTAGATTAAATGAATGAGATGTGATATGATCTTGGACTTAAGTTAAATGAGCAAAAAGGGAACTAAAACCAAAGAGGTGAGGTTCGGCCATAGTGTATGGCCAAACCCCACAAAGTTGGGTTTATGGACTTAGATATAAATAGAAATCAAATTGAACATGGTATGATTGATTGTTGTGTAATAAGGTGACGGGACCTCACAAACGGTGCGCGATCGTGATCGGTTGCTGGATTAAGAAGCAAGGACACTTAGTGGTCTTTGGTAGGATTCTACCTCTTTGAAACCATGGGTTTATGTACAATGTTTTTATCTTATTTTGATGAATTTACTTTGTAAATGATATGTTTCAAATGTGAGTTTTAATACTATGCTTACAATATAAAATAGCATGTGTTTCATTAGCATCTCATGCATGGCATAGGGGTGAAGAATATGTAACCGGAGGGACCACACTCCGTCGGGGCGTCCGAAAGACCAATGTGGGGATACCTTTATGTGTATTCCCATCAAGAAGAAGCCGGAGGGACCACACTCCGTCGGGGCGTCCGAAAGACCTATGTGGTGGTACCTTGATGATGAGAATTCCATCCAGAGGTTATTTGTACTAGTGATGGGTGGGACTCATTGCATTTGACATCATGACATGGCATTGTTTTATATAGTTTTGACTTAATGTTATTATATATGATTTGTACTAACCATGTGTAGACCCTAAATGGAATACCTACTGGGCGCGTTGTTCTAACGCCCTAGTTCTACCCTAGTGGATGATACAGGAAACGAGGGGAACGATGAACGCGAAAAGGGCCAAGCATAGGAGCTTGGATGCTTTTAGTTTTTATTAAGATACTCATGGACTTGTAATTTGAGTAGCTACAATTCGGCATGTAATAACTTAGATAATTTTGCTATGGCCTGAATGGTTTGTTGGATATTTTAAGTTAAGTTTATTTATAATTAAAGACTTGAAGTACTTTGCTATCTAAACTGGAATAGAATTAGGTTCTATTATAATTCCGCAATTATGATTTAATCCTCATGTATAACTTATTGCGTGTGAACCGGAATCGTGGACTTAGTCCATGCACACGTATGGTTGGGCAGTTAAGGGTCGGACTT